>JARHVA010005880.1:942500-1071219 GCA_037957365.1 Torreya grandis
AATTAGATTAATCTCACCCATTAATCTAAATAATGAAATTAATCTTTTTTCAACATATTTGCTAATACATGTTGTTAATTGTCTTATTCCAATGCATCCCATTTTTGTTCTTAGCAAGTTTTATAAAGTGATAAAGAATATAAGTATTATTATCATTCTTTGTCAATTCACCACTATATTTTTATAATTATACCTTTTTATTCTACACTTTTATGTTTTTTCATAGAAATAAGATTGATGTCCTACAATATATTAAAATGTATATCCATACATTACTTAATAGTATTCATGTGTGCCATTCCATTCACATATTTTAATAATTTTTAGATACTAAAATATGATATTATATGACACACTAGTCTTTTACACTTGAGAAATAGAAATCATGGCTCAACCCTTTAGTTTATAACCCTTTTTCTACCAAAAGGCTCAAATTTTCCATCTCGCTATGCCTAATTACTTATACTATATTGTCACCCTAAAATTTTGACAACACAAATCACTTGTTACCTAAAATATGCATAAAACTTGATTTCCATCATGCATGGATAGTTATAAATCCTCAAAAACTTTTCACCCTAGAGAACACTAGCGTCTAGATTAGGACATTAACATAAATGCTTGTATCCCTAATTTTATGTTAGTGTCCTTGCCTTCCAAATGATCAAATTGAAAATATCTAAATATGTATAGGTCAATCTATTTGTATTATCTAACCCTCCCTTGAAATTATTTAAAAAGGTATGGTATAAATACAAATCAAGGGTCATTCATTAAACACCTAACAATATCTAAAAAGCACCTCTCAAGCTCACACTACATTAATGAGAAACATTTTTGTAACTCAGCTACACTTCCTTATTCATTCTTATTTGCTAATTAGTCATAGGAATAATATTCTTACAATCTTAAAGTATTCAAATAGTATCCCATAAGTAGTATTTCTATAGTTATAAACTACATCACTAGATATACTCACATGTAACATATTGCAAAATTGTTAACACAAAATCCCACATAGGGGGAGAACTACATCAGTTTAAGGCCATCTTTAGAGTATAGGGTTATGTAGTAGTGCTCATTGAAAAAGGAGTATTTTAGGTCAACTTAAATTCACTTGAGATCACTAACCCTTATTTTTCATTGTGACTTGCCCTAAATTGGATGACCTAGGGCTTTGAGTAAAAGACCAATTTTAGGAGCACATGTGCATAATTTGAACTAATAACCTGCAAGGTGATAGAAACCCTAACCATAGTTGATTGTTATAAAAAAGGATCCATGTTTAGAGATGAATAAAAGTGTTAAAATTACTAAATAAGTATTGATGCTAGTGTTTGAATTCCAATACTAATGTCTCAATTGACAAAAAGATAATTTTTAGAATTTAATGAATCAAGTATATAATCAAACTATTTTATTCTGCATATGTCTCTATCATATCCTCATATGTGTCATTGCATAAGCTAAGTATTATTTCTATTTTGCATTGATATTTTAGAAATATTTTTGGCATTTTAATTTTCTATATTTAAAAAATCATCAAACTCAATATATTCATATAAATATTTTAAATCTAAATTATTTAGTTGGTCTTCTTTATAAAATGTTATTCTATAATTTATTAGGCTATTCCCCCTAACCTTAATTCCAAAAATGGTTAAATATGGTGTCTATTTACAATTTGTATCTATTCAAACTAAGTTTTAGATGTAGTTTTGTGTTTATTTTGTTTTTTCATTCATATTATAGATATAATAGCATCCTAATATGTCTTTTTTCTTTGAAAATATCAAAAATGTAAACATAAAGGCTTGGATAATTTATATAAGTAGACAATATCACTTATAGTTTTTGGAAGAGTAACCTATGAAAAAAATTATTAGTGAAATAGTGTTTTTATTATTTCATATGAAAGCATATTCATTTTAGGTATTCTAATTGAAATTATTTTTCATTAATCATTTGTAATTATATTGAGTTATTATTAGTCTTGGTTTCTTGTTTTCTTATTTGCCATCATGCTCTTGGGGTGAGTTCAAACCTGATAAGTAGGTGTCTTTATTAGAGTGGTTGTTCTCAAATTTAATGTATTTATCTAGTTCCATATTAACCAACAACTTAGGCAATTTGTATTTATTACTAACCCTTTACTCCATTTAATAATTACCTAATTTTATGCCTTAAAATATCATCTATAAGTGGTTTAGGACTATTGGGATCACTTGGTTGAGTCCACTTGGACTTGTCTTTGGTATACATTTTTCCATTTAGTTTATTATTTTTAAACCTAGAATCTTATAAATACCTAATAAACATTAAATTTATATCCATAACCCTTGATTTATACCCTTCTTTCCCCCTCTTATGGATATCTTGACCTGACCCTAGGAATTCACATGCATGGGGACCACATGCTACTTTCCCCACATATAGACATTCTGAATTGACAAATGAAAGTATTATTAGAAGATCAACATTTGAAAAACTTATGAATAGAAATAAATCACATGATACTATACATATGATATCTAATAATAAGCAAACACTTGTATTTTAGTGGGAAGTTTTCATGGTAGATTATATATTTTAGTAGATGCATATATATTTTTTGTGTTGTAAATATAAATCAATTTTCATGAGACACCTTGAATTGACACATGATAGTATTATTAAAAGATAAACATTTTTTGAACTTGTAAATACACGTAAATCATAGTATTTTGTGGATATGACATCCAATAAGAAAAAAACATGAATTTTCATGGGGTGGCTCAGCTTTACATGGATGTATCTATATGTTTCATGGGGTATACCTCAATTTTTTTAGTTACCTCAAATTTAATAATGGAAATATTATAAGAAGATAATTGAATGTGGAACCTTGACATCTATATGAATCATAATATGTTGTAAATGCGTAAGGTTTATAAATTATTTTTTGGTGGGTAACTTGAATTTTTATGCGATACCTTGAAATTTTGTGAGATACCTTGATATTTTTAATATTTATTTAAACAAAGAATAAGAAGAAAAAAATTCAATATTGACAAAATATAATGGTTGACAATTTATTTTGTTGTTTCCACTAAAAATAACAAAATTAAAATAATAAATGAAATGAAATCCCCAGAAGGAATATTTTTTTGATAAATTTAAGGTAAAAAATACATTTTTACAAACTTTTAAATTTATTAGTGAAGTTGGATCAACTCCAATGGTATTAGATCATGTTTTTTGAAATGACAAAAAATTGGTATTTCCACACATGTTTAGATATAAACAACAACCAACTTGTATCATGATAGGTAGAGAATAGTCATCTACGTGAAGGCTCAAAATTTAATTGGGATCTTTTGTTATCATCAATTCAAATATTAAAAAATATATTTTAGTGGCCATCAAGTATCAAACACATGGATTTTTGTGGGGGTGCATTAATTTAAACTATTTTAAGATATGTGGAATTAATTGTAAATAATATATTTTAGTGAGGCCCAAGTATCAATAAAAATGTGTACCAAAAATTATTTATCTCAAAAAAAAAATGCATCTTGCATAGAAAGTAATTAATTTATTACTTGTTGGAGGTTAATTTGATGTGATCACTTTGAGTTCCTTATAAAATTTATTAAATATAAATTTTTTGACATGAATGAATAAAATAATGAGGTACATTTGAATTTTTCAAAATAATATTTAAAAATATTAATATTAAAATATTAACCTTAATAAAAGTTAACCAATATTAGAATTGATAACCAAAGTTAGATCATGTGAAATTTAGTTGGCTAAGATTGTTTAAATTTTTGGTGGATTTTATGGAAATATTTACTTATCATGATACTTAGATTATGTAGAATATGAAAAGGACAAGTGATGCAATACAAATTTAATCATATAGAAAATAGGAAAAGAGATAAAAATGGAATATAGATGCAATAATCTATAATAAGGTTTATTGTGATTAATGTTTTAGGAGATTTTTTTAATTATACCATAACATTAGTAGAGGACACGAGAGTGAAGTTTTTTTCCACCAAGGTATAATGACATGTATCCTTGTGTTGGTATGATGTGTAGCTAGAAAAGGAGAGAAGATTTAAGGAAAGAAATAAAGACTTGGGATAATGGTTACAAATTTGAGAGGTAATTTCTTACCTTATGATGAATAGTTGAGTTTGTTAAAATAGTTGAATAATTTGAGACATAGAAATATGAGTGTAAAATATTACATTAATGAGTTTTAAAATATAACCATTAGATATGATCATGTGGAATATGATGAAAATAATATCTCAAGGTATGTAAAGTGTGTAGAGGAGTTATAAGCTTATAAGAAAATGAAAAAGAATGTGGGATGTTAAATTACATTGATTGACTTACTGCTTAAATTTGTGTTAAGATGGAATTATTGACTTCAAATATTTTGGGGAAAGATTATTGTAACACTACCAAGATGAAGGCCAAATACAAGATGTATGATGATATCACTTCTTCATCCAACACCACATGTAAAATAAGGCTCATGATTGATGTGCTAAATCCTTCATCACTAAAGGAGAAGCCTTCACATTAAGGATACTAAAAAAATCACCCTCTCACATACTAAAAATTCCTAGGGCCATAAAATTTATACAAAGGAAATGGGAGAAGTGTTATTATTTACATATAATAAAAACCATAATAGTTATAAATTTAAAATAATATATTCATTGATTTTATAATTGACCTAAATTATATCTTAAGGATAAGAAATTGACCTAGATATTATTTGTCCAAGTTTCAAAATATTTTCCACTATCACCTATGAGGAATGAGAACACCTATATCACACAAAGTGTTGGGTAAACTATCATCCCCTTCATTTCATTAGTGACAATCATCCAAAAAAATATTATCATGTAATGGAAATGTATTCTTGATTATGTAATCATGATCACATGTGACATATTTCCATTAGATGTATGTAACATTCTACTTTGAAAGGCATATGTCTATTATAATTCTAATTACATGATATGTATGGTAGTAACTTAACATAATTAGTTTGAAAATATAATATAATTACTTTCATTTATCAATAGTTGGTAATTTATATATTATTTTTGGCTCTCCCATGTTGATAAATATTTTATAATTCAAACTAAAACTAAATGACATATCTTACAATAATTGAACTGAGTTAAGACATGATAGGTTGTGCTCTTACTTTGATCATGCATATGTTATGTGCTAAAAAATTGAATCCAATTTATTGTTTAGACTTACATTAAATTCCCCCAAAATAAAATATATTTTATTAGTTAATAATCAATTTTTAGATTGTCTTTTTTGTAGAATTTTACTTCATAAAGTAAGATATTTCAATTACTTTGAAGTTTGTTGATTAAAGTTCATTAATTATTATTCTATCATATTTTATAGCATCGAGGTTAAGGTTAGTGACTAATAAAATGTACTCATAAAGTATACATGTTTTTTATTAGAGCAAGAGATCATGATAAATTTAAAAAATCATAAGGATAATTTATACAATGTTCAAAATCTATAATTTAATAAAATACACATTGATGAAAAACAAATAATTCAAGATATATTTGTTTCTCATAGACATTATCACCATTTTTCCTAAATATTTATAATACATAATTTCCATTATAATTATAAATTATTCAAACATGATAAAAAAAATATAGATATACTACTTTAACATAAATTTGGATTGTAAATAACAATTTAGTCAAGACTAGATAATTTGTAAATCAAAAGGGTGATCTTAAGTGCATGAATAATTTACAATGTCATTATTAAAACATGTAATAAAACATAAACCCTTTCTCTTATATTCAAAAAATGAGGTAATTATTACAACAAATTTATCTACCCAACCCTAAAATCCAACAGGTTTGATGTAGATCTATTACAGTATTCTTAGAACACACTGAATTACATTTTATGATAAAAAGTGAAGATTTGAAAATATAAATAATTATTTTTCATAAATAATGACAATGCTTATAATAAATATATTTCATTCCACATAATTAATTACCTAGTTTACCTAAAAGTAGACTTAGCTTAACTAAGCACAACTCAATTTCCAATTAAGTAAAGTTTCATTATAACTAAACAATTAACTCAGATTAAGATATATAATTCATAAATTCAATAAAATTTACCCTACTTGTTTACATAAAAATTATCAAACTCAATTATCAAATTCAAACTTTTATATTTTTTCTATGAACTTACATCAATGCCATTCATATTTTAGTGAAGCGAATAATATAAATAATAATGTATTTGTTTAAAATAAATTATTATAGTAGGAGGTACATACACCCATTTAAATATGGGTACAAGATTAAAAAGTATTCATTCCACTTTATATTTCAAGTACATGTCAAAATTAAATTACAACCAAAATAATTACATAATTTGAACCTCCAAAGCATAAAAAATATGATAATCATGGTAAGGATTGGGTAATATGAGCCTATCCATGGTGGTCACATTCCACTTCAACCATTGACTTGTTACTTAATACATTTATCATAGAGCTCATGCAAACATCGTATGTCAATACTCTATTATAAAAAAATGTATTTTATAGTCAACTTAAGAAAAAAGCACAATAAATCACACATGATTCCTAAGTACTTGACCCATCTAGAAATAAGAAAAATGTTATACTATATATAGACATGTAAAATGACTTCAAATAGTTTATTATCAAAATTTTATCTATAACATATTATAATATTTGGGTCCCTTGAATAAATTCATGAGTCTCTCATGTTATCCTACATTTTTTTTCTTATATTTGCAAGAATAAATTATTCATTTGTGTTTTATCACGAGTTTATCATGTATCATTTCTGTGAATTGGTAGATATTAATCAATTATGCAATCTAACGAGTCACTCATGGATTCATGTGAGTCTCTTAAATGACTCATTGAATATAATATAATCTTACCAAAATAGACTTCTTCATAATGGGATAAATAAAACTCATATTTCCATCTAGATGAAACATTATTCATTGATTATAGCTCATACAACATAGTTTAAAAAAAATCCTATCAGCTAGAAGAATAAGCATATTAAGTTAACCTAAGCACATAAAAATAGTTCAAATAATCCACTATTATATATTATCAAATGTATGAGACTTATGGTTTCTATAAGATAAATATGCCTTATTTTTACTTCCTAACACTTTTCTCTTGCATGACTCATCAATGCATTAATATACTTGAGTGTATATCATAAGTAGTATATTAAGACTTGGGTGGACTAGATCATTTAATTTTATGATTGTCTATGGAAGGCCCAATGGACAACATAATTAAAAGGATTTAATATATTTATATGAAAAATAAATTTTTAAATAGAGTTATATAATTATAAAATATGTAATTGGATATAAGATAGATGTGGAAAAAATAATACACATTAAACATAGGGAGTTTGACATAATGGTTTTTTTTGTCACTTAGATTTGCATCCTTTGAGGAGATGTATCATCTATCCTCATCCAAGTTTCACAATTGAAACACCTCTAGGCTTGTGGGTAGCTTAGGAATGAGGTGAATCTCTAGACAAGGCTAGTTCCCTTGATGCATCACTTATAGAACACTAACACACCTAATCTTGTGAGGGAAAAGGGAGAGAGAAAACTAAAATAAAACTATCCTAAAGGAGGTGATACACAAAATTATTTGATTAATACCAACAAGATACATGTTACACATGATAATAAGGGACTAATAAAACATACACTCCTCTAATCTGCATCTTCTCACATCAATATTTCATTATGAGGTTATGGATGAATGTTTAGGCTGTGAGGACTAGACAATAAGCCTTTAATGGAACTAGTGAATAGACTAACTCACTCAACCTTGAAACTTCTTATAACACTTCACATAACTACAAGAATAAGCTTTTCAATTATAAATAGGGTGAAATAATGAGACAACATGCGAAGGAAATAAGAGTCATCACTAAGCAAGAACAATCATCCAAGTAAAACACATTATGAATAGTCATGAAAGAGGTAAAAATTAGTATTATTTTTGATAAAATGGTATTAAAATGAGTAGGGATTCACCATACTCAGGTGGAGCATGAATTACAAAGGCAAAAATGACTAGTTCTTATAGAACTTGAGAGAGAGAGAGAGAGGAGGAAAGAGAAGTCCAAATGTCACAAAGAAACTTGTTAATATAATAAAATGAGTTACTTGTGCATAATAATAATATTTTAAATGAACCATATGAGGTTAACAACAAGTGTCACCCCAAGTCATGAAACTCTTGAAATGTGGCATAGAAATTCTCATTCTGGCTCAAAAAATTGCCTTCATTATTTAGCATTGTTTAGAAATCCCAATAATAATTATGGATAGGTCTAATGATTGGAATGAGAGGGAAGTATTTTATACATGCCTCTCCATGAATTTTTTACAATCCTAGTCATCTATAATCATCTATAAATGAGCTATCACTACCTACACTCAAAATAACTCTTCATTTACACACCCTACACACTTGGCTTCCAAAAAGGCACAATTTTTCCATTAAATTTTTTAAAATGTATTGTATGACACTTATAAATACCCTCCATGTCCTTATAGGCATCATACACACCTTAAAAATACTCCCACTTGAATTTTTTACCCTTCTCACCATCATGTTCACTATGCCAATTTTTAATGGCTAAGGTGAGAGCTATTTTTATAAAACTTATAAGTTTTTAAAAGGAATTTAATGGAAATAGGGTGTTATATTAATCCATAATGGTCCTTAAATTTTTTTATTTCATCTCTTGAAGTCTCCTAGAACCTGCATGATGCACAAAATAGTGAAAAATACCTTGTTTTATACTCCATCTATGTAATTACGTATAAATCATCCTAATGGTAGGGATATTTAGTGATTATTATACAAGCTTAAATAATTTTCATGGTTAAAATATGCCATTTTAGAATATTCTCATCCTCATTTCCTTCATCAGGTCATTATAAAGGTTTAGCAAGGGTTTTAGGCTCATTTTGCTCTTGAGCTTTGTTCATGAAGCTCTGACATTGAAGTTACAAAAATAATGAACTAATTTGATTTATAGAACCTATATAAACCTCCATAAACTCCATATATCCTCATGCATAACCTTGAATAATATGTGAGCACTTAAACCTAGCTTATTGAGCTCTTCATTTGTCTTGCACAGGCCTACTGCTACCTTTGAGCCAAAATATGGCTTCCTTATGTTTTGTCTACAAGGTTAAAGCCTGATAACCTCTATAAATACCATAAAAACATTTCCTAGTCCATTATAACCTATTAATAAATTTTGAGGTGTCATTGGTCTACCATTTGGCTTTAGGTCAAAACCCTACCCAATGGGCTTGACTACAACCTTTAGGTTTTTTGAGCACCCTGTTTAGTTTATCCCTTATGATAAACGTATATCATGTTTTCCTAAGTGTAATATAACTTCATAAATCTCCTTTAAGGGTTAACAAATCTCTTGAAGAGGCCTTTTATATCTATTCCCTAATACTGCTAGTTTACTCATAAAGGGAAGTACCCTCTATCTAAGACAAAACATAGGGTACTTCCCATATTTAATCAAATAATATGAAGGTTTTATGGGATTACACAAGTCACAGAGACACTATAAAAAAATAATTAGCCTTTTATCAGGTCATTATACCTTATAACCTCTAGAAAATCCAAAATAGACTTGTAGAAAAGATAGACTATGTAGGGTTTTTTCATGTAGAATGTGTTTTATATGCTCAGGGTCCTTTATTTTATCTATTTAAATATCAATATCCCATTTATATCATGAATATAATTATTTATTTATCCTTTGTATTCTCATCATCTTAGCTCTTCACATGCCTTTCCATACATTTTTCCTAGCTAAGATTTAGTGTCACTTTTGACTGTGTTTTGCTCCAAGGCTTGTACCTATAGGTGAAAATGCATGGTTCAGATTTGATAATAATGTTTTTAACATATATATATATATATTCCCTTAGGTTAATTTTTTAAAAAATTGACCATTAATCACTTTATATAAACTAGATCATCACCTAGATACCTTTCTCAGTTCACTGTCACCTACAGTCACCTACAATTGACTCTATGGAGTCTTATAGGTTGATTTTCTCCTTAAAATTATGATATATATTAATTATAAACTCCCTGAGATATTTTAAAATAATTTTTATTTCTCTTAAAATAACCAATATGATACATTCATGCTTAAATCTCACTTCATGACTCGGTTAAGAGCTAAAATATGTTGTAGGTCTATGTTTCTGCATGATAAAATGCTTGTAGGTGCTAATATGGCTTAAAAAATAGTATATCAAACTATTTTGATGATAATTTAAAGATTTAACATCCCCTTTACCTCATTAATTCCAACCCAACCTAGATATATGCCACATATGGTCTTTTTGGGGTACAAGATCACCTAAGAATTCAAATTCTCTAGATTTTACTACCTAGGTTTAGTGCTTAGAAAGGCATCTTGAGGCTTCTAAAAATAAAAATTCATCAACCCTAACCCTCCAAAATTTTACAAGTCATTTTAATATATGGATAATTTTTAAAAAAATCATCAAGATGCATAAAAGGTCTTTTTAACCATGTTATGAGATATCAACAAAACCTAAAGGTACTTTGTTTATCTTTCGGGGAAAAGACCTCTAAACACAGTCATTTGACCTTAGAAGGTGATACACACTTTAATTTGGAAATTTAACACTCCAAATATATATTTTATAATAAAAAAAAACATTTTAGGTCTTCAATTAATTCTCTAACATTTCCAAATTCCTCTAAGTGACACCTTAGCTTCTCTGTTAACACTTGTAAGTGGCCATTCTAATGTACAAGTAGATAGTGGATGATCCTATGAATAAGATGCACAATTTATGGTTTTTGATGAGGATTTAATCTTTTATAAAAGTTATAAAAGACTTTAATCACTATTAAAACCCTAATGAATTCAAAATTTCATCTTCAACATGTTTGGTGGATCATGAAGACACCTATAGGTAGGTATTTTGAGTCGCATATGGATGGTAATCATGAAATGGTCCATATGCTCCAAGAGTATGCTTGAATGGTAAATTTATCTCATATAGTGATATTTAAAAGAAACATTATTATGGTTTATATCCTCAAAAAAATAACACATCTCATTTTTAATGTTGAACCCTATTATATGACCTATGGGTGCATGCTAATGGTAGGAAGTTATGTGGAAGTGTTATATTTGACTACCACGATATTTTGCTCACTCTTTGGAAGGTACACTATTTTTTCACATTAAAAAATTATTATCATAAATTTTAAACCATAATTAACTATCCATGAATGTGTTTCATAGCTTTGTACAATTTACCTAGTTGACTGTATATGATAGTCTTTGAGCAAATTGAATGTATGGGACTTTATGATTGCATCCTATAGAATATTACTTTGGAGAATAAAATTTAAATTAAAATATATCAATATAAAATTTAAAAAATGGTAATTTACTTATTTTCACTGCCTATAATCACTGTTAAAGTATGAGAAACTTGAAAAGGGTGAAAAACTCCTTGTAACATAGAATGGTGTATTCACCTGCCATCTAAGTTAATTTTACCATAAAACATAATTAAACATGAATAAAATAATGTAAATAATATAATTAATAATTAAAAATCATCTGGAGTCTAACATCACCAATTGGTTTGTATGGAATTGTCTAAATTGGAGCAAAACCTTTAGGGTGTAGGAAATAGTGAGTAAAAACAAATAGTCAGCTTGTAAAGGATGGTTCATAAAGCATGGTTGATAAATATTGTAAATATTATTATATAAATTTATCTATATAATTTTATTACCACTTTACAATATATTTTTTCTTGAAACCTCTTCAAATGTCTGTACCAAGCATAAACCTGCTGACAATTTTTCTGTGTCTAAAAAGGTAAAGAAGGAGTAGAATGGTTTTTTAGATCAAAAATGGAACCTGCAGAGCATATCAATCATGGAAATTAACTTGAGGAGTATTAATAGATTTTCAATGTCCTTATCCCATATTTCACCTTCCCTCATGGGTTGTACATGTGCCAAACTTTTCTTTTTAGTTGATTACTTGATCTTCAACTAGATAACCTACAAGATTCAAAAGGGACTAACATTATTGATAGTTAATATAACTTATTGGATGTTTTTAAGTAACTTATGACACCTAGACACCTTTGAAATTATTCCACTTTCATTTATGAACCCTAAAATGACTTTTAAAAGACAAGCTTTAAAATGACTAAGTCCAAGGCTAATATAACATTAAATTACATCAAATAACTTATAATACATGCTATTAAAAAATATTTAACCCTGTATAAACCTATAAATATCAATTTTTACCTTTAGGGGTCCCAATTTGACCTATAGGGTCAAATTTGATCAACAAATTGGTGACTCATATAGGTAGTATGCATGTTATACTAAAATTCAATAGCTTTATCAGCCCATTAGGCTTAGGGAGTCATCTAAAGTTTGAAACAAAATAAGGATACCTTTGACCATTGACCACAATATTTTATCAAGACAAGACCACTTGACTACCTCAACCACATAAAAAAAGTACATGAACAAAGCAAATCAATCACACTAACAAGACACACATATGTTCAAAGCAATAAGGAAAAATAAGAAGCAAAAAACTATATAAAACTACTAGTTAAACATACCTCCATTTCCAAGATCGAAATGAAAGTTTCTTGTATCTCCTTATTCATGAGATGAATCATGATGCCAAGCATGTTATTCTTTACATTAGATAATTAATGAATTAGACCTATTTATTGGCACTTTAATTGTTAATCCATCTTATAAATCATATTCAAATAGGTATCCAATGTAAATTTATTTCTCTTGGCATTATACACATACCTCATATTTATACCCTCTCTTCATCTCATGATCAAATTTCATCTTCTTTATAGGCATGGTTTCAAGAGGAGTGGTTTCTTGTTCCTTAGAAGGTTGAGGCCAATAGAACTTGTTTTGACCTCCAAAGGTTGATATGAATTTTGCACTTGCTCATCTATGACATTTTGAAAAATTTCATCTTGCTTACCATCACTTCTAATCAGATCCAAAGAAGTTGTAGACCCCTTGAGATACTCAAAATCATTGAATTTTTTTTCAAATTAATACCAAAATCCCTCATCTTCTCTTTGATCAACATCATGAAGGCGAAAAACAAGAGAAGCTCCTTCATCCTCTTCTTTAGAATCCAAAAGAAATTCATCCAAGATTTCTTCTTTGACACAAGGAAGGCAATATTCATTATCAACCAAATAAGAAGACTTAACACACAAAATCACCTCTTCTCTAGAACTTAAGACTTATTAAGGGATCTAAATTTTTATCTCAGCTATCATAACCTAAATTTTCTTTTTAAGGGTTGCAATATATTCAATCTCTTTCTCCTTCTTGGTGGTGTCAAGACTAGGCATTTTTAAATCATGTGATTTATCCCAATGAGGCTAGCAAGGAGATACATTTTCATCAAGCAAGAGTTTTGAATTTCTCTCAACCAAATGCATTAATTTAGGTTTCCACACCATAATTCCATTAAGGCAAAATGTGATGGGGTAAGGACAAATATAAATAGTTGGTGGAGGTAGAACATAGGACTCAAAATTAGATTGACAATGCATTTTAGGATATTATTTTTGGAGCTATTGAGGAAGGATAGGTAGACCTTCAAATAGAATAGCTTGGTTATCTTCCTTCCTCTTGACAATCACTTAATTTAAATTTGATTCAACTTGAGAACTCTCTTGAGGGAGGTTAAAATGGTTGTGTTTATGTATAGGATCTTATTTTTGGTCTAAACCTTTCATCATACCTTGACTTAGCAATTTAATTCTCAACTCTTACTCTTCAATTTTCTTGGATAGGTTCTCTTGGAAAAGTTTATCTTGAAGTTTATATGCATCATCATGAGGATAAGGAGTATAATAGGGATGACATGGAAGACAAGAGGTCTCTTGAATAAGGGTGGGAGGGGCTTTGATAGGATCAAACTATTTATCAACTTCACACTCTCTATCAATGCTTGTATCCTATTCTTTCCCCATGATTCCACTACCTTATTCTAGATTAGGATGTTAGGATTAGGATTCTCTTCTTGAGGTAGTGATGTAGCTTTAGGAGTGGATGAATTATTCAATAAACTTAGAATATCCTTAATTTTGGACTCTCTACCTTGTCTCTAACTTGGGATCTCATATATATAAGTCTCTCCTTGAGGTGGGGATGTAATGGGAGAGAGAAATGAGGGCTTAAATTCCACTAATTTTTCTGATGATATGGACTATTGCATATGCCTATTAGCTAACTCAATCTACCTATTAATATTTACTTCAAAAGTAACGTTTCTCTTTCCAACTCTCTCTTCTAGATGATTGGGAAAAAGATGGCTTTGATAAGATGGATTGGGCTCATGAATAGGAGTCAAGTAGGACTGATAGAAATATTGGGGAAGTGGATATGGAAGCTGATAGGTTTGGTGAGGCTATTTATAATGAATTTTTATCCTATCTTCTAAAGATGAAACATGGCCACTCACATCTAGCATCTCACTTATGAGCCTTTACCAATTAGATCTCTTAATATGTGCCCACTCTCTCTTAACTATATTTAATGCATCTATCACCTTATGAATGAAATGGCTAGGAATGTATAGACCATGTCCCCTTTATGTGTTAAGATATATCATGTACCTCTCATAACCTAAGAGAGTTTGCTTGAAAGTAGAAATGGATTGACTTGAAAAGTGACTGTGTTTACTAGGAGGAGTAAGATATTGATAAGGTTGGTTATAATATTGATAGAAATCATAGCAAGGCTGATGATGATCATATTGGAGCTAGTAAGACTCATATTGGAATTGGTAGGGATCATAACAAGGCTAATATGGAATGTCATAGGCTTGGGATACCTTACCAACTTGTATAAAATAGTAATCAACACCAAAGTCAACTAGGGAACTTCATTATTAATTAAGAACACAAGGAATGATTATCAATAATCCTCAAAAGGAATACCTAGTCTGCTTAACTAACTGATGTAATCTTGGAGTTACCATTGATGTTTAGATAGATGCCTCCAAAGTTTGATGTGTTGAAAAACAACACAAAAAATATTTTAACTTCTTGGAATAAGAGTCCCATTGGGAATGCCAAAAAAAAATTTCATTGGGATATTCACCCTTTAAGGAGATGTCTCATATCTCCTCATCTAAATGGAATAATTGAAACACCTCTAGGCTTGTGGGTAGCCTAGGAATGAGGTGAATCTCTTGATAGGGATATCTCCCTTGATGCACCACTTGCAAAACACTAATACACCTAATCTTGTGAGGGAAAAGGGAGAGAGAAAACTAAAATGAAACTATCCTAAGGGAGGTGATACAATAAATTAGTTGATGAATACCAACCAGCTACATGTTACACATGAGAACAAGGGACTAACCAAAAATACACTCCTTTAATCTTCATCTTCTTACATCAATATTTCATTATGAGGTTATGGTTGAATGTTTAGGATAGGAGGATTAGAAAAGATACCTTTAATGACACTAGTGAATAAACTAACTAAATCAACCTTGACACTTCCTATAAAACTTCACATGACCTGTAAGAAGAAGATTTCTAACTACAAATAGGGTGAAAGAATGACACAACATACTAAGGAAACAAGAGTCATCATTAAGAAAGATAAATAATCAAAGTAAAACATACTATAAATATTCATAAAGAGGTGAAAATAAGTATTATTATTAATCAAATGGTATGCAAATGAGTAGGGATTGACCATACTTAGGTGGAGCATGAATTACAATGGCCAAAAATGGTTAGTTCTTATAGAACTTGAGAGAGAGGAGGAAAGATAATTCTAAAGGTCACAAGGAATATTTTAAAGATAATAAAATTATTTATCTTTACATAATAAGAGGATGTGAACTGAACCATGCAAGGATAGGAAGCACAAGTGTCACCCTAAGTCATGAAATTCTTGAAATGTGGTGTAGAAATTCACATTTTGGCTCAAAAAATTACCTTCATGATTTAGCCATATTTGAATTTCCCAAAAATAATTAGGGAAAAGTATAATTATTTTAATGAGAGGTGATGATTTCATACATGCCTCTCCATGCATTTATTGTTGTCTTGGTCATCTAGAATCATCTATAAATGAGCTATCACTGCTTGCACTCAAAATAACTCTTCTTTCACACACGTTGCACACTTAGCCTAAAAAATGGCATTATTATTCAATTAAAATTAGTAAAATGGAGTGTATGACACTTTTAAATAACCTCCATGTCCTTAGAGGCATTAGAAACACCTTAAAAGTACTCTCACTTGAAAATTTAACTGTTCTCACGATCATATTCACTATACTAGTTTTGACTAGTTGAGATGAGAGTTATTATTTGAAAACATAGGAGTTTTTACAAGAAATTTAATGTACATAGGGTGTTGTATTATGTCTTCATATTCTTTCCAAAGTTTATTTCATCTGTTGAAACCCCCTATAATATACATGATGCACAAAATAGTCAAAAATACCTTATTTTGTACTCCATCCATATAATTATGTACAACTCATCTTTATGGTAGGGAGATTGAGTGAGTCATATACAAGTTATAATAAATTTCATGGTAAATATATGTTATTTGAGCATATTACCATCCTCATTTCCTTCATCAGGGCATTTTAGGGGTTTAACAAGGGGTTTAGGCTCATTCTTCTCTTAAACTTTATTCATGAAGCTTTGACATTAAAGTTGAAAAAAAATTCCACTAATGTGATTTTTATGACCTCCATAAACCTCCCTAAACTCCATAAATCCTCACTCACAACCCCCAATAATATGTGAGCACTTCAACCTAACCTATCAAGCTCTTCCTTTATCTTGCATAGGCCTAATGCTACCTTTGAGCTAAAAGATGACTTCCTTGTGTTTCCTTTGTGAGGTTAAAACTTGAAAAAATTTGTAATGACCATAAAAAAATTTCTTGGTATTTTTTAACCCATTACTAAATTTGGAGGTTCCATTGGTCTACCATTTGGCTTTAGGTCAAGATCCTACCCAATGGGTTTGACTGCAACCTTGGTGTTTTTTAGCACCTTACTTAGTTTCTCCCTTCTTATAAAGGTCTATCATGTTATCCTAAGTTTCATATAACTTCATAAACCTCATTTGAGGGTTAAAATATCTCCTGAAGAGGCCTTTTATATCCATTCCCTAAAACTACTAGTTTACTCATAAAGGGAACTACCCTCTATTTGATATAAAATAGAGGATAATTACCTTGTTTACTCAGATAATCTAAAGATTGGATGGGATTATATTATTTTTATAGACCCTTAAAAAAAATGAGCCTTTGATCAGGTAATTAGACATTCCAACCTCTCTAAAACCCAAAATAGACTTGTAGAAAAGGCAAACTATGCAAGTTGTTTTCATGTAGACTATGTTGTATACTTAGGGTCCTTTCTTTGATTGATTTCCATGTAAATAGACTATTGATATCATGAATATCACTATTTATGTATCTTATTTTTTATCATCATCTTAACTCTTTACATTCATTTCCACACATTTTGCCTAGCTAAGACTGAGTGTCAATTTTGACTATGTTCTGCTCCAAGGCTTGTATTTGTAGGTGAAAATGCATGGTTAATGTTTAGAAACAATGTTTTAAACATTTATAGATCCCCTTAGATGAATTTAAATTTTTTTTGAACCATTTATCACTTTTTATAAACTAGATAATCACCTAGATACCATTTCTCTATTCACTATCATCTTATAGTCACCTATAGTTGACTATACAAAGTCTTATATTTGGATTTTATCCTTAAACGTATGTTATATATTCATTATAAACTCCATAATATATTTTTAAATCATTTTAATTCGTATTTCAATAACCAATATGATATCTCCATGCCTAAATCTCACTTCATGACATGGTTAAGAGATAAAATATGTTGTAAGTGTATGTTTTTGCATGATAGAATGCCTGTAGGTGCTAATAAGGCTTAAAACATACTATATAAAACACTTTTGATGATAATTTGATGATTTGTCATCCTAATTACCTCATTAATACCACTCCAACCTGGATATATTCCTCATATGATCTTTTTGGGGTGCAATATCACTTAAGGATTCAAATTTTGTAGATGTTACTACCTAGGTTTACTGCTTAGAAAGGCATCTTTGAAGCTTCTAACAACCAAACTTCATCAACCCTCTGCCCTCCAAACTTTTCCAATTCCATTTCTTATATGGATGATTCAATACAAGGTCATCAAAATGAATAAAAGGTCTTTGTAACCCTATTATGAGATATCCACAAAACTTCAAGGTACTCTATTTTCATCTTTTGGTAAAAAGAGCCCTGAACATAGTCATTTAACCCTATATGTTTATCCACAATTAATTCCAATTTAACACTCCAAATAGGTATTTTATAATAAAAAAATGTGTTCTAGGTCTTCAATAAAGTTTCTAACTTGTCCAAATTCCTCCAAATGACACCTTAGCTTCTTTATTAACACTTGTAAGTGGCCATTCTAACATATAAGCAGACAGTTGATGATCCTATGAATAATATGTATAGTTTATGGGTTTCAATGATTATTTAACCTTTTAAAGTTGTAAAATAAATTACTCGCTATCAAAACCCTACTTAGTTCAAATTCTCCTCTTCAACATGCTTGGTGGATCATGAAGACACATGTAGGTAGGTATTATGAGTTGCATATTGATGGTAATCATGAAATGGTCCATATGCTCTAGGGGTTTGATTTAATGGTTACTTTATCTCATATAATGGTATTTAAATGAAAAATTATTATGTTTTATATCCTCAACAAACTCACACACCTAATTTTCAATGTTGAACCTTGTTATATGACTTGTGGGTGCATGTTAATGGTAGGAAATTGTGTGGAAGTGTTATATTTGGAAGTAAAATTGTTTATTAAAATTTAAAAAGTATGATAAAAAATTTTAAACCATAATTAATTCTCCATTAATGTGTTTCATAGCTTTGCACAATTCACCTAGTTGATTGTGTATGACAGTCTTTGAGCAAACTAACTATATGCCACTTTATGACTACATCCTATGGAATACTACTTTGGAGAATGAAATTGAAATGAAATTAGATCAATATAAAATTTTAAACATGATAATGGACTTATTTTAACCCTCTATAATCACTACCAAATCATGAGAAACTTGTAAAAGGTGAAAAATGACATGTAACATAGAATGGTTAATTCACCTACAATGTAAGTTACTTTGCCCATAAAAACATCATTAAACATGAAACCAATAATGGAGAGAATATAAGTAATAATTAAATATAATGTAGATTCAACATCACCAACTAGTTTGTATGGACATTTCTAAATTGGAACAAAACCTATAGGGTGTAGGAAATAATGAGCATAAAAACATAGTCATCTTGTAAAGGATGTTTCATAAAGAACGATTGATCAATATTGGAAATATTTTTATGTAAAAAGATATATATATATATATATATATATATATATATATATATATATATATATATATAGGTTTAATACCACATACCAAAATAATTTGACCTAAAACCTCTTCAATTGTCTTTACCAACCACAAACCTTCTGACCACTTCTATGTGTCTAGAAAGGTAAAGAAGGAGAAGAATAGTTTTAGATCAAAAATGTCACATCTAAAGCATTTAAATAAATTAAATTAACTTAAGGAATATTAATATATGTTCCATGGCATTATCCCATGTGTCACCTTCCCTAATGCACCGTAGAAGTTCCAAACTTCCCTTTTTTAGTTGATTGCTTGATCGTCAGTTAGATAACCTACAAGATTTAGATTGGATTGACATTATTGAAAAATAATCTAAGTTATTGGATGTTTGGAAGGAAATTATGATATTTTGACACCTTGGGAACCATGCCACTTGCATTTATGACCCATAAAATAAATTTTAGAAGACATAAATATTAATATGACTAAAACCAAGGTGAATATATCATCAAATTACATCAAATAACTTATAATACATCCTATGAAAAAATATAAAACCCATTATAAACCTATAAAGATCAATTTTCTAAGTACAAGGGTCCTAATTTGACCTGTAGGGTCAAATTTAGTCAATAGTTTCACTTATATTTAATAGAAACATTAATAAAAAATACATATATGTACAATGCACAAAAATACAAGGAAAGTACATGTTATCAATAAGGGATAAACATCTTTATTATTTCATATAAATTACAATATAATTACACATGGAATGGAAAGTAGGTTCCTATGATCAAATGGATTAACATCCTAAATAATTTATCTTATCTAAGGAGAGATGATATGATATGATATTCTAAAGTCATACAAGTATTCATGATATGATAGCCATGACTGACTAGTAAAGTGAACAATGACAACTCACTTGGTTATTGTTTGTGTGTCTCCACCATGTTTAGTATCTTAAAATAAATATCATTACAAGAAAACAATTAAAGTATAAGGTTAAAAAATTATATAGTTACAATAATTGTTCATCTTCTTCCCATGTGATAACTCAACTTCCTTGTAGGTGTGATAATTACATTTCCATTACTGTTGCATTATTGGCATGATCCTTGACATGGTATAGACTAGAGAATGGAACTTAGCATGCCATAGCATAAAAGTGTTATGATACATGGACACTGAGTGATGCATTGAGATGGAATGATATATGGTATGATAGAAGGTGTTGTATAATACTATAGGGAAACCACATGATATATAATTTGTCACATGATGATGCAAAGGTGTTGAGTCATGTACAAAGCTATAGTGATACATGATGTTCATATTGACACTACTAAAGTACACAAGTACACTATAGGTCATGGATAAGTTTTGTGTATTACTTAGGTGGGTTCATCTTGATTGAATGGATGCACAAGGTTACTATAAGGAATCTATGAGTACCACACATTAGTGTGGTGGTTCATCTTTATATTATGGAATCATGCAAGGGTATAGAGTGTCTCTAAAAGTACTAAAATGATACATAGACTATGCTAACCATATAAGTTTCTGTGGAATTGTGTGATGCACAAATTTTTTCCTTATTAACTTTCATCAACTTGGGATGAGCCAAATAAATTAAACAATGAACAAGGAGATATCATAAATTCTATAGGAAGCAAGTTTTATTAGCACAACCTAATGTTTTTGGGTATACTCTAATTTTAGAATATCATACCTTTTTACAAAGCATATACTATCATCTAGAGGTTCAAATTGTTAAATATATGTGGGGATGAATGATTATCCCTATAAACACTCCATAGACCATTCAAAATTAACCAAAAATGTTTATAGTGCTAAACTATGAGAGCCTTGTGGTAACCCAAATGATGAGATAAATCTTTTCATTTTGTAGGTGACTATTGAAATTAATGTAAAATCTAGTAATAGGTTAAAGTATATATGAAAAACACCAAATAAATGTGGTAAGATATGGCATCTAATATCATATTGGATAAATATCCCCACTTAATGAGTAATGTTCCCCATTGTTATTAACTTTAGGTTTGACAATAATGGTGTATAAATAATGTTCAAATAAAAATTCTAGTGGTGTGGTGATGTTGAATCCAATTCCTAAGAAGGAATGTAATCTTCCAAATATGTGAAAATAGATTTACATATACCAATATGTTTGCTAATGTGTCACTACATGGAATGCTAATGATTTTAAAAGTTTGACAACTGAACTTCTAATGCTTGAGAGTGTGTTATTTCTCTTGATAGAAAAGTGTATAATCTCATATGGATTCTTGAGAATGCTAAAGGATGTGTGTTATCATTTTAATATTAACACTAATAAGTGAGATGAGTGTGTGAAATCATCTATAATTCTTAGGAAATGTGAAGTATTATTGTATGCTAGAGTAGATTACAAATGAATCATATTCATGTCAGATATATGTTTCATGCTTAGGAATGTATAAAATTTTGAAGTCTGATCTGATGACCTCAATTTTGTAGTGATGCAAATAAAAATGATATATTTATTGTGTGAGTTTGATGTATAGTAACCATAACCTTTAGATACATGAACGAGGTTGAGAAAGTCCATGTGATCTAGCTCTATAGATAATTATGGATATTCTTGAGTGGGTGCAAGACATGATGTTGAAAAAGAAACCATCTTCTAATATTATGGAATCATACAGGTGGTAGTACATAATGAAATTAACTATGCATAGATAAGTGTACAAGTAGATAAATAACTTGAAGTGTTGTTATTTAATGCATTAATGATGTGATAAGCTTGGAAATTGTAAGACCAATATAGAGAGGAAGTGAAATTCCCTCATCTATAAAGGACCATCCATCCATAATTTAACTTTAATGAGTTCATAGTTACTTTCACATGAATGTCTAATAATAAATAGGTGAAATGGTAATATATAATTCATCCATAGAGAAAAGAAGGACAAAAATTTCAACATTGATCCAATTTATGATGTTTGTGATGATAATATCTAAAGATAACTTGAGTGTGGTGTTTTTTCTATGGTAACATCTTCAAGAATGGAATAATTGAGCCATGTAATATTCTTTACACTTACAATGTGTAGATTTACATCGGTTCATAGAAATTAGTTCGCATTGTTGTTATTGTTGTTGTTGTTGGTGGTGGTGGTGGTGTTTTTATGTAGGATTATTCTATTTATAAATCTATACATGTGCCTAAGGCTATTTATATTTGGGACACTATTGATAAGATTGAAATTATGATTTTTTGTGGCATTTATAG
Organism: Torreya grandis; assembly: GCA_037957365.1. Classification (NCBI taxonomy): domain Eukaryota; kingdom Viridiplantae; phylum Streptophyta; class Pinopsida; order Cupressales; family Taxaceae; genus Torreya; species Torreya grandis. The sequence continues at coordinate 965,445 of JARHVA010005880.1, forward strand.
TGTGCATGAATTTTTCTAAACTACAATGGTGTAGGTTTATGCTGAGAAGTTTGTGTACATGTCCATAATTTATTTTTCATAGATAATTAATGATATTCTTGCATGAATTATTAAACCTTATTAGAGAATATTTGTGATGATTAACCTAGTGTATAAGTGAAAACACTTAGTTTATCTTCTATAGAATGTGATGTGGAGGTATTTTTAGAATGTGACTATGGGGATAAGTGTATCAAACATTATTTTCTTATGATAAAACTAGTGTAACTAAAACTGATGTTATGTATTATCATATTCATCAAGATGGGATTGATGATGCCTTAGACATTCTTTCCTAGGACTTGTTCTTCATAACCCATTTGATTCAGTAGATTGGAACCAATTCCATTGGTGTGCTTCTCAAAAATACTGATGAATCAAATTATTGTGAATGATAAGGTCTTATATTCTCATCCATCATGATATTGACATAAAATTTAATGATTGGGAATGATGTCACATTGATAACTAGAGGATTAGGTACTTAAAACTTTGTAAACTCGGCTTCGAGTCATTCAAGTTATTTCTCCTTGGTATAAAGTTCCTATCTTAGATTATGAATGACAAGAAGACATTTATCCTTGGCTTGAACTAGGTTTTGGTATACATTCTCACCAAGACTAACATTTTGAATGATGACATCTGTTATTTTCTCCCTGATAATACTAAATTCTTTTTCCTTAGACTAGAGAGCATCTTAAAACTATTTATTTTTGTGTTGGAGATGTTAGATCTCCTTAGTGTGTGTTCTCTTCCAAATATTTTGAGAGAGATACATTTGTTTGGGAGTTATTTTCCTTCTTTCTCACTTTTCCCATTACTTTAAAATATAAGAAAAGTAGCACACAATAAATACCACATGTAAATGATATGAATTTTGTATGCTTTTATACCATTTATCTAAGACAAGGGATCCCTAATGGAAAACCTAGGTAAATTAATATAAGTTAGTTATATGTGGAATAAAATTTAAAAAAGAGTTGTATAATTAAAAAATATGTAAAGGAATATAAGATAGATGAGAAACATATATTACACATTAAATACAATTTTTTTATAATGGTTCCATTTATATTCAATATAAAGAATAGGTAAAAGTAAATATGTGTATAATTAATACAAGAACAAAGAAGAAAAGTTCTTGTGATCACCAAAAGATAAACATAGTGAATGATTTATCTATACTTCAGTATCATCAAACATGGTGGGGAAATTAGATTCCTGTGATTAGAGATGGATAAACATCATAATAAGTTTACTTATTCTAGGGAGATATTATATAATATGAGATGATCAAAGCATATAAATAGTTAATATACCATAGACATGATTGATTATTAAAGGTAATAATGTCCACTCACTTGTCTTTTGTCTATGTCTATCCACCATGTTTAATGTCCTAAAATATATATCATTACAAGGAAGTAGTTATGATAAGAAATTAAAAAATTAGATAGTTACAATAATGGTTCATATTATGTCCATGTGATATTTCGAATTCCTTGTAGGTGTGATAGTTGCCATTATATTGGTGCTTCATTGTTGACATGATTCTTGACATGGTGTAGACATAGATAATTCCACCTAACATGCCACACGTTAGAAGCGTTCTAGTACATGGATGTTAAGTCATGAAATAAGATAGAATAATTTGTGGTATGATGGAAGGTGTTGTGAAAGCACACATGGATGCAACGTGTCTATATTTTTTGGTGTAAAATTTTACACAGGTGATGAGTCATGTACAAATATGGAGTGGTGGATAGTGTTAATATTGACACTACATAAGTTCACAAGGATACCATAGGGACTATATGATAATTAAAAAATACCATTGTATTTAATTTTAATTATTTATAATTAAAAGGACACCACATGGCATGTATGAGTTCCAAACATTACAATAGTGGTTGATATTTATACTACAAAAGTACACAAGGGTGTAGAGGGTTTATACCAATACTGTAGAGATGTATAAGCTATGTTATTTGTATAACCTTATGTGGAATTATATGACATGAATAATATTTATTTAGTTCCTTGTGTCAAATTTTGATGAGATAGACAAGATAAACAATGCACACATACATATTACAGATTCTAGAGTAAGCTAGTTTTCTTAACTCAACCTAATTTTTTTGGGTACGATCTAATTTTAGACTATTATAACTTTTTGGAAATAATAAAAATACCTTTGAAATTGACATATAAGGTTTATATTACTTAAATATAAGATATATTTGGTAATTTAGATAAAGATTATATATTTTCCTTTTACACATGAGTGTTGAACTTGATGCAAAGTTATTGATGTTAGCACAAGGTTATATGAATAACACCTGATAAAAGATGTAAGAAATAGTGTCTCAAATCCTCATGGATATTTTTTTTATACATTTTTTCATGCTTATCCATTTTTAATACCACATTCATTCCATCATGACATAAAAAAATTCTTATCCCTTGTGATTCTTGATCTCTTTTCTACCTTTTGATGAGGATGTTTAATACGAGGCTCCAATTATTTTTCTAACTTTTGAAAATGGTCCTCTTAAATTTAATTATTTAAATATAAAATAGTTTTATTAATTTTATAAATATACTTATTAATTTAAAATAGTGGGATCAGCCACTAATTAAAATAAAAATCTATTGTAAAAGAGCCCATGTATTTAAAAAAATAGTGAAAACTAGTTAAAGGAACATAAAAGAAGTTACGAGTGAATAATTTAAATGTTTTTTTAATTTTATTTAAAATGAGATAAGTTAAAATTTATATTTATTAATATTTTTGGTAATATATGAAAGAGTAACCATAGGTATAAAAAGAGCACAAAATATTTATTTAAATATTCAAAAAGTAATCTTCCTCTTATTTTAATAATATAGAAGCAAGATAAATTTAAAATTGAATATTTTACAAGTAAATATGAATGAGCATTAAAATAATTTTCAACAAGGAAAAGTGTACAAATTTGGAAAGCATGATCAAAATTAGAACATTCCAACGAATTCCTCATCTAATTTTTCACATGGGTAGTTATGGATAAATGACTTATTCCTTCTCCTAATCTCATATATATTATATGAGATCATTTGATAAATGGTTGATTTCATGGAATTTCAAAGTCTATATATTCATGGAATTTATGTCTAAGCCTCTACTAGTTTTCTATGTAATATTAATTCAAGATATCTTATTGAAATATAAGGTATTGTTAAATAAGCTTTGTAATTGATGATATATCTTTTGGGTCTTTTTTTAATCCTCTAGTTCTTGTCTTACTATTTAAACTCTATGACCATATTATAATTGAATTTTTACTCTTTAAGTTTATGTATTTATTTTGTGTCCATTTCCTTTATTGCATAATGATAGTTTTGTGTTTGTAAAGATAGGGAATCAACCCATTTCTTATTCTAGTGCAACACCACCCTTTTATTTTACTTAGTTATATTCCCTTTTCCTTGGTAAAGATTTATTTTATGAATCAAGAGTAGTTTAGTTATATATATTATCATTAACAAAGAAAATAAAAATAGTTGTCCTTAAAGGTCCATTGTAAAGAGAACTCCCACATTGAGTAGAGATCTTATTGTTGTGTTTGAAATTACAAGTTACAACAACCAAACATTTAAATGTATCAATTTTTTTGGTATGCCTGGTGGGAAAATGATTCAATTTTTTTAGAATATTACAAAAATCCTCTCGATTCATATACAAATTTGATATTTTGGTGAAAGTCTTAATTTATTTAATTTTAAAAGTAATTTACTTTACTTGGTGACTCCACTTATCAAATATCCCATATTCAAAAAGTTTGACATTGCCCATTTAATAATTACCTTTTTGTTATGATTAAATTTGAATATTATGGATAATCATATAATATTTCCTTTCATTTCATGTAAACATAAAATCCTAATATAACTGCAACAATGGAATCCTATTTATAAATCAACACTCAAAACACTCCATGACATATATGGATATTTCTTTGTTAACCACATTGATCACATCAAAGATATTTATAATTGGTGCTTAGTACAAAATATTATAAATCATGATGTTTTTGCAATGATTTTATCTATTTATTTTGAATTAAAGGTTTTAGATTGGTGAATATATTTGCCTCTAAACTCATTTTCAACATAGGAAGAGTTGGTAGAAAAGTTATGTAATAAATACAAAGATAGGGTAGATATTTTGGCTTTAATTAAACATATATCTATAATCAAGATGGTTTCCTTGGAGCATATTTCTGATTTTAACATTTGATTAAAAAGGACAAGGAAGAGGATAATTGCAAAGGTCCTTGCATTGATAGGTTGAAATTTATAGTTTTTAGAAAGATTTGGATCCAAAAATTGATGTCATGTTATAGGCATTAGGAGGAGACACATTTTTGGAGGATTTTGATTTTTATGTAGTGATTTAAAATACTCTCATAAAATTTTGAAAAATAACTCCCTAATCCACCAATTTAAAAATCATGATCCCAATTGACGTATCACCTAAAGCATCCGTAGATACCAATTCAATTAATGATATAAAATCCTTATATAAGAGTTTGCACATGATTTTATTACCTTGAAAAGGTAATGTTTTGTACAAAATGATCATATTTCCCCTGCTATACCATGTGCTTCCTAAAACTAGTATGTTTTCCCAAAGCATCCCAATTACTCATCAAACAAGTAATCATCACTGGAAACCCATATATATATATATATATATATATATATATATATATATATATATATATATATATTTGTACAAAATGATCATATTTCCCCTGCTATACCATGTGCTTCCTAAAACTAGTATGTTTTCCCAAAGCATCCCAATTACTCATCAAACAAGTAATCATCACTAGAAACCCATATATATATATATATAATTCCTAAAAAATGTCAATCAAAAGTGAGGGAAGATTATTATTTAAAGAACTTAATTATTCTCCAATATTATTTGATTTATAAGACTATATATTATTAAATGGTTGATATTTAGACCTAAAAAAGAGGAAATTAATGGGACAATGATGGTGTTTTATACTAGAATGATGTAAGAGAAGACATTGAAGAAGAGGCTGATTTTCACTAAAAATAAATGACAAAAAAATATGTCCACCTTCATGGAGAAGCAATGATACAATGGTAACCATTTGAGTCTTCTATATTTTAATTTATTTGATAGATTTCATTAGTAATTTTGTAAAAATGAGACTTCCCTACAAATATAACAAATAAAAACATGCTCTAATATTGATGAGAAAAGAACTAAACGACTATTTCCATATATGTCTAAAAATATCTTTAAGAAATTTTGAATATTTTTCATTGGGCCTTCCATGTATAGTTCTCTTCAAGATTATGATGATTTTTAATTTGAGATTGGGCATGAATAAAGGACATTAAAATCCATAGGACCAATTTTCCAAATGGATTCGGAAAGAAGAAGAGAGATGATCACAAGTGAATTTGTCATGACCTATTTTTACATCCTCATACACATTATTATAGATATGAGTACTAATGAGTTGCATACCCATTTTTCTCTTTAGCTGTGCTAAATAGTAATGGTTTATTGTCACCTATGATTTTGACATAATTTGTAAATTGTTTATATTTGATTTGATCTTTATTATCATGAATAACTATTGTGATATGGAATATCCTTTTGGTGCACATTGAGATGATTATTTTCCATTATCTTAGTGTGATTATTGGACATCATTATAGCATAAAACATCATCATTGGACCATTAATTTCCTCTTTTGGAGGTGTAACTCTCAACCATTTACTAATAAATAGTCTTATAAATCAAATAATATTTTAGAGTAATTAATACATTTAAATAATAATTTTCCTCGCTTTTGCTTGACATTTTTGAGGAATTCAAAAGGGAGGGGAAATTATTATTTCAATGAATTAATTACTATCCAAGATTATTTGATTTATAATACTATATATTAATGGTTGAGATTTAGACCTATAAAAGAGTAAATTAATGGGCCAATGATGGTGTTTTATACTAGAATGATGTAAGAGAAGATATTTAAGAAGAGGCTGATTTTTACTCAAAAATAAATGACAACAAAATATGCTCACCTTCATGAAGAAACAATGATACAATGGTAACCCTTTCAATATTATATATTTTGATTCATTTGATAGATTTTAATATGGATTTTTTAAAAAGGAGACTTTCCTATAAACGAAATAATTAGAAACATGCTTTAATATTGATGAGGAAAGAAATAAAAGACTTATGTCTAAAGATATCCTTATGAAATTTTAAATATTTTCCAATGGACCTTCCATATATAGTTCTCTTGAATATTATGATGATTTTTAATTTTAGATTGGACATGAAGAATGGAATTTAAAAGGCATAAGACCTATTATCCAAATGCATTTAGAAATAAGAAGAGAGATGATCACATGTTAATTTTTCATGACCCATTTTTACATCCTCATGCACATTATTATAGATATGGGTAGTCATGGATTGCATACCCATTTTTTATCTTTATATGTGCTCAATAGTAATGTTTTATTGTCACTTATGATTTTTACATAATTTGGTTATTGTCTACATTTTATTTTATCTTGATGATCATGAACAACTATTATGATAGGGAATCTCCTTTTGGTGTACAGTGAGATGATTATTTTCCATTATTTTAATATTATTATTTGAAATTAAGAGGTAATCCTATTTGTATTTATATATTTACATTAATTATATTCATTAATTAGCTTATTATAAGGAGATTCTATAATTCATGATTATAAACATAGATTATTCATGGCATTGGTTAATTGTATTAAAAATTATAGTCTCTCTCCCTCTCCTTCTCTCTTATTATTTTGATATTATTTATATATAGTCTTATATATTTATGCATGAAATATATTGATGAAAGGGCATGAGTTCAGGTGAACACACTATGATTATATTACCTAGTTATAGAGTCCATACTTTTATGGAATTTGATCAAGATTATTGATGAATACGAGTAATCTTAATATGTTATCTCACACGATATGGAAAAACCATTTAATCCATTTATTTCGATTTATATTATTCATACAGGACTACTACAATAGATTACACTATGAGACCCACATTTGTTATTGGTTTCTACTTTAATGACATGTATGGATGTTAAATTTTTGTGTATTACTGTGATTCTTGGGAGTAATAAAGTGCTTGGGTTGATATATCACTTATTGTAAGATCTAAAAGAATACTGTGGTTATGGGGCCATCATTGATACTCCTCTCACATTATTAAAAATAAAAAAAAATTAATATTCATATTTTTAATATTTCAATATTTTAATCCTTCTCCAAAAATATTTCTATCCTACTTAAGAGATAAATAAAAGTTTTATTCTAGAATATGGGTACCCTTCCAGGAGTTGTCTTTCCTACTTCCACATGATAAATACCTTACTAAAGACTATGTTGGAGTCAAAATCACAAACAATGTTTTCCTCTAGTAGAAGAGTATCCTAATATGAGTTTTATTTCTTATTTTACTTGATATATATGATCTTCCACTAAGTAGATGAGTATCTTGCTTGGTGGATGGGTATCTTTCTTCCATGACAACACCAAATATATTTTTAGTTCTCTTACATAGATATATACATCTTGGATCACATGACCATGATAGGGCTTAGGTTTGGTATGACCTTATTATCTATGTATGGATTTTTTTATTATATTTTATATTTATAAACATTTTTATGGGATGCCATTAGTGTGCATGTGACACATGTTTAAATGTTATATGTTTAAGGCAAATTTATTGTGTATAATTATAATTTTGATTTATTAATTATTTATCATTGATATTTTTAAATGACTCATTTGTAATTTCATGATTATATATTTAGATTTTAATATAATTAGATATCAATTCACTAATCATGTATGCAACTATATCTTGCCTATGTACCCATGAAAGGTATGATTAGGATGGTAATTTGTTATGAAATTATTGTAAATATATATGTTATGAATTTTATATGAGATTAGGATGGACATAATTATCTATGTGGATATTATTCTTTAATCCATGATAAAATTAAAATAAATTCTATGAAATTATCCTGAGACATGATGTTCTATTATTACCATTATCATTATTTTGCATGAACATTTTGACAAGTGCAACTAGTGTAAAGATGATAGGTGTTCAAGATAGAAAATAGGGGGAAGAGGTTACCATTTACCAATATTAACCTAATACAAATTTGTCATAGTGGTTATGTTTTCCATGTGTATTAAAAATTTCTTGCATTTACATTGACCATAATGCATTTCAATTTAAAAATATTGACATTGACATCTTTTACCTTGGTATTTTCACCATAGTACATGGATATAAATAAAAAAATCTTATGACTAATACTTATCCATGAAAACCTTGATGGAAATATTTATTATATATTTATTTATTATTTTCAAAAAATTTAATTTCTAAAATTCAATTAAAAAACCTTTTTCACTGTAATTGTAAAAAAAAGAGGTGTCTTTGATAGTTTACACTTTTACACTATAAAACATACAAATCATGAAATTATTTTCTCTAGGAGATCCTAGGGAGATAAAAATATAATGTGTCTAAGGGGAAATTTGTATTTATTCTATAGGTTAAAAAGGACATCAATTATCTCCTCCTTTATATGAAAAAATATGGAGAAATTCCTCAATCATTCTAATTTTATAAGAAATGAGAAAGAAATCTTGGAAATTAGAGTTGTAATGGCATAAGGACAACCATAGATGTAGGTTATGTTATGTCTTATAAATATGGATGTGAATAAATTAGTATTTTGTGTGTATAAATGTATGTGATGTGTTTGTATTTAAAAGTATTCTTTCTAAAGGACCCGATGGTTAATATTATGGATGCAAAAGTTACTAGATATATTGTGAAGAAGATATTCCTCTAGTAGAGGATTTCACTAATATGAGTATAAATTCATGCTTCCATTAAGTCCTTATCTATATAAATGGGTAATTTTTAGAGATATGTCTTGGTTTGTTTTAATTCACCTTTTCATTACCCTTTCTAAAAATTAATGGGGATCATTATGGTTAGGGGTGTCAATTTTCATCTATATGAAAATCAATGATTTTTAATATTTATTTCCATATTTAACCCATATGGTTGTGTGTGTTGAATTAATTGGGTCACCTCTTAGGATTATGGGTTGAAAAAGTTTATAAATTTCTAATGATGTCATATGTTTGAAAGGTGATATGTTACCCTTCTACTTATTTTCCATGTTATTATGCTAAGGAAATGAAGTTTTTGAAGCTGATTGTTGTAGATGCTTGAGTGATGGTTAAGAGTGCTGTGAAAATAAATTTTATTATATTTTACTTCTAATATTATTATAAAAAATATTGTGTTTATATTTCAATGGATTAAGATGTGTCTAAATTAAATTCTAAGAAAATCATGTGTTGTTAATGTAGTATAATGAAATGCCTAATATGTGTCTCTAAATGTTAAATTTGAGAAATTTTAGGGTTTTTATTTTATAGAGAATAGAATTTTTTAATTGTGTCTAAATTTTAAATTATATATTTATTATAATATTATAAATTCTTGAGAAGGACTTGGCCTTGAATATATACTTATATAAGTAGTGCTATTCATTATGAAAAAAAAAAAAACTTGAATTGTTCTTGAATAGTTATTATGGGCTTGTTAAAATATTATTATATAAAATAAAATAATAATATAGATATGGAATTTGTTTATCATATTTTATATTATTAAATAAAACATGGAGGGAATTGTTTTTAAACTCTTATGAGAGTTTGTATTTAGAAATGGGACTAAGTTCCCATGTGATTATTTTAAATAATGTTTATCTATTTCTCTTACCTCACTTATAAATAAATTTATAATTTTGGAAGAAAATAAAACTATGTATTTTATGTTTAATATAGATAATGCCTATGACTATTTAAAGGGAAATTTTTATTTAAAAAACCTGTGCTTACTTAATGAAATTAAAGGCTACTTAAAAAATATTTTATATTCTTCATTTGTATTTATATTCTTATAGAAATAAAATAGAATTATTGAATAATGTATAAATAATTTTAAAAAAACTATCTATTATATTAAGTATTTTTAGGACAATGTGCTAAAGGGAGTGTAACATTTTGGTATCAAAACCTAGTTGTAACATCTATAGCTTTGAGGATGTTTCAATGATTGAATCAATGTGATATCTTCCATAAGTATTATTTTTTTACCTTATATGTGAACACTCTAAATATTGTAAAAATAAGTGTCATTAAACCTTAAATTAGGAAAAAATAAGTTGTACTAAAAGATATATTGAAACTTTATCTTATGTCACCTCAAGGTGGTAGTTTTAATGTTTTTTTTTTAAAATCACAATTTTTTTAATTGTGTTGTACACTTTTAAAATTGAAACAAAGGATATTCAATTTATCCTTGGATAAATCTAATAATAGATACAAATAAGACATATTTTTTTTTTAATAGGGCACATTTCAATTTTTTTTGCATAACTAAAAAAAAATTATTCAGTAAATGTTATCCATTTTTATATTTTAATATTAAATGCCCTTAAAAAGGAATTATTATAATATTTAATACCTTAAAAAGGTTAATTGAAGCATGTCATGCCTTAATAAAATGGGAAATGAATGCACAAGTAAGAAAAGTGAGGTGAAGAGATGAAACATAATTATTTTAAACATAATATATACATCTATTATAATACTTATCATCTTACATATGATACTATCAACCAAATAAAATACAATAAAATGTTAATATGGTCATAAGGCCAAAAAATTATGTCCATGATTGATACCATTAATTCCACCAACTAAAATACAATCAATTATGAAAGAATAAATTTTTTAACATGGAATTTGAAATTCACATGAATTATTTATTCATTAAAGGTAAAAACAAAAAATTCTATACATGATATGAGGACACAACCTGCATTTGATTATCATAACTTTATTGAATTAAGATTTATAAGAGAATATTTATTATGGGCATGTCATCTTAATTTTTTTATATAAATTATTTCAGCCTTTTATCACTCAAAATGATAATAAAAAAGATATTATAAATTAATTATACTATAAAATTCATAATAACATAATTATATGGAGGTTAAAACTATACATATCTTGTGCAAAAAAAATAATGGCAATCATTTCAAATTTAATACATTTTATTTAGTATAAGGATTAAATAAAAATATTAAGACCCATCATCACCATTCAATATTAGATAAACTACACAAGTGATTACCATTGTTGAGAGGGATGACATCCACACAAAAACATAGGCTTGCATAGTAAGATCTAATATAGAATAATCAAATAAATCTTAGGATGTAAAATACATTATAAAGTTTAATCCAATATATTATTTATAAATTTGAAGTTGAATGTTGTAAAAATCATCATCAACATCATCATCATCATCATCATCATCATCATCATCATCATCATCATCATCATCATCGTCATCGTCGTCATCGTCGTCGTCGTCGTCATCATCGTCGTCGTCGTCGTCATCTATAGAACATATCCTAAAACTAAGGTGTCATGCCATAAATATAAAAATTTACAAGGTATTCAAGGATATCTAACACATACATTGAAAATAAGGATTAATTAACAAAAAAATTACAAATACAAAATAATATTCATGTAAGGGAATTATAATAATTCTTTACTCAATTTTTTTAAAAAAATAACCAATAACCAAGTAAACAAGCAATGAAAACACATAGAACTAGTGGTCTCCAAAAATTAATCAAAAATAAAATGAAATAAGGGTGGGAGGTAATACCACTACCCCCATGCCATTCTATCATATATAATGTATTATTACTATACCTCCTCTACATAGGCCCTATAGGCTAGGCTTGGATAGATTGCATCCAGTGATTGTAATTTAGCTTATCATTACACTAAGAGATCTTAGTGATTTGAATTTATTTTTAAATTATGCCTTGTCATTGGAAAGAAATTTATGGAGACGATTTTATGTGTTATTTCAAGTTTTTATTAATTAAAAGTTTTATTTTATTAAATTATCTAGGGAGACATGCATTTAAAATTATTTATGTGCCATGAAAACTATAAATTAAAGTTTTAATTCCTTAAGTTTTACATGAGACTGATATAACCTTAAACCCTTAATTAATTGTTTAGTGGGAAATAAAACTATAACATATTTATGATTAAAGCATGATACTAGGATGTTGATATGTGTAATGGCCTTATTTTGACCCTGTAAACATCGATCTCCCTAAGCTAACTTTCCTTAGGTATGATAATGGACATGATGCACTTATTAGTGATTGGAATCTTTTACATGGACCACTTTTTATTATATATTAATGTTAAAACCCTAATTTGGAAAAATTTCCTAAGTTTATTCCATGTAGTGCATACAACTAATTTTGGCCTATGTATATTTTTGGAATCACAATTTGGGTCATTAAAATTATTGTGAAATTTGGTCACAATATTGACTTCACCCTTACTAAAGTTATTGATTCGATATAATATATTTTTTTAAATGTGATTAGATAGGTTGATAAACCTACCTTGATAGTGGATTAGTAATTTTAGTACCTATTTAGAGCTTGGGGATTATTAAAAGCATGTTGTATTATGCCCCAATTTTAGACTTTACTTAGGAACTCATTGAGGATTTATACCTCAAACCAACCAATTTTGGCTCAAACCCTAGATTGAATTTTAAAATGTCATTAACTAGATGTTGATTATGGTAAATAGTTCACATTGATATAAATTTTTAATTGGGTTAACTTTAGTTGATAGCATTATTAATTATAATTTTAGTATTATAAATAAAGATTATGTTGAAACATAATAGATACTCTTCACCTTATACAAATTTTGTCACCTTGTTATTATCTGATCATGAATATTTTTATGGTTGACCTTAGTTGATTATGAATAATCATATTAGTATCTTCCTAAAAAATTGTTTTTTAATAGTCTATTTTATCTAAACTACACATTATTGCATCACTTACTATCTTTTTGGTTCATCAAAGCCACTATAAATGATGAGACGTAATCTTGAGGATAATTTTTAAAATTTTAAACTACCTTTGTAACATTTATTTGATGTAAACATGATGATATGTAGTATTGGAACCATTCAAGTACAAATAAATAGGTACCTTGCCCAAATATACCATGATTTTTAAAAACTTAAATTGTTTGTAATAATGGTTGTAAATGAACCCCCATCTCTTTTTTGGAAATATTTATGAAAATTTGAGCTTAGCATGGAAGCATGTTTAGGTAATTGAGATTTATTTGGGTACATAACCAAAAAAATAACTATTTTAGTATAAACTCATCCATCAGGGCTTATGGAAATTTTGTACCTAGAGTAGAACCTCTTAAGTATATTTCTACCTACCTAGTACCCTAAACCATAGAACCATGCTCTCAAGAGATTGGCATGTCCTTAGATTTTTAATTTTTTTGGAAAATCATATAGTTTTGAGGGTAAACTCTTCTATTATTATAAACATATGATATGATCTGGCATGGTCCTCCATGTTTTATGTTATTGAATCTCTTAAAGAATATATTTATGTACCACATAATAGAAACTAACCATGGTACCTTGAGTAAAAAATACCATTACTCTATAGCTATGTAAGCATTGTTTTTGAAATTCCATATCACTTGGTTTAGTCACTTTGAGTCTCCTTGAGGAAACTTGATTTTATATTTCAAAGATTAGTATCATGTTGTTCAATATAGAAGGTTCTCTAGTGATGATAAAAGAATTGATATTTTTGTATCATCAATTTTCTTACCTTATTATCATCTAAAGTATAGTTATTTCCATTAATTTTTTGATGTGAATTATTGATAGATATCTTATATATTCCCTCTCTACTAATTGGCAACACTTAAACCTAGTTGTGAGGTTGAAGAGTGTTTTAGATCATTTTATTCCATTGAAGATAATCTTATAAGTAGGCTTTCTTAAGTAAATTCATGGTTCCACCCAAGGTTGGGTGTTTATAAATGCTCCTTTTTGAGTCAAGTAAGTGGATATTGTTTAGGAGATTTCCATTTTGGACTCATGAGTGGTATAAGCTCAAGAGATATGAGCTTAAATCCCATTTATGAGGTAGTGATGGTGGTTGTCATCCTTCATTTATTTTGTCACTATTGTCGATGATAATTTGACATATTAGACCAACCATTTGAGTCTTTATTCTCTCTATCACATCTTAACCTCCACCATAGTAACAAATTTAGAAGGATTCCTCATGATTTTTTTATAGTTAATTCCTCTAAGACATTTTATCTCATGCTTAAGAGTACATTTAAGTTTTTAATACAAGGAGTTTGTATCCCTTTTCGATGATTAGATCCATCTAATTTACTTATTCACACACATATAAGTATATGGAGATGTTCATGTAAAGATTAAATGGATATTTCAATTAAATTACACATGGATATCAAGATTATTGTGATCAATTTATTGTTGTGTCATAACATTTAGTTAGGGAATCAACATCCAATGGGTTTTACTTATTACACCATCTTGTAGAGAGGAAACATGATGTGAATTATGTATTTTTCTATTGTTTCCTTGTAACCAATCCTTATGGCACTATTAGGATGATGGTGGGAATCATGGTTGAGAGGGGGCACATTTATTCCCGCATATTTTATATTTTTTGGAAGTTTAACACATGTCTAGAATATATGTATTCAATTCAATTCACCTTAGAAGATCGTTATGTTTTAGATTTAGTGATACTTTTGTTAGACTAGGTTAATTAATTTTATGTAATATTTTAGGATCCATTTTTTAATATGGGAATCCTTCCATTTTTTGAGAAATGTTTTCATTGATGTCATTGATGTCAAGGTTAATGTCAAGGTGAATATGGTGAAGATGCATGGACCATGGTATTTGAGGTATGAGCTTGTGATATTGATGTGACAATGTGATTTATTTGATATTTATCTTCTTTATTGGTTGATTCAAGGTTGATATCAAGGTACAGGTTACTTGATAGTTGCAAGGCTAGTTAGTAGTTGAAGGTATGATGATAAATAGGTTTATAAGAGTGTTGTTGAAAGCAAGGTCAATTGGTAATGGCAAGGTCAGTTAGAAGTGAGTTGTGTCAAAAATTCATGTGAAAAAAAAGAATTTTAAGGTAATTAATGTCTTATTTTTGCATTAAACACATATTAAGGTGTTAAAGATGTTCAGGTGCATGGAAGAAATATGTCTACTCATATGAATCTTGGTCATATGGTTCTAGGTATGTATGCGGTTGTTGAAGATTATTTTTATTAGAAAGATAATGGTGTAGTGATATTAGTTAGGTTTAATGTCTTATAACTACTTGGTTTATGTTTTTTTGAGGTCATGACATGGAAGGAATAGATCAAGGTGTTAAGTGCTTAAGTAGCCTAAGTCTAATCATGACATAAAGAGACCTTGTGTGAACATTTGAGCATGGTGGCTTGGTGAGATGAGGTAACATAGGCATGAGTGGTTGGATGAGGTTGTTTGATCATGCATGTGAGGCAATGGAACACTCATGATATTTTAGGGTGAGCCTATAGGGGTAGGACTTTAGTCTAGGTCTGAATCTAGACCTCTCTTAAACCCTAGCTAACCTAATGAGTTATCATGATCTATTGTCAAGGTATGTGAAGGATGTATGCTATTATTTAAGCATGAGAGAGGTTGTATGACATGAGAGTGAGAAGTTGAGCATGACAGTGATGTGTTGAGAGCATGGAAAGAGTTATGTAGGTTAGTTTAAGGCCTAGTAAGGTATAGAGACTATGGTATAGAAAGAGAGTGTGGACTAATGGGGTATCAAGATCAATTTCCAAGGTAATTTTGAGTATATGAGCATTAAAATAGATGATTAAAGTTTTTTTAGGCATGTGAATGAAGTTTAAGGTTATATTTTAAAGGAGAAGGCATGAAAAGTTGTTTGAGGTCTCTCAATTGCTCAGAATGAAGGGTTCTAAATATGAGAAGGATTTTTTTGTGCTCATTAACTTTTCAAAACTTTACATGGGAACCTAATCTATTCATGGTATATGGGGAGTGGTCTTATATAAAAATTACAAGCATTAGTTTTTGGATTGAGGAGCTACACTTTGTAAATGATCGTTAAGAGTGGAAACATGTTTAAACCCTCTTATAACCCTAATAAGGACCCAATGTTGAAGATGTTGATCAAAAGTTCTTGGGATGGATTGAATTTATTAGGCAAGATATTTGAGGTTATAGTGGACTCTCCCAATTACCTATAGGAGGTATTTTTTTACCCTTTGAATAGGAATAAACTTAGAAATTTACATTTTGAGTAAGTATTTCACACAAAAAATATATCATAATATTTTAAGATAATTTTTACAAAGCATGTTTACAATTATAAAGCTTCACAGGGTGGTTGTGGGTAAACTAACTTTTCCTATAAACCAACTTATTTAATAACAAAGAAAAAACTAAAAAGTTACTAAAATAATTAATTTTGGATCACAAATAATCCAACAAACTCCCCTTTGATCTAAATGGGTATAAAATATGAAATATATAGAGATTCAATGACTCTAAAGTCATCAAAGGAATTCTATCACAACTCTAACTGGTGCATTATACCTCTGGCACTATCCAAAAATTGATGTCACTCCATAAATATGCCATCCCTTATGAGTTATGGAAAAAAATGATTGATGAACATGATCAAGGCATGTTCATCCCTAGTGATAATCATATTGAACTATAGTAGAACATGATTAAGCATGTTTAACTACATCAACCCACATAAGGTCCCACATAGGAACCCATCCAAGTGACAAAATTTTACTCTATATGACACATCTTCTGGATGCCCAAAAAATGTTGATGAACTTTTCTCAACATTACTGGTGATAACAATGCCTCTCAACTCATATTGTCATTGATGATTAATCAAATTCCAACCAATGCTTAAATATTCTTGCCTATTAGGTGAGAGGTGAGAGGCCATGCATTGAGATAAAAAAAATAACTAATTATGTCCACTCCAAGTCATGAATATTAGATATAAAAAAATAGAACTTAAACTTAAAGTAAGAACACAAGCCAAAATGTTCCATTCAAGCATTGAACCCATACTCCAAGTGAATAGCTAACTAGAGAGGATAATTATCCTCTATCCTCCAACAGATTCTCCAACCTCCAATTTGATGATCAAAGTTTATCAATCATGATGATCCTAAGGGACCTATAAAGGATGGTGTGTGCCAATAATAAAATCAAGAAGTAATAGTATGGAAATTGTAATTTTTAAGGTGACAATTTTGATAAATAATGCACTTTTATACATCATTTGTAATATATTTTGCATAAAAACCATAAAAGTAGACTTAAAAAAATAGAATAAAATATCCCACCTCATCACAAGACCAAATTCATAATAAAAGAATGAATATACCCTTATATCAACATTATAATATTTTATAACCCCTTTACACCTTTAAATCTTTAAGAACCAAATATTTCCTTAAGTTTACCAAAAATATACTATGGGTTTTCAAACCGTTACCTCCAAATTTTCAAGAGACTATCAAAATCAACCCATCTGAATCTCCTATAATTACATTTAAAATGTAAAATAAAATTATTTTATACATCTGTATTTTGATAGAGATGTGTGATAATATTATATTTCACTTAAGAAAAAAAATATGCTCCCTTTTTACTTATAGAGTAAAAAAATAAAAAATAAATGCATTGGTTTTTGTATGGTAGAGACCAAAAACTTTACTATGCACTTTTCTTGATTAGAGATGCATGTTACCATATACACTTCAATTTTAACACTATATTTTAGCTATGTACTTAAACAAATACATTTCTCAAAACACCCAAGACATACCTATTAATAATTCAAGGCATGGCCTGAGAGTGCACGAAAAGGATATAATCATTTTTGGTAGCTTGTAAGATAATATCTCATAGCCTTGGTTCCTACATAGATGTGTCATTTGGTGCATCCCTAACACTTTTTTTCTATTAAAAAAAATTATCAATAGGTTTCTTATGTGAATATATTGCTTGTTGGATGAGGCAATAAAAGAGACCATGGATAAAACTTTGAAAGGTTTTCGATTTAAGTTGAAATGATGTAGTGAATTCCTATTATTTTTTTATGGTATGTTACAACAATATGAAATATATATTTCTTAATTTTAAAATTATAATTATCATAAAATGTTTTTGTATTTTTTTTTTGGATTACACAAGATGGAGAAATTTCTCAACAATGAAAGGGATTGTGAGTAAAACCCTTCTTCTAATTTTTTTCAAAACAATCAAAACTATAGATTAATAAAGCTTAATTGTCAAAACTTAAGAGATATATTTCCACATTAATTCATCAAGAACCACCATAATATGATTCTTATTCTTGGATTTCACTAAATTATTTAATTTTTTAGGGTTTGTAATCTTGTGTAGTTTCATCCCTGATTTCAATACATTCTCATTCTTTTTCTTCTCTTCAGATATCAAACTCTATAAATTTGTTTTAAAATCCTCCTTTTTAATTGCCTCCCTTTGAGAAATATTCAATAAATTGTCTTATTTAATTGGTATATTATTTTAATATTTTCCCATTGAATAGTAATAAACTTATAAATTTACATTTCAATTAAGTATTTCACACCAAAAATATATCTTAATATTTCAAGATGATTTTTACAAAGCATGTGAAAGCTTATAAAGATTCACTAGGTGGTTTTGGGGAAAATAAATTTTAATATAAAACAAATTATTTAATAAAAAATAAAAAAACTAAAATATTACTAAAATAATTATTTTTGGATCACAAATAATCCAATAGTATTCGTTAGATAGAGGAGAGAGAAAATTTTCAGTTACAGGCTTGTTTCTAAATAAATGATTGTAGAAGTCAAAACTTACATTGGAAAAAGTAATAAAATTGATGGAGGAATTTAGAGACTCATGTTTCATTTACATGAAGATTTTTAGACAGGTTATATGCCTCAAGTGTGTTAAACTAGTCATCCAAGTCATCTAGTTTCTAACAAGCCTAATGGTGCAAACAAGGAAAAACCTAGGCAAATGAGAACTTAGTTGTTGGTGTGTTCTCAAGGTGGAATTATGGATCAAAGTGAATGAATATTTTGTTTTGGATTGGTATGTACTATTATTGATTTTTATAGAACTTGGAAGTCTGGTATAGTTATGAAAATGATGAAGCTAAAATGGCTTATCTAGCTCAGTGAGGTTTGTGTGTAGTGAGGTTGATAAATTGGTCTATAAGACCAATAGTTAAAACTAGACCATATGATTTTTATAGTTTAATATGGGCTATATATTCTAGAGTATCATTTTATTTCATTATAAGTCTTTGAAAGTACTTATATGTGTGTTATAAGGTCAATGTTTCATGATTGTGTTTTTGATAGCCTTGTTAGTTCTGATTAAGCAAGTTGATGTGATGAAAAGTTGGATTTGAGTGTAATATCATGAAAGAGTGATGAAATTTAGTGTATGGTGTTGTTTTTTTTTTTTTTTTAAATTTAAATTACTGATCATATTTTTGAATATCTTGGAAGCCAATGTAAGAGATTAAAAATTTGAAGCCAAAATGGATTATCTGGTTCAAGTAAGACTGTGTGAGATAAGGTCAGGAGATTGGTCTGAAAGACTAATGTTTTATATTATATATTATATTTTATATGATTTATTTTTTTATAAATATGTTATATAATGTTTTTAATGTATTTATAATCATTTAAATTGTCTATTTAAGTGTTATATGTCAAGTAATTTCATGACTGGTTTTTTAAAGTTCTAAGTGAGCATATTGAAGAGATGAGTTTAAGATTTTTTTCCTTAATTTTAAATGTATAATGTATATGGTGATATTTTGGGTTATGTATTTTTTTTATAAGTGATTTTATATCATTATTTTTTGGTTAAATGTTGTGTTATCTTCAGTTGTTCAAGATAGACTTTTATGTGTATTCAAAGGCATAATGTGAACAATGTTAATGGAATGTTTCAAGTAGTAGTTGGACTTAAAAGGAGTCATGGTTATTAAATCATGTTTTATAAGGCATATTTTACCATTATATGATATTTTATTATTTTTTGTGGAGTTTTAAAGTGTTCCAAAGAAGGCCTATTAGGTCTCCATAAGGCCTAAAGAAGGATACAGCCTAATGAAGGGTTTTACAACTAATTTGTGTGATTTATTATTGTTTATAAATTTTTTTTAATAAATATTTAATTCAAAACCTAAGTGATTAAGTAATTGTGGTCAACCAATAGGTGTGTGTTCATAAGTTGTGTATATAAACACAGCATATTAGGACTATTTGGGTGTGTTAGAAGATGCATAGGGGAGAGAATGAGATATAAGATCCTTGAGTGGAATTAAGTATTATATATAATAATAATAATAATAAATTATATGTATTTTCATGAATATATAATAAGAGTATGATTATGAATATCAAGGTCATATGACCTAATCAGTCCTGAAGAGACCTAGTTGAGTGAAGAGGTCTAGAAAGTAGTTTGAGAGGGATAAGAGTCTGAAGAGGTGAAGAGGTTGTCATCATATATTGGTTGAGAAACATAGTGTTCTTAAGTTTATAATTTCAATCATATCTATGAGTTGGTGCTAAATCATCTAGGGGGTTGGTGACTCCTTGTAAATGGGTACTTGTTAAATCCTAGTCAAGTAGGTGCTTGGCTAGTTGGGGTTGGTGCTTCATGTGGATTTACTAAAATAAATTTGTTTTTTATATTATAGGAACGAATTCCATTTTTATATATCATTTATTTTCTTTCCTTGAGGGTTTCCCATATATTTAATGAATTCTTGTATTTCATGTTCATATGTGTGGTTGCTTTTGGTTTGATTGATCTATATGTTTGTATGAATGGATCATTAATGTTAAGTGGAATTGAATAAATATTTTGAAGATTGATTGACCCCCAATACTTGTTCTTCCAAAAATTGGTATCATAGTATGGTATTTTTAATTAGGCTTAATATCCTAAAGGAGGTTGTAGAAGCACAAACATGGATTGTGATGATGACAGTGTTGATCATGATAGTAATGAAGATCAATTCATTTAAAAAGATAAGTATTTAAGAGAGATGTTGAAGAATTTTTAAGGAAATAAGAATTAATTTGAGGTAAGTGATAATAATGTTTATAATGATGATGATGAATGTTTTGATCAATTTGTCAATGGAGTTCTATTATTGGTTAAAGAAGCAAGTTGCTCCAAGTAAGAAGATAATATGTATGATGAAGAAGTCTATTAACATAGTGAAGATGGAGAATCTAAAGTAGATCTTGAATCTGAGCTCATAAGTTCCCTAAATGATTTAAATCACCAGAAGAAGAAGAATCATGAGTTGAGATATATGGTCAAATATCTTAAGGAAAATATATGTATCTTGAAGAGTGACTAAGTTAAATAAGCCAAAAGGGATGAGAAGATCATCAATGATCTTGAGAATCTACTATAAGGTGTCAATACAAAGATTAGATCAAAAGAAGTTGAGTATGATCAGTTGAAGATAGAGATAGATTATTTGAAGGTTGAGCATGAGAATCTCATAGACAAGATGAGAAAGTTTGAGAAAGAGCATGAAAATCTAGAATAAGTTAAGTGCACCAACATGAAATTCAACATGAAGATACCAATTAGGAAACCCAATGTTGAGGTATTCCATTTCTTTCAATGGTTGTTATTTTTCTTGTCATATATTTGGTCATAGAGTAAGTGATTATAGAATAGTCTCAAGGGATGAGTTTTCATGGGATAATGGGAGAAGGAGTGATTAGTCAAGAGGTAAAAAAATTAATGTTTTTTGCTACAGTTGTCATAATGTGGGACACATTTCAATATTATGTCCTAATAGAGTTAAAATTCCCTCAAGACACAACAAGGTATATGGAGATCCTAGAGTGCATGAGAAGGGTCAAATATTTGTATATAAACTAAATATAGTCAAGGTGAGTCATGATCAGTCTACTAGTCAAAATGGACTATTTTCTAAGGTAGAATAAGGATGAAATGTGAAGGAATGTCAAGAACATGTGTTATCTACATATATTGACAAGGTAGTCAAAGAGAAAAAGAAGGATGATAAAGTGGATGAGTCAAATGCTTAATTTAAGCCTAAGTTGATTGTAAATAGGGACTATCAATCTCATGATTGCAAGATAGATAATAAGAGTGGATTGGAGATCTAATAATATCCTAAGTTCATGGTGTTTCAGTACCCCATGAAAAGGGGTGACTCCATTAAGCTTCATGGAAACACCCATCTATTTGTAGAAGCACGAGGTTGTAGTCAAAGAAGGATTCATCTTGAGAGGATTCCATGTTAGTTGTGTTGCAAGGTACGAGTTATGTTTTTTAAGATTATATGTATATTACAAGGTGAAAGGTATTTTGGTTAGTATAATCATTGTTTTTGAATAATAGTTCATGAGGATCTATGGTACATAGTGTAAAAGTATATGCATAATTCATTTTCAGATTTCCTTTTGAACTATTTTGAGTAGTCTAAGAATTCAAGGATATTGGTAGCTCTTAGGTTTGATTTTATTAGGCATCATGGTGAGATATATAAGGTTGACATCAAGATTTTGAGGTTAAAAATTAGTCAATTAGTATATAAGAGGTAGGTAATTATATGTTTATGATTCAATTAGTTTATATCTAAACTTGATTTGTGTTAAGATTTGGTTTTGGTATAAAGATGCTTGGAGGTAGTTGAGGATGGTTTGTGAATTCTATTGATTTATATGACGTGAAAGTTATGAAAATAAGAGGGGAAGTCCCTAATCCTACAATTGGTGTCAAGAGTATGGTATCCTAGTGAGTGATCAATAATTTGATCTTCTTCAGTCATATGTCAAGGAAGATAAGTAATCTTGAGTTCCTAGTTCATTTGAAGAATATATGCTTGGTCGAAGAGGGATATTGGTAGATTTTATTTGTTTGTCAAGAGATTTATTGAATTTGATATCAGAATAAATGTATGCATGGATTTCGTTGAAGAAAAGGATAGAACTAAGTTTTGAGGGAGATTGTTTAAAATGGAAAGGTAGGATATTGAAAAGAATTATTTCTAAAGATTATTTGTCATTTAGTGTCTTTGAGAGGTTGCATCATCTCAAGGGAGAAAGTGTGGTTTTAGGAATTTTATACAATAACTAGTATTAAGGTGAGTGTTTTTTATCATTTCATTGAGTTTTTTTATTGAAGTTTAGGTCCAAAGATCAGATAACAATTCATGGAAGACCCTTTATCATTAATGTCAATGGGGGAGAAATATTAGAATGGGGAAGATGAGAATGATTAGGTTTTAGTGTTTTTTCCATCAATTAAAAGGGGGGAGTTTTTTGACAAGTGTTATCATTGATGTCAATAATGTCAAGGTTGATGTCATTGATGTCAAGGTGCATCTGGTGAAGATGCATGGTGAGTGGTCTTTGAGGTATGAGATTATGAGCTTGATGTGACAAGCATAGTTTTTTGAGATTTTTATTCTATATTTTTTGATGTCAATCTTGATATCAATGTTTATGTTAGTTAGCATTGGCAAAGTTAGTTGATAGTTGAAGGTATGATGACAAGTAGTTCTTCAAGAGTGTTATTAAGAGAAAGGTTAATTGGTAGTGGTAAGGTTAGTTTGTAGTGAGTTATTTTAGGAAGAAATGTGATAAGAGATAATTTTAAGGAAACTAATGTCTTATGGTTTCACTAAGGTACATGTCAAGGTGTCAAAGGTATTCAAGTGCATGGAAGAAAGATGGCTAGTCATATGAAGCTTAGTCATATGGTTTTAGGTCTATACAAGTCTATGGAATATTTTTGTCATAAAAAAGAAAATGGTGAAGTGATATGAGTGAGGTATAATGTATTATATCTACCTTTTTAATTTTTTTTTGAAGTCATGACATGGAAGGAACATGTCAAGGCATCAAGTGCTTAAGTATCCTAAGCTTAGTCATGGCATGAAGAGACCTTGTGAGAAGGTTTGAGCATGGAAGCTTAGTGATATGAGTGAACATAGGAATTATTGGTTTTATAATGTTTTTTTATCATGTATTTGATGCATTTTAACACTCATGAGAGTTTTATGGTGAGCCTATAGGGGTAGGACCTTCAGTTTAGGTTTGCATCTAGACCTCTCCTAAACCCTACCTGGCCTAATGAGATATCATGATCTATTTTCAATTCATGTGAAGTATTTATGGTATTATTTAATAATGATATGGTTTTTATGTAATTATAGTGATATTTTTACCATGAAATTGAGGTGTGAAGATCATGGAAAGTGTTAGTTCAAGGCCTAGTAAGGTATGAAGACTATGGTGTAGAAAGAAAGTGTAGCCTAATGGGTTATCAATATCAGTTTCCAAGGAAATTATGAGTATCTAATCATTGAAAATTTTTAATAAAGTTTTTTTAGGTATGTGCATTAAGTTTTAGGTTGTAGTTTGAAGGACAAGGCATGAAAATTTGTTTAGAGGTTTCTCGAGTGCTCAAAATGAAGGGTTCTCAATCTGAAAAGTATTTTATTGTGTTCATTATAATTTAAAACCTTTGCATGGGAAATTAATATATTCATGGTAGATGGGGAAGTATCGTATATCAAAATTCTAGACATTAATTTTTGGATTGATGAGTTATGCTTTATGAATGATAGTAAGAGTGGAAACAGGTTTAAACACTCTTAGAACCCTAATAAAGACCCGATGTTGAATATGTTGATAAAAAGTGATCATAATGGATTTAATTTATTAGGTAATATATTGGATATTTTATTATACTCTCCAAATTAATTCTAGGTGGTAATGGTTAGAGAGAGGAGAGAGAAAATATTGAGTTATAGGCTTGTTTCTAAAGAAGTTGTTGTAGAAGTCAAAAGTTACATTGAACATAGTAATAAAATATATGGAGGAATAAGGTATGGAATAATTTTTCATTACCATGAAGGTTTATATATATTTTATATCCCTAAAGTGTAATAAACTATTCATCCAAGTTAGCTAGTCACTAACAGGCCTAATGGTGCAAATAGTGTAAAACCTAAGAAGTATGAGAATTAGCTTTTTGGTGTATTTTCAAGGTTGAATGATGGATAAAAGTACATGAAGATTTTTTTGTGTTTATTTATTTAATATTAATTATTGGTATAGATCTTGGAATTCAGGTATAGTTGTGAGAATGATGAATCCAAAATGACTTGTCTGGCTCAGTGAGGTCTATGTGTAATGAGGTCAACAAATTGGTCTATAAGACCAATAATTTCCACTATAACATATGATGTTTATATTTTAATATGTTATATATATTTTATAATATAATTTTAATGAATTTTAATTCATTTAAATTCCTTATATATGTGTTATAAAGTCAATATTTTGTGACTATGTTTTTGATAGTCTTGAAAGTTCTAAGTAAGCAAGTTGTAGTGATGGAAAGTTGGATTTTAGTGTAATTTAAAGAAAGAGTGATGAAATTTAGTGTATGGTGTTGTTTTTTATGAATTTAAAGTACTTAAAATTATTTTTAAAATATTTTAATTTAGTAAAATAAGTTGAAAATTTGAATCCAAAATGGCTTTTGCGCTTCAAGCAAGACTATGTGAGATAAGGTCAGGAGATTGGTCTATAAGAAAAATGTTTGATATTAGATATTATTATTTTTGTGATTTATTTTGTTATAAATAAGTTATATAATATTTTTAATTTATTTATAATCATTTAAATTGTCCTTTAAGGTGTTTGATGTTGAGTAGTTTCATGACTAGTTTTTGAATGTTTTGGCAGTTCTAAGTGAGCATTCTGAAGATATGAGTTTAATATTTTTTTCTATAAGCTAAAGTGTATAATGAATATGGTTATATTTTTTTATGTAATTTAGGATATGTATAAGTGATTTATTATCATGTATATGTGGATAAATGTTGTGTTATCTTTAACTATTCAAGATAAACTTTTATGTGTGTTCAAAGGCCTAATGTGAATAGCATTAATGGAGTATTTCAAGTGGTGGTTGGACCTAAGAGGTGTCATGTTTACTTAATGATTTTGGATAAGTATTGTTTTATTATATAATATCTTCCTGCCATGTGTGGAGTTTTAAAGTGTTCCAAGGAAGGTAAAGTGTAACATGTGTCTAAAGAAGGCCTATTAGGTCTCCATAAGGACTAAAGGAGGATAAGGCTTAATGAAGGTGTGGCTAGATAATTTTTTTGATTTATTATTTTTGATATAAGGTGTTAATATATATTTATTTCCAAATATAATTGGTTAAGTTATTTTTTCCAACCAAGAGATGTGCATTCATAAGTTGTGTATATAAATAAGGCATATTATGCCTATTTGGGCATGTTAGAGGATGCTTAGAGGAGAGAATGAGATAGAATATCATTGAGTGGAATGAGTAATTATATAAAATAATAAGAGAGTATAGGGTATATCATGAATATATAATAGGAGGTCTATGTATGAATATCAAGGTCATATGACCTAATTGGTCTTGAAGAAACCTGGTTGGGCGAAGAGGCCTAGAAGGCAATTTGAGAGGGATAAGTGTGTGAAGAGATGAAGAGTTATTCAGTATATATTAGTTGAGAAACATAGTGTTATGAATTTTATCAAATAAATTAGGTGGTTGAGTTAGTTCTGAGTCATGTAGGGGGTTAATGCCTCCTTCTAAGTGGGTGCTTGTTAAAGCCTAGTCAAGTGGGTGTTTAACTAGTTGGGGTTAGTGATCCATGTAGAGTTGGTGATTCACTAAATTTGTTTTCTGTATTATAGGAATATATTCCATTTTTATCTATCAATTGTTTTTAATCCCCTTGAGGTTTTTCCACATATGTAATGTGTTCTTGTATTTCATGTTCATATGTATGGTTGCTTGTGCTTTGATTGATCTATATGTTTGTATAAATGGATCTTGAATGTTAAGTGGAATTCAATGAATATATTGAATGTTTATTCACCTAACTCATATTATTCATTGTGCTTCCAACACCATTTTTTTAATTTTATATTACTTAAGTTATCTTGTTCTATGAGTAAGGTACATTTTGTCTATTTACTAACCATGAGTATGGGCTACCTCAAGTTGGATTATTTTGAGTTTATTATTTAATAAAGGATAAAAACCTATCTCTATATTTCCATCCTAAACCTTCATTTTTAATTACATTCTTATACCTCATATAGGCGTGCTTAAGGTTCTCTTACAAATGATTGGATCATGAACCTTGTTAATGGAGACATATCATTCTTCTTGAGTTTGTACTGATAGAGTGATTGAAGGATCATTATTTAAGGAAATTATGAGGATAAATAAATGACCCCATAGAATAATTGGACATATGGACCACTAAATTATTGATGCTTTTCTTTTTAATACTAATTTTTACATTCTATTTGATGACTTCTAAGAAGAAGTCTCTATAAGGGAGTGATATACCATACCCTACTTCTACATCCTCATGCACATTGTTTATATATGTATACACACACACACACACACACACACACACACACACACACACACACACACACACACACACACACACACACACACACACACACACACACACACACACACACACACACACACACACACACACACACACACACACACACACACACACACACACACACATATATACATATATGTGTGTGTGTGTGTGTGTGTGTGTGTGTGTGTGTGTGTGTGTGTGTGTGTGTGTGTGTGTGTGTGTGTGTGTGTGTGTGTGTGTGTGTGTGTGTGTGTATTTAATGATGAGTCATGTATCCACTATTTCTATTTATTTGTCATAAATAGTAACACTTTTTTTTCACCCAAGGTTTAGACACAATTTTTTGATTTTACACATTTGATTTAATCTTGATAATCATGACAAGCTATTATACTAACGAAACTATTTATGGTGTGATTTGAGATGATTCTCTTCCATTATTTTTATGTTATTATTTTACATTGATAGGTATTCATGTTACTCTTGATACATTTGCATTTATTATATTCATTGAATAACTTTTTATAAGGATATTTTAACATTCATGATTATATATACAAATTATACTTGGCATTGGTCAACCACATTATAAACTATATAATATCTCTACTTCTCCCTTTTTTTATCTCTATAATTATTCTGGTATGATTGAGATATAGTCATGGCTATTGAGAAATGAGATATATTGATGACTGGAAATGAGGTCAAATGAATGCAATATATATAGCTTACTTGTTATATTGATACAAAAATAATATTTACCCCTCTATCTAAATCAAATAGTTTTTAAAATTTGGATACTAAAAATCTCAATTCCTTAAGTTAAATAGAATTAGATGTAGAATATTTTAGGAATGAATGAAAACTAATTAGAAAACTTTGTAATTCATTTCTCATTTTAAAACTCTTGATTTTATTTCATTTTTATAACTTTACTTAATTTTTTTAGTGTTTCATTAATTCATTTGTAAAATTTAATTTTAAATTGAAAAACATAATTAAACTAAAAAGAAGGTGGCACAAATTTGATAACTGAGTTTACCAATTTAGGGGATACATCTCTGGGTTCATAATCATGAACTTATCCATTATAAATGATGTAAATACAATAATTAACAAACTTAAATCAATAATGGATTTAGACCTATGAATAGTTATAATATTAACTTTGAAGACTCTAAAACTTGTTAGTAATAACATCTGTTGCACCTATTTATCCTCTTCATGCATTTGGGCATATTTTTGCTTTAATATTATATAATAAACTATTAAAATGGGTTGAAGTTTAAATCTTTTCCTCTTTTTCTTCTCATAGACACTCCTTGAGATTATAATCCACATGGGTCGATAGTTTATTATATTATATATAGCATATATAGCATCTATAACACCTATTTCTCATGATATAACCCACATGGGTTGATAATTTAAATCTTTTCCTCTTTTTCTTCTCACAAACTCGACTCTGTATAATTTTATCTCAGATCTGCATATATACAAACAACCTATAAGGTAAAATACTTTCACATGGCTCAAATGCCTAGAAACAAAGGTTTATTACCCTTATTTATATGAAGGACTATTTCTTTTCATTCCTAAGATATATGTAGGTAGATATATAGTCATTCTTATATTGCTCACCCCATGCTCCAATAGTGAGCTATAATTCTACGTTCATCCCTCATGTTTATATATTTCAAGGCCAAGGCCATACAAAATAAAAGACAACATAATAATATTGTCTTGATCTACATTCTTTAAAATAGAACAAGCTCCACCCATAACTCAAAATCCCATAAATAAATCATATGGTTTGCGTTCTTCATTTGAGGACTATATCTTAAGTTTATATGTCTTATATATCCAAAAGGCCTTTTAAATAAAACATAATAATGCAAGCTCAAGTTTGTCCCTATGTCTCTTCCATTCCAAGACTTACGATTATAACCTCTACCTAAAGCCTTATATAATAGATGAAGGCATCCACATTTTGAGCTTGATTATACATATAGAATATTACAATCTTATGCCATGGCCCCAAAACCTTTATCAAATAGGTGATTCACATCTTACATTTAGGACTATGGAATAATATTCTAGACTGTGTATAATAGTCCCTCATACCTTTGAAGTCTGTGTGTTTCAAATAAAAATCACACTATATTTCTTCCTAGCCATGGTCTAATAGCCTTTTTAAATGGATTCTAATATTCCATATCTCCTCCAATCATGCCCTAGTCTCTATTAAAATATAACTCACTCAGTCAAAATAGTAATCAAGGGTCCTAGGCTAGGGGTTAGGCCTTTACCTTTTTAATTGGTAGGTCCTGAGTTTGATCCCACCTCCATTACCTTAGTAATTATAATGGGATAATGATCCCATATTCAATGTGCATTGAATATGTGAGATATTTTAATACTATTCCTTAGCCTTTATAATGCATGGATTTGGCTATGCCTATGCATTTTTATATGCTAAACTTAGTGATAGAAACCACTTGTGGTTGATTAGTTAAGTTGGTTTCATGGAAATATGGATTGAATGTATTATATTTTCTTAGCTAAGTTTATAGGTTAGTGTGGATGATATTAGACATTGGTTAGTTGAGATATCACTATCAAACATATCCTTCAAGCTTGGTCATGATGGATTGATCCTTCATATGGAATTTGAGCTGGGTCTCGAGTTGGCTATAAGTTGGTAAATAACATGATGTGGTAGTAGGATATGTGATAGACTAAGGACCCACTACTTTGACCTCTCCAATGTTGCCAACTCAATCATGCTTTCACTTACCACTTATCTCAACTAGGAGAACCAAAAATAATATGATATAAAACTATAGTGTAATTGGAAATATTAAAATTATACTAATATACCACACCACCTTATTATTATATTTATTTTTTATTTTATAAATAAAAGTTTGATAGATGATATCTTGCACATATGATGTCCAATTCACATGTTCCAATAGGTATTGGTAATCTATTAGAGTGATCTTCCATTATAAAGTATTTTAGAGAGATTTAGGGTACATATGAACAGTGAAAAATCTTTTGGATCA
The DNA here is from genome assembly GCA_037957365.1 of Torreya grandis. Lineage (NCBI taxonomy): Eukaryota > Viridiplantae > Streptophyta > Pinopsida > Cupressales > Taxaceae > Torreya > Torreya grandis. The sequence goes on from JARHVA010005880.1 coordinate 996,227, forward strand.
AACCTCCACATAAAGAGTTTTTTGGTCTCCAAAATTCCCAATAATTCACTCAAATCTACTAAATGGCTCTTTGCATCACATCACAGCATATAAATATATTATAACATAGTGAAGGTGTTATGGAGTTAAGATATGCAAATAAAATCCTTTTGAAAAACACCTTGTTTTTTTTAGAAAAATAAGACATCATCAAAAACTTCCCTATAAGAAGTTAATTGTCCAACTAAAACTATAACTTGATTATCAAGATTAAATAAACTCTTTACCCATTCTACCAAAATGACCTATTACCCAAAATATTCATTGAATTAGGTGGATTTTCTCAACCCTTGCACTACATGAAGGATAAGTATTCTATTTGTTATCAACATCACACAAAGGAAAATTAAATGTGTTGCATACCCCTATAAGAATTAAACAAATTTCAACACCTGTTTACTTTCATTTACAAACATTTCCCATCTATAGGATTTGAAAGTACATCTACATGACATGAATGATAAACATACATGTGAGTAAAAAAAGTTTTCAATACAAAATTTCCCAAGATATAGTGGTACTTGAACATATCTATAAAAATGTGTGATGAATTTGTCTATCCTAAGTTTATAACTGCATAATTCACAAATAAGAGCCTCTTTACAAACTCACAAACTCTACAAGTATATTTAATACAAATCATAAATGTAATGAGAAAACTAATAATGTTAAACATGTCTTGAATTTTCCTCATTGTTGATTTCTCCATGATTCATACCTCCAAAACTCATCCATATTTTGTTTTCCAAAAAGTTTATCATAACATAAAACTGAACTAGGAGATAACAAATATTCTTTTACAACACCATGATTATCAAAATCCTTTCCTAAATCCAATTATTAAGAATTTTCTTGATAATAATGTTGAATGTGAAACTTAAGCATACTGTTGAGTACTATAGTTATGTTTTATCAAAACTATCCAAGTAAACCATTTTATCAACATAAGGGATGTTTCCTCTTCATCATTTCCATAACTAAATAGAAGGTTTCATCTTATCAACTCTTTATTACTAAGAGTTAGATGATCCATTTTATTTTTAAAAAGCATTTAAAAATAATTCTAAATCAATTCATATCTTACTTCCAAAGCAACCCACACAAAGGTTATCTAGATTTAAACCAAAAGTTGTGTATACATAGTTACATTTGAAAATAACTTTTACCTCTGAAGAAATTATGAAGGGCACACTTTTTGAGCAATGGTTAGAATAGTTTTGGTGTTTAAAAAACTTATTTTTTTCTTGCTACAAATCTTAACAAATATGTGAAACATAAACCAACTTATGAACCAATTCAAATTCCCAAAACTCAATGTGCAAAAACTTGTTCAATTTCTTAAACAATGCCCTATTTGCCATTTCCATATCTTATTATGGAACTGGTATTTTCAGTTGTTCCTATAATCAAGGACATAAGAATCAATAATATAATTAGTAATCCAAAAATAAAGGATACATAATGAGTTATCAAAGACCAAAATATTGTGTCAATAATAATATAAAGTTAGATGATCATACCTCAATCTACCCTTTGTGCAAGATTGGTAATAGGACTGCAATTGATTCCTTTTAGATGTGCATAATTGAAAATCCCTTGAATTTTATCTAACTTAATCCCAAGATAGAAAGTCTAATCCTCTCTCAACACCATCTCACACCTTTAAGTGAGAAAGTTTTATGTTATTCATACATGTTGATCTTGTAGGGCTAGTGGTTTCAGAACCTTGGCCATTAGAGTCCTATCTTCTTCTAGATAATTAGAACACCTTCTAATTTTACTTTGCACTAGCTTTCATGTATGTTCAAATCAAATAGAAGAACACAAATCAATAATTTGATATCTAAAAAAATTAAATTAAATTATATCAATAATTGAAGCAAGTCTTGTATCAACCTACTCTAATACCAAAATTTGATCCAAAAACTAGATTTATCCCTTTGTTTAAATCTAATAGTTTTTTAAAATTAGATACTGAAAATCTCAATTCCTTAAGTGAAATATAATTAGATGTAGAATATTCTAGGAATGAATAGAAAGTGATATGAAAATTGTATAATTCATTTCCAATTTTAAAACTCCTAATTTTGTGTCATTTTTATAACTTTCCATAATTTATTTAATGTTTCATTAATTCATTTGTAAAACTAAATTATAAATTGAGACATAGAACAAAACTAAAAGGAAATAAGTACCAATATGATAATGGAGTTCACCCATTTAAAGGATATGTCTATGGGTTCGTAATCATGAACTGATCCATTATAAATGATGTAAATACAATAATTAACAAACTTACATCAATAATGAATTTAGACTTGCAAATAGTGTTGAAACTGACTTTGAAGAATCTAAAATAGGTTATAAATAATGTCTATCAACATACATAGCACCTTTTTACTCTCTCTATGCATTTAGGTATTTTTATCCATTAATATTATATGACAAACTCTTAAAATGGGGTATAATGATCTCAAGGAGTGTCTTTGATTATTATAGAACTATAACTCCTGATAGAAACCACGTGGGTCAATAGTTCAAATACCATTCTCTTTTACTTCTCAAAGACTTTGATTTGTATAATCTTCTCTTGTTTTTACATGTATAAAAACACCTTTAAAGGTAAAATAGTCACCCATGGCTCAAAGGCATTACAACAAAGGTGTGTAACCCTTCTTTACATGCAGAACTATGTCTTTTTATTCCCAAACTATCTACAAGTAGACATATAGTCACACTTATATTTCTCACCCCATGATCTAGTAGAGATCTTAAATTATACATTTATCCCTCATTTTTATATCTTTTATGGCCAAGGCCATAAAAAATAGAAGACATCATAATAATATTGGCTTGATCTATATTCTTTCAAATAAAATTGCTTCCACCTATGGCTCAAAAGCCCACAAACAAGGTGTATGGTCTGTGTTCTTCATTTAATGACTGTATCTTAAGTGTATATGTCTTCCATGAAAAAAGGCCTTTCAAATAGAAGAGCACAATAATGCATGCTCAAGTTTGTCCCCATGTGTCTTCCATTCTGGGACCTATGATTATAACCTTCACCCAAAGCCTTACAAAATAGATGAATAAGTCCACATTATGGGCTCAATTTTTCACATATAATATTACCTTATTATGCCATGGCCCAATAGCCTTTATGAAATAGATTCTTCACCTCTCAGATTTAGAACTATTTAATAATATTCTATACTATGTATAATAGCCCCTCATATCGTTAGAGCTTATGTGTTTCAAAAAAAATCACACTATATTTCTACCCAATTATGGTCTAATAGCCTTTGTTAATGGATTCTAATTCACCATGTCTCCTCCAATCAAACCCTAGTCTCCATAAAAATAGAACTCACTCAACCCAAATAGTAATTGAGGGTCCTATCATAGTGGTTAGGCCCTTATCTTTTTAATCGATAGGTCCCAAGTTTGATCCCTCATCCATCACCTTAGTGATTATAATGGGATAATGATCCCACATTCAACACATATTAAATAGTTGAGGTAGTTTAATAGTGTTACTCAACCTTTGTAACACATGGCTTTGGCCATGCCTATGGTTTTTTTATGCCAAACTTAGTGATATAAACCACTTCCAATTATTTTATTAAGTTGGTTTCATGGTAACATAGACCGAATAATATTAGATCTACTCATCTAAGTTTATATGTCTATTTGGATGATCTAATATGTTTGTTGGTTGAGATATAATGACCAAACATATCCTTCAAGTTTGGTCATGATGGACTGGTCCTCAAGATGGCACTCGAGCTAGGTCTTGAGTTGGCTATGAGTTGGTAAATAACATGAAGTGGTGATAGGCCATGTGATGGCCTAAAGACCCACCACTTGGACCTCTACAATGTCACCAACCTAACTTACACCTTTTCCTTCCACTTGTCACAACTAGGAGCACCAAAAATAATATGATATAAAACTATAATGTAATTGGAAATATTAAAATTACACTAATATACCACACCACCTTATTATTATATTTTTTCTACTTTTAGTAATAAAACTTTAATGGATTATATCTAACATATATGATGTCCAATTCATGCATTATAATAGGTTATAGAAAGCTATCAGAGTGCTCTTCCATGATGAATTAATTTAGGGAGATTCAGAGTATATATAAAGGGTGAAAAATCCTCCAAATCATATATTGTTCATACTTATATAGAATCTAATAATGATTATTGATGAAAATGATATATATCAATATGTTATCTAAGATAATATGGAATAACCATTTAATCCATTGAGTTGGATTTTCATGATTCATGTAGGTTTACCATAGTAGATTACACTATTATATATACATCTATTATTGATCATTGATATAACTACATGTATGGATGTTAATAATTTTTTTTACTATTTTGATGCTTTGGAATAACCAAGTTCTTGGGGTGATATGTTGGTTCTATTAAGAACTAAATAAGGGTGAGTGGTTATAGGGCCATCATTGAATCTTTCCTCACATTATTAAAATTATAAAAAAAATGCACATTTTTAATATTTTAAGACTAAAATATTACCCCAAGTAGATGGGTATCCTACTTACAAGGCTAACATAAGTTTTCCTCTAGTAGATGGGTACCCTAATATGAGTTGTATTTCTTCCTTACACTTGCTAAATAATTTCATAAAGACCACACTAGAGTCAAAAGTAAAAAAAATAAAAAAATGTTTTCCTATAGTAGATGGGTATCTTGATATGAGTCTTATTTATTTATTTACTTAATATATATGATATTTTTCTAAGTAGATGGGTATCCCACTTAGTGGATGGATATATTTTTTTCACAACAATATTGAAGATATTTTTTGTTCTCTTACTTATATATACATCTTGTATCACATGACTATGGCATGGCACATGGGTTAGTATGAGTTTATAATGGACTCATGGATTTCATTATTATATTTTATATTGTGTGAAAGTTTTCAAGGGTATCATGAATTTGCAGATGATAGGTGTTTAAATTTTAGATGTTAAAGGTATATGTATTAGGTAGAATTGAAATGTCTCTTTATTAATTATTTATTAGTGATATATTTAAATGTCTCATTTATAATTACATGATTATATATCCACATTTTTTTATGATTGGATATTTGTTTACTACTCATGTATGAAAATATGTATTACCTATGTACCAAAGATAGGTATAATCATGGGTTAGATGTGCATTTACTATGAATATGGGAAAAATTATATATGTGGATATGATTATTTAATTTATGATGAAATTCATGGAAATTCCATTAAATTTCCTTAATACATGATATTATATTATTACTATTATAATAATTTTCCATGAAAATTTTGAAAAGTGTAACTTACATGCAAATGAAATGTGTTCAAATAGAAACTGGGGACAAGAGCTGAACATTGAACAAGTTGAACTTATTCCAAATTTCTCATAGGTTTTATGTTTTCCACGCATTTTAAAAACCACATGAAAATACATTGAACTTAATGTGTTTCAATTTTAAATTATTATTTTTGACATCTTTGACCTCAAGATTCTCACCATAATACCTAGATATAAATAAAAACATTCTCACTACTAATCCCTAGGTATGTAAACCTTGAGGTAACTCTGTTATAAATCATAAATTTTGAATATGTAGAAATGCTAATTTTTTAAATTCAATAAAATAAACCTTTTACCTTTCATTGGCTAAAAAGTAGGTGTTCTTGATGGTATAATTTTTATGACTTTATAAAATACATAACCTATAGAGTTATTTTCTCTATGAGATCTCAAGGAGATGAAAAGATAAATCCTAGAAGGGGATGATTATATTTATTACACATGATTAAAAAATAAAAATTCTCTCCTCTTTTATATGGATAAATATTTTCACATTCCTCTGTCATTCTAATTTTAAAAAAAATGGTAGGAAAACTTGGAAATTAGAGTAATAATGGCATATAGAAGGACAACCAATATAGGGAATTTATTATTTTATAGAGAAGAAGTAGGTTTTGTTGTGTCCCTTACATATGGATATGCAGAAACTAGTATGTTATGTATGTATAAATTTATGATATATATTTATACTTAAAATGATTATTTAGAAAAGACCTACTGGTTAATTTTTTGGATGCAAAAGTTACTAAAAATATAGTGAAGTAAATGTTTCTATAGCAAAGGGTTTTTCTTCTATGAATATAAATTCCTACTTCACTTAAGACCTTATCTATATATATGGGTACCTTATTATATAAGTGGCTTGTTTTATTATAGTACACATTTTTCTTACCCTTTCCCTAAATTACTCGAGATCATTTTGGTTAGGGATGTCAACTATTGGATAGATTAGAAGCCATGTTTGTTTAACCTTTATTTCCCTATTAAAAACCCATGGATATGTGTGTTTCATTTATTGGGTCTTAGGATTGGGGGTTAACAAGTACCATAGATTCATGATTAAATCATATGGTCAAGAGGCAAGATTTTCCCCTTCTATTTATTTTCCATGTTATTTTGCTAAGGAAATGAAATTGTTGAAGCTATTTATTCTAGAACCTTGAGAGCTAGTTTAGATTATTGTGAAAGTTAATTTGATTATATTTTATTATTGGGATTATGAAAAAAAATACTAAGATACTAATTCAAGATATTAATCTCTATGTCTAAATGTTAAAATATGACAAAATCCTATGTTTTTATTATGAATAGAATGAAAATTTTAAGATATGTGTCTAAACATTGTACTCAAATAAATGATTAATAACATATTTGTTATAATCCTATACATTATTGAGAAGGAATTGGTCTTGAATATATTATTATATAGGTTTTTTTATTCATTATTATATAAAAAAAAACATGAACTATCCTTGAGTAGTTTTAATGGGTTGTGAAAATCTTCTTTTGTGAAAATAATAATAATACAAATATGGCATTTGTTTATTCCATTTTATGTCTACTTAATATAATTTGTAGGTAAATGTTATTAAAATTATATAATACTTTGTATTTGAAAATGTGACTAAGTTCATATGAGGTTATCTTAGATAATGATTAGTTATTATTCTTCCCTCACTTATAAAGAAATTCATATTTTTGAAATAAAATAAAATCATATATATTATGTTTAATACAAATAATGCCCATGAATTTATCTAAAAAACATATTCTTACATAAAGAGATAAAAATATCTAAAGAAGTTGTTATATTCTAAATTTATATTTATATTATTCTAGAAACAAAATAAAATGGATGAAGAATGTTTGAGAAGGTATATTAAATAAAAAATAAAAAAAAATCATCTACTATGTTAAGTAATTTTAATATACTAAGTTTGAGTATAACACAATTCCTAGAGGTAGAGGACATTGATGGGTTTGTTGGCTTCAATATAAAATAATACTACATATTCATTCATAGAGGATGAATCCTTGACTCCTTAAAAATAAAAAATATGGAAAGAGGTCTTTGGTACTTCCATGGAAGATGAGTGTGATGTTTTATTTATAGAGCCACCCTATTTTTAAAAATATGACTAAAAATACATAGAAAATACCTACACATACCCATAATAATAATAAGATGAATTGCACATGAGAAAAATAAAGGAAACTACTGAAAAATATTATTTTCAGCCTATATTATAATTTCAATTTGAAGCCCCTATTGAAGAGAAATGCTCTAGTTTAGATAATTAAGATATCATAGACAAAAATGATTGTGAATATGAATATGCTTATTCTAATATCAAATATGAATAAGAGACCATGAATGATTTATTTGATACATGGGAAGTACTTTCATTTGAGAGAAAAATAAATATGGAAATGTTCTCTTTTTATAAAATAGGAACACGAAGGGAAAGGATTTAGACTATGTTTGAAATAAATATAAAATTTATTCTTGAGAAGGGAACATAAGTTATTATTTAAAATATAGATTCGTTATTAGGTTTCAATCCATTTTGAGATGAAATATAATGGAAAAATTATTTTTCATGCTCATATTTGGGGATGATAAAGATCTTAAGCTTGTCAAATATCATCCCAAACACCCACAAGAACAATGCATATATGAATAATGAATGAATTCCAAAAGATACAAAGAGTTTTAAAAGGAAAAAGATCCTAAAAATATTGAATTATTACTATTCTTCTTGTGGGTTATTGTTGATACCTCCAAATCAACATCATGACCAAATATGATCAAGAATGGAAACCACTTCTCCCAAATATTCAATGGTTTTTTTAGTTAACATTTATACTAGTTAGGGTAGGATTTTCATTTTATTTCACAATAATATGATTTTGCATCACATTATTTATATATTAATTTTTGATTTATCAATAAAATAAAATAAACATTAAACTCTCAAAAAGTAATGTAGATCTATATAACATATTGAGGCTAAATGTAAAGTACAATGGAATACCTAATTTGAAATGAGCTATAAGTAGTAAATTTTAATAAAATTTACAAACATAACATAAAACTAATTTATGTTGAATGTGTAGTTAGATTAGTGCTATAAAACTGATTGGGAGGACCTATGAATTATATCATAGTCCAAAAAGATAAATGTATGATTTAATAGGATGAGGCCACACTAGGTGGATAGGGGGAACTATGGCCTTGTTTTTTTACTGTGGCTACACCTAGGTTGATTGTGTGATTTATTTTTTCAGTATAAGTATCTAAAACTATTTGAGAGGGTCTATTGATAAATTATGGGAGTGATTTAATGTGCATAATAAATGTAAAAGTAAAACCCTATTTCCTATTCTAAAATATACCCTAGGAGGAGGTTATTAAGGCATGCCTCTAGGTTTGGGGTAATATGGGAATAATGTAAGGCTATGGGTGACCTATGACTAAGCTATACCTCCTCTAGTTTATAGGGGTAGCTCCCCTAGTGCATATATTATGGCTCAAAATAACTAAGATGTATTAATTAGGGTGAAAAGTGATAGAATTAATGCATAAAAGGAAACCTATACTACTGTATGTTATGCACAAATATCATTCATCCACTCAATTTGACCTTAAACAACACTAATGGACTAGAAAAATAATTGAACTACTACCTCCAGTAGTGTCTAGTCAATAATGTTTCACATAGAGGATATTTTATGTGGTTAAAACATGAGGGCTATAAAGGAGAGGTCCAGTTAAAGACACTTAACAATCAAGTTCCAATTCAAGCTTAATCATTAACACTTTTATATGTTATATGACCTACATAAAACACCTACTAACATCTAGGTGAGACAAGGACCTGAAATCAGAGAGAAACCAACCACATATACATATAAAAAATCAAATAACTCACTAAATACAAACATGAAATAACTAAAATATTTTATTTATCAGTCCAAGATGTTTACAAGGTGCAAATCTAGGTAGAGTTTCCTCATACCCATATGAGGAATGGATACAATGGCCTAACAGGTTAAATATATAGAATAAGGAAAAGAGATGAAAAGAGGTAAATGTCATAAAGGTTCAGATAAAAGGTTATAAATGACCATAGTCAACTCACACAATAGTTACATTAGCCATAAGACTCCTCATATGTCTCCCTCCATGTGTTGGTATTCTTCCATGAGCCCTTTAAGCATTAAGGTTGAGTGGTCAAGGCTAGGTCAGACTTAATTGACCTATTTCAAGGCATGTCCATGCCAAAATCTGATCAAGTAACCTTTCCCTTGATAGTCACAAATATTAATGTATATCAATTAATTTCCCCATGAAACATATATCAACCTATCTTCCTTTTGTATATGTTGACTAAGCTTGGTAATTATCATATTCCTCCTTAATATATATGAGAAGTGTCTACCTACCCTTATGCATCAATTAAAAGGGTGTAATTACCTATAATTAACCCTCCTACCATCCCCTTTATGCCATTAGTCCTCCTTCCTTGTTGACCATATAAGCCTCTTAGGCAATTAGGCCTATTTACATAGTGTTTGTTGTTTGGTTGACCATAAGACGTGAATAAAACCTTAAGAAAATGTAAAAAATAATATTATTGGAATAAAAAAGTTTTATAAACCATGAATTAATCCTTATAATAAATACACACCTATAACTTTATATTATTTAGGTGACTAGGCCACCTCCTACTTGCATTCTAAGACTGCCTGTCTTTTATGGACTTACAACATATTTTTCAGGTAAATCTATGTACATTTTATGATTTTATAAAGTGTAAAAAGTCTCATAATATCTATTATAATGATTTTAAACCCATGACCAAGTCTTTTACCTCATTTTCTTCTCATAACCTTATAAAAAAGAAGTTTATATGGGTTTGTATACACTATTCATACATACCACTACCACAAATGAATCCTCCTATGAGAGGACTATATGATCCAAGTTTTTAATAGGACAATTCAAGTTTTTTTATTTCAAAAATATCAAGTTTTCCCAAATTGGGTTTGTCTTAGGGTTTAAGTAGGGTTTTGGAGGTTCACCATCTTAATGATTATTCATAGAGTACAGACCTCTATACCAAAACTTCTTTCCATGAACATTTATCCTATATACCATTTAAAATATATTGAAAATATTTAGTTCCCATGCATTTTTTATGGATAGATATGAGTGCAAGTTGTTGGAATTTAAGCTCCTTATAAGCTTTCTAAGCCTACTTATAGTGTTTGTGATGTTTCATAAAGATGATCCCCTAAAACCCAATCTCTAATTTATGGATATTAAGTCCTTAGGGGTTACCAAATTAACCTAAGATACATAGGTTTGAGTCCTCTATGATGAAAGATATGAGTGTTAAAAGTGGAGACTCAACATGATTGTTTAAGGCAATAGATCTCAAGAAGGTGATAACACTAAATTTGACCATTCATTTGTATTAAATTACTTAAAATACTATTTAAGGGTCTAAAAATATCTATACACTTCCACATTGTCTTGAGTCTTCTTGGAGGGGGTCTAATATGCTACAAGGTGGAGGTGGGATATTTGAGGCCTTAAAAATGGATTTAGGCCCAATAGGCCTAGACTAGGTCTCAGGGGTCTAAGTTGTCTATGTGTAGTCACTAATGATTTTAGTGTCCTTATGGAATCCATTTCCACTTTTTTACACTATCTACAATTGTATTTATCTACTTTGATCACCATATTAACCTCTTTCACACGGTCTAGCTTAAGTATCATTGTTCATTGTAAAGCCTAAGTGTTTGAAAGTATGTACTAGAGGTCTAAGTGGTTTCCTTCACCATTTTTATGGGGTTAGAAACTTGTGTAGCATGTTCCTAGGAGTTGATAACACCATTTTAGTTGGATTTTCATCAACCTTGCTCTCTACATACCATATTTGAAAAAACTTAGGGTTTATGAGTATATGGGTTTACATAGCCTTAATGACTTGGTTGAGTGCTTATCTTGCCTCAACTTGAGGTTCCTATCATCATGGAAATATTTATATTCCTTTTTACTTCCACCTAAAATTTCTTAAATCTCACACACTCTTTAGTATTCAATTCATCTCTAACTCCTAAGAATAGGACTATACATGATAGTTTAGGTTTATACAATCTAATTTACTATTAAGGGTCTTGTAACTCTATATAACTACAACATTTGAATGGGAAAAATTGAGAAAAAAAATAAAATAAGTAATAACACCTATTGACATTTATGGCCTCGTAGGCCAAATATCAACCCCCTATATTTGAAACTTTTCATATCATGCTAATTTATCTTTTGAGTTAGTAATTAATCTTGAAAATGCCTTAAAGTGATCATTAGAAACCATTATCAATAGGTCAATTTGGTTATGCATTTAATAATTATAATTGGGAAATCAGCCAAAGTTGAGGGATTACATGAAAATGATTTATTTTGTGCCATGAATGTCCCATGCAATTTTTGTGTCTTGGTGTATCTCTTGTCTTAGGATATAAGCCTTCAGAAATTATATAACAACGTGGGACATAATAGAGGGTTTCAAATTAAAGATACCAAAAATATCATTTTGGATTTTAAAATATAACCATCACAAGGATGCCAAGTGTCTAAACCTTTCTTAATCAAATCAAGGATTAATGGTATGTGGGTGATCACCCAAAGTCAATAAGTCAAATTCCCCTAGATCAAGATCGATATTGTGTATTCTTATGTACAAAATCTGATTAATGATATTTGTTGAAGACTAGGGTCCATAACTCAAAATAGATTAAAAATGTGCATTCAACCATGCAGATGAAGATATAAAAATTAGAACAAAGTCAATAGGTTAAAGGATCCTAAAATAGAATATATGGTACATTGGTAGTAGATCAATGACCCACATTTGATCATATGTTTAGCAGATCAACACCATGCATTTGATCATCCATATCAATAATCAATGGTTTGCATTCAAAAATGTAGATTGAGATAAATTATGTGAATAAATTTAATAATTCAATAATCCCATATTTTACACAAGGCCACCACAAGGCATAAGAGTGTTAACTAGATGGAGATTGATATTATGGTATACAGAAGGCACATAGGGCTACCAAGTATCACAATATAAAAATCCTAAATTAAATATCAATGGGAAATGTTTAAATTCAAGGCCAAGAGAATCCCAAGGATATTTATGGAGCAAATTTGATCAAGTTTCTAGGGGGCATGATATGAAGACACATTTCAAAGAAAATAACATGGTAAGGAGATGACATATAGGTAGACATGTGAGATTTAAAGAGTAGAGTTTTCAAATGCATAATGATTTTATTATCCCATGTCATGGTTGTAAATTTTGTTTGATGCATGGATCATATTAACACATAGGTTAAAAAGCTTTTCAATAGGTTTCATGGCTACCAAGTTTCAACACTTAGGTAATAAGGCCTAATTGATCATCAAATAGGGTCAATTTGGGATTATAAAACTAATTTAATGAGTCAATCCAAGGTGTCACATTGGATAACTAACCCTTGAGGAGCATTGAATTCACATTTCATGGTTGTGATGGAAAAATGGATAGTTTCCTTGACTTTCTCCACCTACCTTGGAAAAGTGTGGGATGCTACATAACTATGGTGGCCTAATTCATCTTATAACTTCCATGTGGAATAATTATAAACTATTATAGGCAAGGTTAATACTTTGGTAAGGAGTAATTGAAGTTGACTCAGTCCCATGATCTAAATTTCAATTCAAAAAGGAGCCTTTAATGAGCATCAATGTAGGGAGAATATTAGAGGATATTTATATAGCTATTGTAACTATTTTATGGAGTGGAATTAGTCAATTATAACCCCTTATCCACCTTTATATTCCATTCTCCCCTTATCTTGGATCCCATTATTCTATATATATTAAAGTCTTTTTTCCTTAGCGTGGATCCCTAAGGCTATTATGAGGAAACTCTACCAAGCTTTGTACTTGTAGACTTCTTGGATAAATGAATATAACACTTGTATTTAATTTTCCATGATCTGTACTTAGTGTTTCACACTTGTTTAGATATGTTGAGGTTGATGAATATTCCATTATTCAAGTATAGGTTTACCTAGGTGCTAACAAACCTTCCTTGTAGGTCATCTAATGTGTCTTGGTAATTGGTGGTTCAACCTTGAAGTGGTTGTTTGATTATAAGTGCCTTTAAACCAAGCCTCATTCTCATTTCCCTCTTTCTATAGCTAGTCAAGTGGATATCTAGATGAAACACTATTTATTGGAAGTCATTGGAGGTAGTGCATTAATCTTATATATAGTCCACTAATGTCATTTGAGTCCAAGTGAAAGGATAGATAAATTTATGGTGCATCAACACACTTAAAGTAGATTTTCACTCATGTAATTTCTCACCTTTTTTATCCTATTAGATTAAGTTTTAGGAAAAAATATTCAAATTGAGAAATTTGGGGAGCTATCCCCATTTGCAATCTATAAGTTTGACCCAAAATTAGGTAACCCATAGCCTAAGATCATTCTCATGTTAGTTTAGGTTTGAGTAGAGGACTTGAACAATCATTTTATTAACTCAGGTGAAACCTAGGACTCCAAAAATTTTAGAATGCCTAGTAGGATATCCTTCAAGTGCCTTAGGTCATGTGTTGAAGACATTGGAAGACATTTGGAAGCTGAGTAAATCAAAAACATATTTTTCAGTCATCTTGACAAGATTAAAGCATCTTTGGGAAGGTTTTTAATCACTTTCATGCTCATAGGTATCAATTTCATTATTGTTGAGGTAAGAGGCTTATTGATTATGGTTTTGATCTGATACACATGTTGTATAAGGAGTTATGGTAGCCTATGAGGTAGGATTTTACCCTATATCCCAATATCTACCCTATAATAATCCATATGATCAATACACTAATCCTTACCAGCCATATAATACACATCCTGCATATTACCAAGATTATCCACCAGACATTGAGCCTCTTCCACCTCCATGGAAACTTCCTCATCCTCAATATCAGTCATATTATCATGTTGTTTCCCCTTGCAATCCACCAACCCCAAACACTAATTATCTACACTTAGAAATTGAAAGATTAAGAAAAAAAGTGACAAGTTGTAGGAGAGTCTTAAGAAACATAAAATGGTTAATTTCCAAGCCATTATCACTCATAAAAATACCCCTGCAAGTCAACAAAAATTAATATAATTGATCACTCCATCTCCCTTTCTTGCCCCTATGATCATAAGAGATTGTTTGGTCTATAATTGTTTGCTTAATGACAAGAAATTTTTTCCAATTATTCCTAAATTTATGAGAGACAAGTCAAATTTAGTGTGTAAACCCATATCTAATTTTGAGTTATAGTGTAATGGATTCCCTATGAAAATATTTGGCATTATTAAGAACCTATAACTTACCCTCCATTCCTACCCAAACTTTTAGTTGTGTAGGACATCATTATAGCAGACATGTTACCTTGTTTTCCATTATTCTTAGGTAATGACTTTATGACTAAGGTTGGAGGGTAATTATTAAAAGAATTGTCTCATATAGTGTGAAAAATTGAACATGGTGTTGAGGTGAAATTTAATTTTGAGTCACTCACTAAGTTCCACATTCAGCTTCTTCCTCTAATCACCCTAAAGGTAGATTGCCTTCACCTTCCTTCTCCAAAGAAATATACTTGTGTTTAAGATCCTATACATCCCAAAGAGCGTAAAGTGATCTCAACATGGAAACCTTTATGGGCCAAGGATCCAAACTTCATCATGCCCACCCTTGAAAAGGATGATAAGGAAGGAAGAGTACATATAAAATCTATTATTATTCCTTCATCTATTATTACTCAAGTACTTGTTGTCCCTCTTTAGATACCTCTTCAATCCCAAGTGATTACCAAGAAACCATTCAAGATACCTAGATATAAGGACACCCTAGAAATAATAAAACAACATAATGATGTGTAATACCCATGCTCCCTCTCCCCTATTGAAAATAAGTCAAATACACTAAAATTAGAATTTGATCATTCAAGCATGGTCAATAGACTATCAAAGTTGGTAGAAGGGGTAGCCATTTAATAGATTTATAATGATATAGTTATATTTGAGTATCAAGATCACCTTGGAGAGGACAATTATAGTATTTATGAGGAATAAATTCAAATTGAAACCCATTTGCATTCTAATAGATCAGAAGGTAAGCATGAGAAAAAACTAGATGATGAGTGGTAACTGCAATGTTATAATGATGGGGTTGTTGTAAATGAAGCACAATATAGTATCTACCTAAGAAAACAACTAGATAACAAGCTTGATTAACCTATTATGTGTTCCAAGAGTAGATAAAGTGATTTGGAAGATCAGTGGTAACACATGTTCTTGGAATTTTTGAGTGAGATGAAACAACTTGGTAAGGTAGATTTGAGTGATATAGTTGAACAATAAACTAATGTTTCAAATGAAAAAAGTGATGTGAATCAAAAAATACCAATACAAGAAGAGATTATAACTGAATTTATTGATGAGTTATCACCTTCTATTGCGGATGAAGAGGAGAAAACTTTAGTTGATGAATAACCTTATGATGATCCTACCAAAGTTGAGGTGAGTAATTAGCTTGATGGTTTGCAGATAGATGGTAGAAGTAGAAATGAATTTTTTGATTTATCTATTGAAAAAGATGAGATGTCATTTTGTAATTATTTATAATACTTACACTCAAAGTTTGAAGCCTCACCACTGCATCAACCTAAGATTGAGGAAAGCAAACTTGTCAAAGATGCTTTGATACTTGATCACTTGAAATCAAATTAGTAGAACTAATTGTAACCCCTTATCAAAGAGGATATGATGCTTATGATGAAACATGGAAAGACTTGGGATGAGTATGATTAGGTTCCATGACCCTCATGCTCAACCCATGCACATAATAATGAATCCAAATGGTCCTTTCATTCTTCCAAATGACCAAGAGAGTTCTAATTATAGATGGAGGTTATCACACATTATTCAAATTGTAATTGCACTTAACTCATCTTATGACAACTCCAAATTAGTATACCTTAATGATCATATAACATTCCCATTTTATCCTAGGGTAATGAAGTCAAAATTTAGGTTATTTTTGTAGTGTTAGTTTTTTTTGTCTAAATAAGTGCATTACACAAATTTGTAGGTAGTGCCTTGTTTTAGTTCCTTCCTTGATTTGTCCTTAGTTTTTAGGTGTGTTCTTTAGTGTTGGGTTATTAATTTGATGTGTTTATGTGTTTATTTTTTTTGTATAGGTCTTTTAGGTCCCAAGATTATAATCCAATACTATGAGTCATCACCTTATACTTCTTATTTGAGTAACTTTGTCAGGATAATGTTTCAGTTATCTTGACTAGTAGGCTGGTTACCCCTCAAAGTCACCATAAATATTGGAATTTCTAGCCTCATAGGATAAATTTGAACCACATATATTCAAAAATTTGTATATCATGCCAATTTATCTTGTGAGTCAGTAGTTGGTCTTGAAAATTGCTTAAAGTGATCATTAGAAGCCATGATTAATAGGTTAGTTTGGTCATGTATTTAATAAGTTTACTTGGGAATTCAAAAAGTTGAAGGATTACATGAAAATGATTTATTTTGTGCCATCAATATCACCTATAATTTTGGTGTCTTGGTGTGTCTCCTATCTTAGGATATAAGCCTTAAAAAATGATATAATAGTGTGGGACATGTTAGAGGGCATCAAACTAAAGCTACCAAAAATAGCCATTTAGATTCAAAAATATAACCATCATAGGGTTTCCAAGTGTCAAAGCCTTACTTTATCAAATAAAATATTAAAAAAAATTATGTGATCACCTAAATTAAATAATTTAAAGTCCCCTAAATCAAGATCAGTGGTGCATATTCTTACGTACAAATTTTGATCAATGATCCACATTGAAGACTAGGGTCAAAAATTTAAAATAGATCAATGGTGTTCATTCAATCATGAATATGGAGATCTAATGATGATCATAAAGTCAATAGGTCAAAGGATCCTAAAATGGAATGTGATGGTGACATGTGTCACAATCATAGTGCATTGACAACAAATCAATGGCATGAATTTGATCATATGTTTAGTGCATCAATGACATGAATTTGAAAATCAAGATCAAGGATTGATGATGTGTATTTACCATGGATATGTATATCAATAATGTGAATCAATACAATAAATTAACAATCCTAGATTTCACATAAGTCTACTACATGGTGTAAGAGTGTTAACTAAATGGAAAATGATAGTAGGGTACATAGAAGGCACATAAGACTACCAAGTATCATAATATCAAAAGCCAAAATCAAATATCAATGGACAATGTTAAAATTAAAGGCTAAGAAACTCTTAAGGAGATTTATAGAGTGAATTTTATTAAATTTCTAGGGGCACGAGATGAAGACATGTGTCTGAAATAAATAACATGGAAAGGAGATGCCACATACGTAGACATGTCAGATTAAAAGAGTAGAGTTTTAAAATTCATAATTATTTTCATAGACCATGTCATGGTTGTAAATGTTCTTTCAGGCATGGAACACATCAATAACATGTTGAAAAGCTTTTATATAGGTTTCATGGCTTAAAGTTTTAACACTTCAGTAATTAGCCCTAATTAGCCTAATTGATCATCAAAGAGGGTCAATTTGGCATTGGAATACTAATTTAATGAGTCAGTCCAAGGTGTAATGCTAGGTAACTAATTCTTGAGGATAATTTAATGCACATTTCATGGCTATAAATTGATATTTCCCTTGAATTTATCAACCTACCTTGAAAAAGTGTGGGTTGCTACGTAACTATGGTGGCCTCATTCATCTTGTAACTACCATGTGGAGTAATTATAGACTATTCTAGGCATGTTCAAGCCTTTGGTAAGGAGTAAATAAAGTTGACTTAATCCCATCATCTTAATTTCAATGCTAAAAGGATATTTTAATGAGCATTAATGTAGGGAGAAGATTGGAGGAGATTTATACAGCTATTATAACTATTTTTTGGAGTGGACTTCATCAATTATGACCCTTTCTCTACCCTCCTATGCAATTCTCCCCTTCTCTCTCATCCCACTCTTATATATATATATATATATTGATGTATTTTTTGCTTAGGGGGGATCCCTAAGGCTGGTATGAGGAAACTCTATCAATATTTATACTTGCAGACCTCTTGGATAAATGAATAGAACACTTGCAACTATTTTTCCATGATTTTTACTTAGTGTTTGACACTTGTTTAGATATGATTAATTGGATGAATCTTCCCTTCTACAAGTCTAGGATTACTTAAGTGATAACAAACCTTCCTTGTAGGTCATCTAATGTGTCTTCGTGATTGGTGGCTCAAGCTTGAAATGGTTATTTGATTATATGTGCCTTTGAAATATACTAATTCTCATTTCCCTCCTATTAAAACCAGTCAAGCTGACCTCTAAATGAAATAATGCTTCTTGGAAGCCATTGGAGGTAGTGCATTAGTCCTATACATAGTCCACTAGTGTCATTTAAGTTCAAGTGAGTGGATAGCTGAATTCATGGTGCATTATCACACTTAGAGTAGGTTTTAATTCATGAATTTTCTCACCCTTTTCATCCTAGTATATAAATTTTTAGGAAAAATATTCAAATTTATAAATTTAGGGAGCTATTCCTATTAAAAATCTAGAGTTCTAACCCAACATTAGGTAATCCATAACTTAAATTCATTCCCATATTCGACTAGGTATGAGTAAAGGACTTAAAAAATCCTTTTATTAGTTTGGGTGAAACCTAAGACTTCAAAAAAACCTCCAATAATTATTCATTTCATCCCCCTACATGGTTCCACATGTTGACGTCTATTTTTTTGATTTTGACTTTGACTAATTTGTGTAGGCCTAACTAGGCCTAAAATCTTTCAAGGTTCTTTACTTGCTATAGAGGTAAAAATTGTCCAAGTGAGATTGAGAAATTTTTATAACACAAATTGAGAGGATTCTTTTCCCTCTTCTCACTTACCACCATGTAGGGTTTTGGAATTCCACCTTCTTACTAATGACCCTATCTATAGGTGTCTTCAGGTCTCTATTTCTAGATTTTTGATAAGATGGGTGTATTTACTATAATTTGAGGTTATTATCATCATAAAAACATATATTATACCTTCTCAATGTTTTTTTCATACGGTTAAACCCTACAAGAATATCCAAATGTGTATATGCCATCAACCTTTATGTATGATCTTGTATATGTTAATTTAAGCCTAATAGGCCTCATATCATTTCAAGGCCATTGTTAAATACAAATGATAAGGTCATCTTGAGTGGATTATGAGTCTTATAAATAAATGAGGAGACTCTCTTACTTTTATTTCACCTCAAAAACCATGCAAGGTTCTATACTTCAACTCCTCTCCTTTTGACCTTGACTGTAACTATATGTTTAGGCCTAATTAGGCCTAATTAGGCCATCTAGGTCTTTCACTATCTTAAAGGATAAAAATAATATAAAAATTCATTTAGGGCCTTTAATAAATATTTCATAGACTTTATTATCATTTTTCACCATCATCTTCATGTATGGTTGGTCATATCTTCTTTAGTCTACCTGTAGGTGTCAGACTTATCTTTTGACTATGTAAGCTCCAGTTGAGGGTTGACTTGATACTTAATTGAATCCTTAGGTTCCATAATCATTTTGGTGGCCCTCCATTTATCTCTATAAAATCCTTATCATTATTTTAGGTTTTTTCCAACCCTATAATCACAGTATTGTTTCTATTGGGAACTTGATTAAGTTGTCATAGTGGGGTGGTTGAGAGTGTTGATCCCTAGTTGAACCATAATTAATTAATATTAATATTTATCCCTATCTCCTTATGAATCTTTTAAATGTTCCTAATTTCCTAAATATCCTCAAATGTTTCACTAGATATTAATTATAATAGTCCTTCATTTGATTGATATACCTAAGGCTACTATAGTTAGGACTGTAGTGGGTATCCTTATAAAGCTAATGAGAATGGTATTGATTAGAGATACGTGATGGGATTGAGGAAACATAACATAAAATTAATAAAATATGGAGTGAATTTGTGTCCTTAAAACATTCTAATGACTCCTATAACTACCATGTTTCCATTTTGCAAAGGAGATAACAACACACACATGATAGTCACATTGGAGATAGGACCCTAAAAGGATTATTTGATCTAATAAATTATTTGAGTGCTTGATTAAAATTAATATTATATTAAGTAGGATCCAAGGAACCCAACACCTAATTCAAAACAATCACACACTTTCATTTCATGTACTATAGACACTATAAACTACCTATAACATGTAAATGATGTAGTCTTGGAGTTTTTATTGATTTATAGGATCACACATGTGATACAAGAGTGGATAATGAAATTAAATGACCTTAGGGACCTATACGATACATTTAAAATCATTTTTTTTATTAGGTAGGCCAAAACTATACTAAAATCATTTCATTCTTAACCCCTACATAGATGGAGAAGATATTTTGACTACATAACTTCTTAGTTTTATTCATAAAGAAAGGGTTATGAATTTTAAAACTAATTACAATGATGTGGAGGTGATGAGACCCCCTTATTTTTACTAATAAATTAGCTCCTTATTTTCTCTCTCCTATATGGACTTAGGAAAAAACCTTAAAGATTGTTCAAGTCTACCAAAGAGCTCAATGGATAATTGGAATAGTTTCTAAACTTTAAACTCATGGATATCTTCACATAATACTTTCAATAATCCCATTATACATATTTATGACTCCTTCTAGTCATGTTCAAACTGTATGGATCTGTACAAGTCTAAAACTCCTACAAAACCTATAAATTTCCTTCATTTTCTCATGATTCAGACTTTTAAATTCCATTAGAGGATGGGAAGAGGGAACATGGGAGTCAAATATATTTTAAAAAGAAGTGGTATAGTTTGGTAAGTTGAAAGGTCATGATTCCCATGTGTGGGGCCTAATTGATGGGTGAGAAGTGGGTTTGACCCCTAAAATGGACCTTTATGCATATGAAACCATCTTATGATAACTTTATAATGGACTGGGACTCTTTGGAGGATATTATTAATACAATTTACATTTAAACACCCATTTATAAAAAATTTATAATGAAATGTGAACAAAATGAGTTGTTTGAGGACAATTTGATGATTTAGGAGAGTTATTAACGTTTGAAACTATTTTGAATGAATATACAATAGATCATAACCTAGGATATAGTTTTAAATTCATGTGATGACCTAAACAAGGCTTGGACACATTTGTATCATTCTTTAAAAAGTCCCTCTTAAAAAAAATGGTTAAAACATGCCCAAATCTCATGAGAAATAGAAACCTTAATCTTATCAAGTTACCTTAACTTCTACTAAAGATCCTTAATCTTATCAATCAAGGTTAAGATCATTATCTAGACTTCACAAGGCACTTAAAACTCTTTACCTCACTCAAATATCACCATGACTACTTATAACATAAACCAAAGGACTTCAGAACAAGCTATGATAGATGATGATCTCTATAAGTAATGTTTAGTACATATCATGACACCTTAAATAGTGCTAAAAGGTTCAAAATGAGACCAAACAAAACATCACCATATAGGAAGGTCACCATGTGCAATCTTGGGGGGGTTTCATGGGAAAGGTTTTTATTGTATGGGTTGACATTTTGCATAGGAAACCAAATTTTCAACATATTTGGTAACACATAAGGGTTGACCAACCTGCTAGTCAAGGGAACCCATTATCTCTCTATGACAATGACAAGACTCATACACGATATCATGACTTGGGTAACCATCTTATTTGATTTCCAATTAGATCTATAACTATGTAACACCTCTATGAAAACAATAAAAACCTCAAAACATAAAAAAGACACCAAATAAAACAACACTTAATACCTAAGAATTAGCAAGATAAGACACCAAAATAACTAAGGTAACTAACTATAGACTTGTATATGACACACTTATTTAGAAGCAAGACAAAATAAAATATTAAAAACTAACTTGATCACAAATTTTTATCCTCAAATGTCAAATGAAAATTTTATTTAATCACCATCGCACAAGGAGCCCATATTATCATATGATGATTGGAGTCTAATAAGGTATGGCTTATTGAAATAAAACTTCCACTTGCATCTAGAGATGTTTACATGTTCATAGTATCCTATAAGAGAAGTTGGACATTATTTCTCCAATCCTAGGTGCATGGGATGACTATGGGAATCCAAGACCTAGATATAGTCATTCCACACTTGTATTCTTTGCATGAACATCCTCATATCTACCTTAGTCATATGTTATTCTTAATTAGGCTAGACAATTTGAGGCAGCCCTAATATTATTCTTATAGGGTTGATTTACAATAGAGGTGGATCTTTATTCATTATAGATTGAGTCCATTTTAATTCAATTTCAATCACCAAGAGTGAGGAGGTGTTTGTAAATAGAAAGAGGAGCTGATAACCTGTTTGAAGACCTCAAACAAGTCACCTACAAGTGAGGTATCCTTTTGGGATGGAATAGTTAGAGGGTTGCCTTCTTGCTTGGTGATATAATATTATTTATTATCAATAAGATTATGGAATTATTTTATAGGATATTATACTACTCTTATGATGTCAAGCAAATATATTAATTGATACTCACATGATTATAGTTTTCTTATACTTTTGCTTCATAGAGGTTGATGTAGGGGTATGCATAACATAGTTTGAGGCAAATTTAGGAACCATATCTCCTTTTTCATACTTATGAACCTATAAAAAAATTTATTCTTCCTATAATAGACCCTTATAATCTTTCTCATCTATTATCACATCTTATTCAACTTGTCTCTCTTCCAAGTCTCCTTGTCTTGAAGCTACTACAATTCAAACAAATTCGACACTTCCATACTCTTCAATACTATCATATGAAATGGAAGCTATAATGTAATCAAGGAGGTCTTCATTGTAATAATTTTATTATTCCTTGAATGCTAAATTTTTTCTCTCCTTTGCCAGAGATGTGATAATAAAAATTTCTTTCTCAAGTTCACTCAAGTAACCTTCATCAGTTGCTACCTCTACTTCACCCTCTTCACTTATCTCCTCAAGGATCCTTTTCAAGAAGTGGAATGGGAGACTCTTGAAAGAACTATAGAAGAGAGGTAAAGTATAATTATGTTATATATGTATTATTTTTCTCACTAATCTACTCGTTATTAATAATCAATAGCTCATCTTCTTTTTGCATAGTTTTTTTAATGTACCTCAATGATGAAAATAGATTTGATTATTGAGGATGGAGGTGTGGGGATTGAATGACATCATATTTATCTTTTAATTCAAAATATTGGTTTAATTTTGAGTCATATCCATTTCCCCATGACTCTACCACTTGGCTCTAATTTGGAACCTTGGATATAAGAACCTCCTCTATTGTATGTGTTATAGCTTTGGACATGAATGAAGTTATCTTCACCTGAGATTGTAATACTCTTGTAGTTTCCATTTATTGAGATATATTTTGATCTATAATTAAAATATCCATTTTTATGTGGGATTCAAAATAAATCCTTAATTTATCAGAGATCTCTTCATGCTGACCAGTCCTCTCAACACATACTTCTTCCTTATTTTGTTTTCTCTCTTGAATGGATCTACAAGTAGGAATGGTTTGAAGGACTTATGAGTGATTTTGAAGGTATTAAAACTCAATTGATTTGAACTATTTAGGGATGATGGGATGCCCAATAGAGGACTGATGTGGGATGGAGGAGGGCATATGGACCTAGTGGAATTGGTTTTGTTACCCCCCATGGAGTATTAGTTTCTCCTCTATGGATGTAATCAGATCACCTACATCTAACATGTCACTAGTTTACCTTTATTAATTTTCCATCATGATAGGTTCCCATTCTCTCCTTATTGACTATAATAAGGCTCTCAAATTCTTAATAATGTTACTAGGGATCTCTTGGCCATAACTTCATTGTATATCAATACTCACCATGTACTTTTCATAACTCAAAAGAGTTTATTTAAGGTCTAATATGGATTGATTTGAGATGTGTATATGCTAATTAGGAGCACTATGACCTTGTAAATGCTAGTTAGGGGGATAGGTGATATACCAAGGAGGTGAATAGGACTCATAAATATGGTAAGGGTCAAGATGTTATTAGTGATAAGCATCATAAGGATGGTATGGGTGATATGGATGTTGATAAGGAGGTGTATGATATAATTATGCTCCATATGCAACCATCACACATAATTATACACTTAAAAAAAAAGTAAACTGCCAAAAATAATTTTTTTAACCCTAATATTATGACCTTATGATGTCTTTCATCATGGAATCTAACTACCAATCCACTTCTCAAGTGCTTAAAGCTATCTGAGATGACTAATTAATATGAGTGTTTAAACTACTTGAATTTGATCCCATTGAGAATGTTATAACTATTATCACTCCAAAATACACCCTATAAGGAGGTTTTTTAGGCCTACCTCTAGGTTTAGGGTAACATGGGAATAGCTCAAAGTTATGGGTGACCTATGACTAGGATATACCTCTAGTTTATGGGGATAGCTCCCCTAGTGCATCTATTATGGATCAAAATCACTAAGACCTAATAATTTGGATGAAAAGGGATAGAAGAAATATATAAAAATAAATCTATACTATTATAATTGATGTACAAATATCACTCATCCACTCAATTTGACCTTAAATAACACTAATGGACCAAACAAACAACTAAATTACTACCTCCAATAGTGTGTAGGCAATAGTGTTACAAATAAGGGTTAAGATAGGTGGATATAACATGAGGAAAATGAAAGATAGGTTTTTTTCAAGACACTTAACAATAAATTTTCACTCCAAACTCAATTACCAATACTTTTACACACTATATGACATGCATAGAACACCTACTAACATCTAGGTGAGATAAGAACCTGAAATGGGATTGAAACCTAGCACATGTGCATATAAATAAGAAAATAACACACTAAATACAAACACAAAAGAGATAAAATATTTTACTTATCAGTCCAATAGGTTTACAAGGTGAAAATATAGGTAGATTTTCCTCATATCCAAGTGAGGGATCAATACAATGGCTTAAGAGGCTCAATATATAGAATAAGGAGAAGATAAAAAAGAGGGAAGTTTCATGGAGGTGTATATAAGAGATCATAAATTACCATACTCCATTGCATAGTAGTTACATTATCCATAGTAGTCCTCATATGTCTCCCTCCATGCATTAGTATTCTTCTATGGGCCCTTTAAGTGTTGAGGTGGAGTGGTAGAGGCTGGGTCAAACTTGGTTTACTTCTTTCAAAGCATGGCCATGTGAAAATCTGGTAAAATACCATTTACCTTGACAATTACACACATTAAAGTGGATCAATTAAGTTCACCATGAAGGATCTAGTAGCCTATTTACCTTTTATGTATGTTGAATAGGATTGGTAACTATCATATTCATCCATAATGACTATGAGAAGTGTCTACCTACACTTATGCATCATTTACAAGGGTGTAATGTGTATGTAATGATAAATTCATTTGAACTAAAAATCACTCCTAGCTCAAAGAAGATAGATCCTACTTACACTTCCAATTAGGAATACATTAGATAATTGAGAACATGACCAATATGGATCTATTATACCAAATCAGGGGATATCTTAACATAATAATATTATGATGGAGGGTTCCAAATCCTATAGTCAATAAAAACTATGAAATAACCCTAACTAAATCCTATTTTTTCATATTCACTAAACTAATAACAAATAAAACAAACTATCTAATCTAGTACTCACCAAATCATGTTGCATAAAGTGGGAGGGTTAGTAAATAAATGAAAATATACATGAATAAGATAATACTAATTAATCTATGTATAGGTAAGACCCTAATTCATAGAGAGGAAGAGAAATATCATTTAAAATCCATTACTTATGCTACTTCTATCTGCTAAAGAGAGGAATAAATTTAGAGATACTTACCTAGAAGATGAACTCATCAATATTCAATATCTCCCTTGGCCAAAGGTGTTTTGCAAGAGGTTGTTATGGTTTTTAAGGATAACTAAGAAATGTAAAATTATGTAAGACTTCTCCATAAGTATATATTTTTATCCAAATAGAAATCCTAAGCTAAGAATCCTCAAGTAAAATGGTGGAAGAGTATATTGTAAAGAAGTGTAAATGTATAATAATTCTTGTCTAATCTATAAGAATGGTGAAATAGGTTTATTTATATAGGTGTATATAACCCTAAACCCTTTTTAAAAATCTGTCTAACAATTTTGACCTGATTAACCTAGTATCATAATTGACAAAAATCATTGAGTTATAGACTAGGTCAGTAAGGGGCTAAACTAGACCCTTAATAAGTTTTATCAATAAAAGTACAAGGTTGACATAGCTAACATAGTTATGTAAACATTTAAAAAGGGGTTTAGGTTAGGAAAATAACTAATGAAGGTGGTAAAAGGATAGAGGAGTGTGTGAAAGAGAAGGAAAATCTTAGGGGAATGATTCTAAGAGCTAGTCAGATTGGTAACAAGTGGTGATAAGAGACAACAATCCTATGAAGCACCAATAATCTGCCCACCCCTTTCTTGGTACACCCGTTAGGGCAAGCACTCAAAGATTGAGACTCAATGGGTTATTTCAAGATATAAAGCAATAGTAATTGATAAAGTTTGAAAATATTATGTGTATACATATGCCCCACTCAAATCTCATCACATGTTATGTAGGTGAAATAGGGGATGGTGCTTTGAGAGAGAACATGGTAGCACACAACGTTGAGGCTAAAAAAAGTTACAGTATTTTAAAGAAAAAATAACTAAATTTCAAATGATGGAAAATGAAATAATTGAAAAATTAAATGTAATGTGTACATTGACTTACCTTTATCAGTGGATGGTTGTCTCTTGTGTTTGTAGTTTTAATTACGGATGGCATAGAGAATACTTTTGACAAACCCAAGAATACAAAATTATAGATAAAAAATAAAAAAATGTAGGAAAGCCAAGAGAATTGGTGCTATGTCTATGGGATGTACTTGGAAATTTGGTAAGCTAGGTGATAAGTGTTATGTTAGACCAAATTACCAAGTCAAAGTTTAGAGTAAATCAGGTAGCCAAAAAGCCAAGGATACTTAATACCAAAACTCAAATAATTAAACCTTAAGTAAGAAAGGTAAACTTACCAAGTCAAACCAAGGATATGTGTCAAAAATATGGTAATCAAACATCAATGTGAAATAAGTAACAATCCTTATTTAAATAAATATGGGCAAGAAAAAATGGTAAAACAACATTGATGAGTGAGAAATAACAATGGTTACTAAATGATTAATGGAAAAAGGTGCATAAAAGGAAAAATAACATTGATGAGTGATAAGTAACAAACCAACCTCACTCAATAATAGAATAAGTACATGTAAGTAAAAATAGACTCAGACTTCTATAAAAAAATGGTGGTATAATAATGACAAATGGTAAAAGAAAGCAAAACATATGTCTATAAATGTAGATCTATGGTGTAAAGAGAGTAATCCATATTTTATCAAGCATATTTTTTTATTCTAAGGATAGATAAAACTAAAACAAGTTAGTGATAACATATTTTGAATATATGAAGAGGAATGAAGCATAAAAGAGGGAATACAAATTTAGAATCACAATTTGCCCATCAAAGGGGGAAATGAAATGGGTAGATATAGAATGAAGGAAAAACTAAGGTAAAATAACTAGTTATTTATGTCAAAACACTCAAATTAGGTTTGTCAAAATAAGATAACTATCAACATTAAGGACTCTAAAGAACTTATCCTAGCCACACAAATATTAGGTCAACAAATGAAGTATTTAGATCATCTAATGAAGGCTATTACATGAAAATTAAAATATATGTACCTTTCCATAATGTGTTACTCATTCCTCAAGACCCCTTATATATTTGTTAATCTACTATGAATATTCGATACTTATGTGATAATATAGGTAGCACCATAGAGCTTTTTGAATTTTCCTATCCCAATCTACTAGCCTACCCCACCCCAATGGACCTTGGCTCTCTCATGAGGCCAACTATGGAGTTTGAGATTCAATTAGAGATAGGAGATGTGCTTGTAATCACATATTTTAGTGTGATTTTGAATTTTGAGATTTATATGTTGCCTTTTTTATATCATTACCTTTTATTTTAAATGATTTTTATTTTAATTTTCTCAATGGATTTTTTATATTCCTCCTCCATATGGATTTATAAAACTAAACATGGGTGTAGAAGATGATTTTCATTTGAATACTTGGGACTTGGTTGCTAAGAGAGAGAAATCATAGAGTATGGTGTCTAAAATTCTCATAAATCAAGGTGAAATAAAAGTGTTATCTTGACTTTGACCTTGTTGTATCCAATTTGGAGTGAAAGGAAAGGAAATCAATAGGAATTAAACATGAAATAATTTGAATTACTTCAAATTACAAAAAATGTGACAAAGGGTGAAAAAGGGATATAATAATAGAAAAGTGTGATTCATTATCATAAGAATGAGGGAAATGGAGGAAAGCATGCTAAAATAAGTTTTTATTAAAATTTTATCCAAAAAATAAGAAAAATCTAAAGCTAAGAATAAAGAAAAAAAATCATAACCATTACAAAACACATTATAGAAAATGAATGATAAGATGGTTATTTTATGAGGAAGGCCATGTCTTATCTATGGTATTACAATGTAACTCATAAGAGATAAACACATAAGGGTACCAAAAATTATTGGAAAAATAAATGGGATAAGAAAAATATGGTATTTGTGAGGAAGGCTAGGTCTTATCCATGGTCTTACAATGCAACTCACAAAAGAGAAACCTAAAAGGTGCCAAAAAGTGTAAGTTTGGTAAAACTATAAAGAGAATAAAATTACATCATAAGGAAGACTAGGTCCTATCCATGATTTTACAATATAACTCATAAAATAGGAAAAATAAAACACCAAAAAAGGACTAAGGTTTGTGAAGAGAGAGAATTAGTGAGACCCATGTAAGTATCCTTAAAAAAAATTAGATAGATAGCATATAGAAATCATGAAAAATAAGGGAAGGATTAGGCAAAATACTTCCTGAGGACTTGCATATTGGTGGGATCTTTGAAAATATGGCCTTCATTGGTTTGAAGGTGATAGGTTCTTGGACCAAGAATATCTTTAACTAAATAAGGGACCCACCATTTTTGGGAATATTTACCTTCTTTGTCATGAGTTTAGTCTAATTTAAAGATAAGATCACCAACATTAAATATGCAAAATTTGACTCATTCTTTATGTTGTTTGGAAATATAGGCCATATATTAGAAATTATGTTAAAAATCAAAAAGATGGTGGTTTTAAAAGATATCAAGAGCATGAAGGCAAGATTAATATAATTATTCATTAGGTATGATACCATGAAGAGATATAAAAAGAGAGTGAAGATGAAATTATAATAGGACTAATCTATAACCATAGACTAGAGAGAATTGTGTTACCCTAGTGATAGTATGCATGCTAGTGCAATAGTCCTAAAGAGTAGGATAAATATGAATATGCCAATCTGTGTGGGTTTTACAAATTATATTTTGGATAATTTTATTAAGAATTTTGCTGGTGGCCTTAGTTTGGCCATTATATTATGGATGATAGGGTGTGGAAATTATATGATTAATTTTAAATTTAGTAATAGTTATTTTACATCTTTATTTTATAAATTACCATCATTATCTGAAATGATAGTTTGAGGGACACAAAATTAGTAAATGATTTGATTAAGGATGAATTTGGAGATGGTGGTGATAGTAATGTTAATAAGGGGCATATATTCAACCCATTTGATAAAATATTATGTAGTTTTGATTATAAATCCATGCCCATCTTGAGATTGAGGTAATTTTCCAATGAGATCTAATCCCCACATTGATAATGGGTAGGGAGGTTCTATGGTTTGAAGCTCAGTTAGAGGTGAGTGAATTAGATCATCATGAAGCTGGCAAAGAATGCACTTCTTGGAAAATTTGATGGCATAATTTTCTAGAGTGGGCCAAAATTATCCCATACATAAGAATTTGTGGGTTGTACCATATCTATTACAGTGGCCACCATAAATTCCCCAATGTGCTTATTCAAGAAGATCAAGAACTTCATCTTTCATGATACAACTAAGCAAGATACATTCATAATTAAGATAATATAACATGTTATAATGAAATACATACTTAAAATTTTGTTTCTGAATGTGAGTCTTTTCATGGGATTCTAGGTTAAGAGGATAAGTTTGATGTTCCATAAATTAAATGATATCTTTATACCACAGGATTTTTTGAATGGTGACATCCTCAATGTGGTAGATAAATGAATATTATAGTTGAGTAGAAGATGGATATTTTATTATTTTGATAAGAAAAGTTGGATTGGTAATAACTTGGTGTGAATGAAAAAAATATGTTGAAGAAGCAAGGGAATCAACAATAGAATTTTGATCTCGAGGGATACTCTTGATGGTGAAAGAGATGAAAGATTTGGTAAGATTAGTTAAAATTTGATGATAATAAATGAGATTCTCACTTTTACATTGGCAATAACCATTTAATTGGTGACAAATGAGTTGGGAATCACCTAAAGTATGCATGTATTAAATATATAAATCAATACTAGTTATCATACCTAAGTTTAAGCTTCGTACTTGGATATGTTGTTAGTGACATCAAATGTTAAGAAAAAATATAAAGGGATTATTTTTACAAGAATGATTATAATAATACAACCTTCCCCAGCTACTTTAATTCATTTAGCACCATCAAAGTGAAGGGTTCAAGTATCCTTGTGTAAATCGATATTAATTTTAGGAATTTTTTCAATGACTACTTTTAGTTTAGTAGTATCAAGAAGGATAGCAGTTTTATCAAGATTAATTTCTTCAAGATCAATAGTGAATTTATGGAAGTAATATTTAAAGGATATGATTTGATTGATAACTTAAATATAGAGGATATTTTCAATGGATAGACTATCTTTAAGGTGGTCAGTAGTGGTCATAGGATCTACGACAAGTTGATCAACAATGATTTGTTCTTTGACAAATTTTTGAGTAATAATTAAAATATCAAATTACATGAGAAGGACCATCTAGTTACCAATTTTGTCTCTAGGAAGAAAGGCTTTGGATATTAAATGAAGGGGATAAAAATGGATGATAACATAAGTAGTCTGATAAAGCATATAATGTCAAAAAAAATTATTTATAAAATATATGTCAAGGAAATAACATTAAAATTTTATGTAATGTTTCTCATAATAAATGAGACCTCAGTTGATGTATTAGATGACATATTCTCTTACAATATCATCTTGTTGGGCAATCATTACCCCAACTAATATGCATGTAGAAGAGGTATACAAGATCAAAGGTTGATCATTTGAAGGGAGATAAAGAGTAGGTGGTTAAAGCAATTATTATTTCGTGTTATCAAATGATTTTTGACACAGAACCATCCATTCTAAAGCATTATCTTTCTTAAGAAGATAATTGATGGAGTGGATACAGTAAGCCATTTTAGGGATGAATTGTCTAATTTCCCTAAGTTTACCAATATAAGTGTGAATATCTAGAATGGATTGGGGGATGGGTATGTTGATGATAGTGTTGATATTAGTAGGATCAAAATTGATGTTATGGAGAGAAACTAAGAATACTAATAGTTAATCAAATGTGACACCAAAGACACATTTATATGTATTTAGTCTAACTTTGTATTTCAGAAGGGGGTTGAATATGATGTCAAGATCAGAAAGATGAGTCTTACAATATTTAGTCTTAGAAATGAGGTCATCCACATAGGTTTATACAATTTTGTGAATAAGATCATGAAATATATGATTCATTGCTCATTGATAAGAGGCACTGATATTTTTGAGTATGAAGGTAATTTTAATATGGAAATAGGTGCCCCATTATGTGGTGAAAGTGGTTTTACGTTGATCTTCAGAGGTAATGTTAATTTTTTTATAGCTTGAGAAACCATTTATAAGAGATAACATTTCATAACCAGTGACGGAATTGACAATAGCATCTATTAAAGGTAAATTGAAATTGTCTTTGGGATAAGAAAGATTAAGATTACAAAAATTGATGCAAATACAAATGACCATGCTGATCTTTTTATATATAGGAACTATGTTAGAAACCCATTCAGATTAATCCACTAGTTTGATAAACTTAACATCAATAAGTTTGATACTCAACATCTACTTCAAGATCAATAATTTTATTAACATGGTGATCATATTCACAATGTATCTAATGGACATCTATGTCCTTATCATATAATGTAATCTTGGGAGTAGGAGGAGTAGATTGATGAGATGGGACTAGTGTATCATTATTGTCTTTGATGGGGGAAAAATTAGATGAAATTATGGGATCTATAGGTGGTAAGGAAGATGTAGAAATCTCTAGAGGGTTGGAAGGTAATATTTATTCTACCACCCAAGGAGTATCAAAAAGTGGAAAATTAATAGGATGTACATGAACTTTGTGAGCTAATTTAGAATTCATGGAAATGGTGTGAACATCCTAGTTAAAAGCATGTATTTGAGCTAAATTATTATGATAATTTTGAACATCCAAGTATCTAGATTGAGCTTGGGCCATGATGTAGTTATCATTGTAGGTTGGATAAATGGTACATGCTTGATATTTAGGGGGAGTTTTAGAAGATGAAAATCCAATGTTATTAAACTTTCATGGAGACATGATAATAGGATCTTGGAATAATTTGGCCACTCCATAGTCATTGTAGGTGAAGTAATCTTCTAGGTAAGAAGTTTCTTGAGCATTACATGAAGGGGAAAATCAATGATCTCATCAATGAAAGGAATAATGTGACCACAATGTAATTATTGACTATTTTGACCACATGTCAAAATAAGTCAAGACCCTATAGTAAAAAAATTGAGATATGGGTATTATATAATCTTATAGGGTGTGTCATGGTCCTAGTTGATATCATTTGATAATCTATTAACCTTGGTCATAGTCAAATTTAGTCCTAAGTCATTCCATGTCACTTAAAGCCACTATTTAGAGTCATTTGTGAGGGTTATATAGTTTCCCTTGGTATACAAGTGTTCTAAATGTTTACAAATGACCCTTATGTCATATTTTTGTGATTCATGTCAGTACTAACTGAAATACTTATAGGTATTATGTTCAAATCAAGAAAATAGTTGAAAATATGAGAGTTTAAGTAGTTATATGACCTATGTAAGTGTTGGCACATGTGAGAGGTTTTTCAATGACTCTTTATCTTCCTTGAGTTAAATTATACATTTTATCTACTTTTGAAATATAAAAATTGGCTTAAAACCATTTGTTTCCTCCATCACTCTTTTTATCATGTAAAATTGGTCAACAAGTTTTCTCATGTTATTATTAGTAAGAGATTAGTTAGGTTAAATGACTTTGGAGGATGTTAATTCACTTAGTATACATCCATTTCATGGTAGGATTTCAAGGATTGAATAGTTTTACTTCATGAACCATTGTTTAGAAGTTGGATTCTCCTTTTTACTTGTTTATCTCCATACCCTATAGGTTTCTCCTTATTTGAGTTGGTCCTTCAAACCAATTAATGAAATTTATTCCTTAATATGTGGAAATCCCAATCTCATGTTTTCCATATTTATTTCATGTGTGGAGTGATTTTATGAGAAAAACATATATGTTTGCTTGGTAAGATCTCCATTGTTATGTTACAAGAATGTTCATCAACTATAGAGGTTTTCATTTCCTAAAGTGGCTTAAATAAAAAGTGTATTGATGTTTTATGATTCTAATATGTCATGGAAATCACCCTCCCTTGAAAATCTCAGTCTTAAAGGCTAACATCAATGAAGTTATAAGCATATATGGAACATTGTTAGACCTTCTTGTAGGTATTCACCTACAGTCAGGTGTATGAAATTTTTAAGAATAGTCATGGTGATGTAATGAGGAGTTTAAAGAGGTTTAGAACACTCTAATAAAATTAGTAATCTATCCAAGCTATTAAAATGATATATAATATACTATGGAAACCAATTCAAACTCTATACACAGTATTGTATCATTGATGGATACCTATAGGTGCCCCACAGGAGACTAATCATGTTGGAATGAGGATATTGGAGCTATTTTTAAGTCCTTTAAGGTTAAAAGGATCAATTTTAAGACTATTATAAGGTATAGGATTGATG
Source organism: Torreya grandis (assembly GCA_037957365.1). Taxonomy (NCBI): domain Eukaryota; kingdom Viridiplantae; phylum Streptophyta; class Pinopsida; order Cupressales; family Taxaceae; genus Torreya; species Torreya grandis. The sequence goes on from JARHVA010005880.1 coordinate 1,031,055, forward strand.
ATAGGGCCATACACTATGCATATTATCCATATCTCACCTTCACTACCTTGTACCCTGCATATGCACCTATAAGTGGCTCTGATAGAGGCCTTAGGGTGTTAAATGGATGTGTTTAAACATGTTTAAGACTTTCATAGAGGTTTTAAAATTTTAATAATGGCACAAAAATCAATAAAAATATTATATATCACTTTAATGTTTAAATGATCTTATAAGGAAATAATGATAGGTGATGGTATGCTTTTAAGACAAGTGACATTCTATGAGTCAAATATGGTGTTGTCCCTCCAAGTTTAGTCAAAATATTTTATATTAAATTCTTATTGTAGATGTTCACCTAAATTATGACCCAAATTTTCTCAAACAAGATATCTATAGTTAAGGTATATAACGTACTATGTTGGCATTGGAGTAGAAGAAAACCCTACAAGTCAGTGACCCCACATGATGAGAGATGTCACTTTTTCCAAGAAAAAATTTAAAGGGATTGAAATAGAGGGTCAAATATTTGAAATAAAACCTACAATACCTATTTTTATCCCAAAATATATGCCTACAATCAACTATAGGATGATAGTGCACTAAAGCATAATAATTTAAAGGTTGGCCTAACATATGAATGATGTGAACAAGTCTGAGTGACTATGAAGTGACCTTGATGACTCTAAATAGGTCTTAAGTCATGATACAAAAGGTATAACATGCAAGTGTTCACCTACATGCATCCCTTTTCTAAGTTGAAACATAATACACAGTTGATTATAAACTATCATAGTGAAATGGAAGGTATACACTGAAGAGATAAGAAAGAATGAGAATTTTGAACATGTTTTGAGTACATCCAAAAATTATAATGAATATATATCCTAATTATCATCACATGGAAATAGAATAAGGAAGGATTTTATCCAGAACTTATAGTCATGACTCAAACTTGGTGCATAGTCCTAATAACTTGAAGGTATGTCTTAGAAAGTTGGGGTGTAAGAGGGATTTTAGGGGTAGTCTAATATTTTAATTTGTTATATAATAACCCCATAACTTTATTTAAATCATATTTTCACATTTTATAAGAAGATAGGGGAAGTGCCCTCTATTTTGTCATAAATAGAAGACACTCCCAGATAGACACACCCTATAGGTTTAGTAAGAAAATAAAGAGAAGGTGAGTTAGAAACTATTTAAACCTTAAATAAATGTTTAGGAAGTTTTTTTAAATGTTAATTAACATAAATAATTCCTCATATATGTTAGAGGCCAAACATGGTGGCTCAAACCCACATATATACAGTCATGCCTACAAGGCCTAAAGCCCAATTAGAGGAATAATACCACTTCTAGGTCCAAATCAACATTTAAATGAATTTAATTACTTTAATGGGAAAATATGAATTATGTTAGAGCTAATAATTTGTAGATACTCATCACAATTTGGCCAAACATGACCCTTTTCACCTTAGACTTGCATAGAATGTAGGGAAGGGATCGAGAATCCATCTATACAAGCTCATATATGTAAAAATGTTTTGAATGGAGACCTAAGGAGTTGGGATATGATGAATATGGTTAATCATAAACAAATTTCTATTGGAATTTTTTTGAGGATTGAATGTCTGACTTTTATGAGCAAATACTAAGCATCAAAACCACTTAAAACTCTACAAAACCCTTGCTAATGACCTGATGGGAAAGACAAAGAATAAAATGAATACAAATGATTTGGTATGGATTATAAATTTATTTTTACTTGGATAAAACTCCCCTAGTCTTATTCCAATTAGAATGGATTATACCCTCTCTGTATGGATAGGGTACAAAACTAGTTTTCTTAACAATTTTTTATGTTTTAAAAGCTCAAGGGAGAGTCAAAAGATGAGAATAAATTTTGGAGACAAAGTGGGACATAATATAACACTTAATTCTCATTTATTTCTTTAAATAGTCATACAAGTACATATATAATCACCTTCACTTCAAGCAATCCAAACTAGCATAGTGAATGGTAGGTGATCACCAAGTGAGAAGGTGATAACTCTAATTGGGATTCATTTTAAGATTTTAATAATGAATTTGGATGAAAAAATTATCTTTAAAATTTTAATATCACCCCACTATATATATATATTTTTAATACTAAATACCACTTGAATGACAAGTGTGAAGAGTGAATGAAAGAAGGATGATAGTGACTGCAGGCAGTGAAAATACTTATCCAAAAGAAAATCAATGATTAGGGACACATCTAATTAATTTTGGATATTTTTATTAAACATCCCATCATGTTTAAAATGTTTCAAATATCCCTAATATTATTTTGAGTGCTCAAGATAAGCCAATGATGAAGACAATTTCAAAGAAGCTAGTTTAAGGGTCCTATGCCAGATTTGAGGAGTTTCCATGCCTTGGAGGGAAATTTTTCCAAAGATACATTTAATTTTATATTTTAAACTATAATCCTCTTTAAAATAACTTATTCTCATGCCTTGAAAATTTTAATTATGACCCTTGAGCTCCACTTCTCTCTCTCCTCTCTCACATTCTATAAATACTAGCCATTTTAGCTCTTGTAGACTAATCCCACACCATGTATGGCTAAGACCTAATAGTTTTATGTTGTAATTTTATTTTAAATAATAAATAAAATATATTTTTGAGTTAAAAACATATTTTATATGTATTAAAAGTGATGTATGGTGTTGTCTAGTGATAAACATATGTCAATTCTTCTCTTTATCTTTTCATTCTTTATGACAAGAAGTTCTCATTATAATAGGTCATATGGAGTGTAAATAGTGTGTTTTACTCACTTAAAGTGTCCAAGTGTCTTAAGAGTCTTAAACATAACATCTGGTCCACTTACCTTGAGTAGTATTATGCATATCACCTCTATATTTAAATAGTAATGTTAGAACATCTTAAGAATTTAAAGCTAGTGTTGTAAGTCTTATCTCTTAGTGTAAGAGTATGATAATATTTTAAAAATAATTATGGTTTATCACCCCCATATAATTGTTTAATCTAATATATATATACCTCATTTTAACATAATCAATTAGTTAGTGTAGGTGATAAGCATTTAAATGAAAATCTATGGAGCTAGTCTTTAAACCTAGAGGAAACCCATAGGCCTAGAGGCATTCTAATGTTTCTAAAATATTAGAGTAGGATTTAATAACCTCGTATAGGGTGAGATATTTGGTTCATTAATTAATAAATAAGGAGGATTACATTCTAAAAAATAAAGAGGTAACTTAATAGTGTTGTAAATATGTTGAAAGTCATTAGGTTCATCATCATCCAAATCAACAAGACTGACTTATATGTATAGATTGATGTTGATGAACTTAGGTAATAGAGAAATATTTATGGTAGGAATGGTAGGAATATGATATTGATTTTTTGGATTAGGAATTTTAATAGTCCAAGGGTTGGGATCATCTTCATACTTATATCATTTTCCATTATGTAGGAATTTGATGATTTGGCTACCATTAGAAGAAATGACTCTCATTCTATGATTCCGAGGGTGACTGGGGAGTATTTTATAAAATAAGGGTAAATAAAGGACCATAAGTTTAGTTTGAATAGTCTTAGTTATAATTTTTAGGGGAATCCAAATACAACCAAGTTGTTTTTTATTATTTTTATCAAATCCATGACAAGTGAGGTGGGTTTTCTTGAGATGATCCTTATTAAGGACAAGTTGTTGGATGAGCCACATAGATGTTACATTAATGTTGAACCCTTAATCAAATAAAAATTTATGAATAAGGGTAGTATTAATGGATAGTTTAATTAATAGAGGTGGATCATCAGTGGGAAAAAGGATTTCATCATTATCCATGTCTTCTTATTTAAATTTAATGGATAGTTTGGAAGGACACATGGATACAATGGTATGCACATTAATAGGTTGAGGCTCAATATAGGGTGGTTTTTCATCTACAGTATATTGATCTTAAATTTATTATAATTATTACATATGTAACTTACTATGATAAGGGGATGTATGAACTAACTCCATATGTGGAATCTTGTAAGGCATGGAATTAAGTTCTTCGAGAAAGTTCCAATGGGATTTAGAAAAATAATTGGTGCAAGTTCTAGAAGAAAAGGTAGAGTTTGAAGGAATGGAAGTTCTTAGGGGTTCAGAATAAGGAGGTGGTTTCTCATGCACTTTTGAATCTAAATTAGTGGTTTTAGTATCTTTGAGAAGTTGTTCTTATAAAGATGGTTTGTTAGGTTTGGTTACAAGATATTTGTGAGATGGACTGAAATTATAGTTGACCTTAGAAGCATTAACATATTGATAATTATTATAATATCAGTCATAGTTGACATCAATAGTAAAAACATCCTTGGTATTTTATTAATTTTTATATGTGGAAAAATATTTTTGATTATTAGAAGAAAAATCTTTGGAAGCTTATCATTTTTTAGAAGGAATGTTGTACTCTTGATGATGAAGTTGGATCATGGCTTCATGATAAAAATAATAACCAAGAATGTAGGAGATAAAAAATTTAGTAAGCCCTCAAAAATTTTCATGGGAATTACCAATGTCAATATGGAACCCAAAAAATTGATTAGGGTCATACCACTTAGCAGGATTATTAGGATAACTAAAGGGTTTAGAGGGTGGTAAAAATTGTTTGATTTGATACATACTTAGTGGTATGTGAGAAGATGGGGAAGTCACATTTGGAAGCTATTAATTTGGTTTGAGGAGTATTGCCAATGATAGAATTGATAGAAGTTTGAAAATACCCTCTAATTAATTTTGTATTAGGTTTGAATTGTTTCATGTTGGTCAAAAGCTTCGTTAAGTGTTTGGGGAGTAAAAGTTCAAAGCTTATATTGAGAAAAAGGAGTTAAGGCCATGATAAAGAGTTTAAACAAATTATCATCAATCATGTTATGATTGGACTTATGGGCTAGATATTTCCATAATTTGATAAAATCACGAGTTGATTCGATGGGATATTTCTTAGCATTGATGAAATGGCTAAGACAATTTTTAGGAAGATAATTATGTTAAAACTCTTTAACTAGAGGATTGACTAAATCCTTAAGTCTACAAATAGAATTTTTAGGAAGTTGGTTGTACCATTAAAATACATTTCTAGTAAATATTTTAACTAGAAGTTTAGTTGTGTCAAAATTATTAGTTTGGATCCACTCTTTATAAATATTGTCAAAGAATTTTGAGAAAGGATGTACGGTTTTTAGTCCCATCATACTTGATAGTTGGAGATATATTACCAATATCAATAGATATTATGAAATGATCTAAAGGTTCATTTTTGATATTTTAAAGAAAATTTTAATTCATAATAGGTTGAGGATAGCATTTCCTAAGGCATCTTTAAGAGGTGGAAGAATAACATTTGGATTGTCTTGATGATTGAGAACTAGAGTTTGATTAGACATATTGATCAAATGATGTTGTAATTTCATAATTTTAGAGGGGTTGAAAGTTTTCATTATGTTCATTTATTTTATGACTTGTGAAAGAAGTTGAATCCTATCAATTGGTAGGTTGGTGTTTGTATGAGAACTCCTAGAATTGGTACTAGAGGGAGGATTATTGGAAGGTGTATTACTAGTGGGATTGTTGGATAGACTTATGTCAATGGCTTCCACATTATGTTGGAAAATTTGAGGATGAGAATTGTATTGATACATATAAAAAGGATGAAATCCTCTTAATTCATCTTGAGGTGTTATTTGTACCATGTTACAATCCATTGATGAAGGAGGGGAAGAGGTTCTTAAGAGTGAGGGTTCTCTTGGGAGGAAAAGAGAGGAAGAAATGAATATATAGTGTCTAAATTGATTAAAATTTTACAAGAAGATTCTAATAGGGGACTTCAAGATTATTTTTTGAAATGAACAAAATGCTAAGGAAAGAGAAAGAGAGAATGAACATTTTTAGATAAGAGAGTAGGATCAACAGTAAGAGTACAGAGTAGACCAGGTTGACTTAGTGCTAAAAACTCAAAAAAATATAATTTGATAAGGATACATGGTAACCAATTCAACTTAGTACTATAACCTAATTGGAAAAATAGATATAGAGTTGACCAAGTTGATTTAGTACTATAGGTAGGGAAAAAGGATAGTTTGTAAGAGACTGTGTCGAATAGAATGATAATATGATAAAAACAAGGAAAGATTTTGTAATGTAATTGAAACAAGGAGTGAAAATAAAACACATAGAAAATTTTATCTATAGGAATGATCAAATTGGGGCACACAACACAAAACCTTGCACTAATTTTGGTCAATGCAAGTCTTTTCAATACGACACACAATATGTAGAGAGCAAGCAGTCAACTAAAAAGTAAATGTTGGGTAAGTGGTCATCTTGAATGTATTTATATTACTATAAAGTGTTATTTTATGTGTGATGCAGAATTTGGCTAAAATTATGAAACTAGAAATCAATCTATAGATAGTTTTGGGGCATTTAAGCTAAAAAGGATGTATCTTGGTAATGATATTGGATTAGTATTAGGGCATACCCCTTTACTTTACAATCCTATAGTTATGAGGGTGTTAGGTTATTAGCCAATATATACCATTAACCATGTGTTTATACTTATTCAGAAAACCAAGTCAAATTCCCCCTTGGTGATGAAATACAAGTAGGTAGGCCTTAGGTAGATAAATGTTTAAATGTGTTTTGAAATTATGTGATTTTGTAGTGTGTGACAAAATATCTAAAAAGTGAAACTAAATGGTATTTTTAAAAACCACCTAATTAGAATATGTGAGGTACTCTAAGCTTGCAAATAATTAAAAATGAAAGTGTAAATTAATTGTTATCATATAGTTGTTAATTCATAATTTAAGCATGGTATAGAGTTAGTTTATATGACATTATATGCAAGAATTATATAATAGAGTCGATAAGGTGGATACTATACTATAGAATAAATATTCCTTAAGAACTAAGTTAGTCAGGTTGACTTAGTCTTTCACATAGAAGATAGACTACAGTACTAGGTTGACTAGGTCATCCTAGTTTGTTGTAGGATTACAGTTTTAGAGACCACAATCTTGTACAAAATAGAACTATAATGAAGAACTAAATTGAAAGAGGGAAAAATAAAGTAACCTTGATGGGTTGGAAGATGCCGAGGAATTTGAAATTTCTATTTAATTTCCTTGAATGCTTTCTCGCAAATGTTTCCATCTATGTCAATTGGGTCAACCTAGTTTTGTGATTTTCTTTTTCTAGGCATATTAAGATGATTAAGTCAACCTAGTTGACCTAGTTTTTTATCTAGAAGTTGTCTAGAATATTAAGTCAACCTACATGACATAGTTTTCTATTTTGGGATTGAATAAGATACCAAGTTAACCTATTTGACATAGTCTATTATCTAGAGATAAATAAGAGTACTATGTCAACCTCCTCAATCTAGTATCTGATGAATACTTGCATAGAAATTATTATGTGTTAAACCTATGCATAAAATCTATAACTATACCATCTTGGTCGACCAAGTATCACAAATATAGAAAAATAATGAAATTATAGAAATGAAAAATGTGAAAGAAAACTTAAAAAGTTTAAATTCATGCTGGGTCCACTAGAATGTATGTAATGAAAAATGTATCAGATCTAAAAATAAATCCTAGGTTAGAGAAGATATATCATACTTACACTTCTAATTTGGGATACATTATATAATCAAGAACATGAACAATATGGATCTACTAGACCAAATTAGGGGATCTCTTACCACAATAATATTATTAGGGAGGGTTTAGAAGCTTTTAGTCAAGAAAAACTATGAAATAACCCTGATTACGTCCTATGTTTTCATATTCACTAAACTAATAACAAATAAAGAAAAAATTATAATCTAGTACTCACCAAATCTTATGGCACAAAGTGGGGGGTTAGTAAACAAATGAATGTAAACATTTATAAGAGAATCCTAATTAAGATATGTATAGGTAAGACCCTAATTCATGGAGAGGAAGATAAATATCATTCAAAATCCATTACTTATGCTACTTCTATCTACTAAGTAGAGGATCAAAGTTAGAGATACTTACCTAGAATATGAACTCATCAAGACTCAATTTTTTCTTTAGCTAAAGGTTTTTTTCAAGAGATTTTTATGGTTTGTAAGGATTACTAAGAAATTCCAAATCATCTAAGACTTTTCCACAAGAATAGAATCTTCTAAAATTAGAAACCCTAAGATAAGACTCCTCAAGTATAATGGTACAATAGCATATTGTAAAAAAGTGAAAATGAATAATAAATCTTGTCTACTCTCTAATAATGGAAAAATGGATGTGTTTATATAGGTGGATATAACCTTAAACCCTTATGAAAGTTTTAGCTGACAAGGTCGACCGAGTATTGTAATTAATGAAAAATGACTAGGTCATGGACTAGGTTGGTAAAATGCTAACTTTGATCTTTAGTAAGTTTTTTCAATAAGAGTACAAGGTTGATGCAACTAATATACTCAATTAAACTATCAAAAAGGGGTTTAGGTTAGGAAAATAACTAATTAAGGTGGTAAAAAGCTAGATGAGTGTGAGAAAGATAAGGAAAATCTTAGGGGAGTGATTTTAGGAGTTGGTTATATTGGTAACAAGTGGTAATAAGGGACAACAATGATTTGAAGCACCAATGGTCTTCCCACCCCTTTCTTAATGCACCCCTTAGAGCATGCACTTAGAAAGATTGAGACTTGATGCATTCATAAAAGATATAAAGAATTAGTAATTGATAAAGTTTGAAAATATTATGTTTATACATAATTTCCATATATTTACCCTCCTTTTATCCCCTCTACACCATTATTCCTCCTTCTTTGTTGACCATATATGTCTCTTAGCCAATTAGGCCTAGTTGCATAGTGTTTTTTGTTTGGTTAACCATAGGAATTTAATATAACCTTAAGAAAAAGTAAATAAGAATTTTATATTCCTAAAAATTTGTTATACACCATTATTTAAGACTTATAAGAACTACACACCTATAACTTTACCTTACTTAGGTAACTAGGCCACCTCCTAATTGCATTCCAAGACTACCTATTTTGTAAGGACTTGTATAAGCATTTACATGTAGAGTTACGGACATTTTATGATTTTATAAGGTGAAAAAACTCTCATAGTACCTCTTCCAATGATATTTAACCTTTGACCAAGTTTTGTACCTCACTTTTTGCTCAAAACCTTTTAAAATTATAGTTTTTGGGGGTGTTCATAAATTTTTCATACATAGCAATACCATAGTTGAAGCATAATTTGATTGGATTATATGATCCATGTTTTTGCCAGGCTAATTTAGGTTTTTTTATTTCAAAATTATCAAATTTTTCCAAATTGGGTATGTATTAGGGTTTAAGTAGGTTTTTGGTGGTCCACCATCTTAACGATGGTTCATAGACTAGGACCTACAAACCAAAAATTATTTCAATGAAAATTTATCCTATAGACCCCCTAAAATATCCTAAAAATATTTGGGTCCCATGCATTTTTTATGGCGAGATATGAATACAAGCTAGTGGATTTAAAGCTCCTTGCAAGCTTTTTGAGTCTAGTTGTAATCTTTGTGATGATTCATAAATATGGGCCCCTAGAACCTACTATATCCTTTATGGATATTTATTCCATAGTGTTACTTAACTTATCATAATATACATGGGTTTGAGTCATACAATGATTAAATATATGAGTATTAAAAGTGGCCACTCGACATGTCTATTCAAGGCAATGGAGCTTGAGAAGGTGCTAAGATTGAATTTGGCCCTTAATTTGCATTCCCATACTTCAAACGCATCCTTCAAGGTCTAAAAAATCTATATGCACCTCCACATTGTCTTGAGTATACTTGGAGGGGGTCTAATATGCTACAAGGTAGAGGTGGGATCTTTGAGGCCTTAAGAATGGCTTTAGGCCTAATAGTCCTAGATTGAGTCTCAAGAGTCTGAGTTACCTATATGTAGTCACTAATGATTTTATTATCCTTACGTAATCCATTTATAATTTTTTCCACTCTCTGTAATCATATTTATCTACTCTGATCACCATATTAACCTCTTTCTCATGGTTTTCCTTGAGTGTCACTATTTACCATTAAACTTGATTGTTTAAGAGTAGGTGCTACATGCCTGAGTGGTTTCATTTACCTTACCCCATGTTTATGGGTTAAAAATTAATGTATAATGTTCTTAGGACTTGATAACACCCTATAAAATGGATCTTCATCAACCCTACTCTATGCATACCTTCTTTGAAACAACTTAAGATTTATGAGTGGCTAGGTTTGCATAATGTTAATGACTTTGTTGAGTGCTTATCCTACCTCAACTTGAGGTTCCTATTAACCTAGAAACATTTTTAAGCCTTTTTAATTCCTCATAAAATGATCTTATACCTCATAAACTCCTAAATATGCAATTCATCTCTAGCTTATATAAATAGGCCTATTTATGATCATTTAGGTTTAAAAGGTTTAATTGCCTATTGAGGTTATTGTAACTCCAAAGGACTAAAAAATTTGAATGGAAAAAAATGATAATAAATTAAAAATAAGTTATAAAACCTCCAACCATTATTAATTTCATCCCCCTACAAGGTTCCATACCTTGACTTCTCTTCTTTAGATTTTGACTATGACTACCTTATTTAGGCCTAACTAGGCCTACCAATATGTCAAGGTTATTTATTTATTGAAGATGGCTAGAATTTCCAAGTGATATTAAAAAATTATTAAAAAACAATTAGAGATGATTTCTTTCCCTCTTCTCACTTACCACTATGATAGGTTTTGGTATTCCACCTTCTTACTAATACCCTATCTGTAGGTGTCCTTAGGTCTATATTTTTTACTATATGAGAAGGTGAGTGTATGTTTTACCATTTGAGGTTATTATCATCATGAAAAAAATTTGATATACCTTCTTTACTTTTCTTTCAAATAGTTTCAACCCTCCAATAATATCCAAATTTGCATATGCCATCAACCTTTATATATAGTCTTGTACATGTTAGTTTAAGCCCAATAAGCCTCATAGCCTATTAAGGCCCTTGTTACCTCAAAGGATAAGGTCATAATAAGTGGATTATTAGTGTTGTAAATAAATTAGGATACTTTCTTACATTTATTTCAACTCACCACCATGTAGAGTTTTATACTTCATCACTTCTTTTATTGATCTTGACTATAACTATATGTTTAGGCCTAATTAGGCCATCTAGGTCCTCTCCTATCTCAAAGAATAAAATTAATTGAAAAATACATTGAGGGAATTTAGGAAACAAGTTAGAGACTCTATTATCCTTATTCACCTTTTTATTTATTTATGATTTGTCATATCTTCTTTACTCTCACTATAGGTGGCAAACTTGCCTTTTGAATGTGTAAATTCAATTTGGGGGTTGAATTGATGCTTCCTTGACTCCTTAGGTTCCATGATCATGTTAGTGGCCCTCCATTTCTCTCTCTAACCTCATTAATATTCTTTAAAACATCATCATTTTATTATGGCTCTTCTAATCATGTAGTCACAATATTGTTTTTATTAGGATATTAACTAAGTTGTCATCTTGGGGTAGTTGAGAGTGTTAATCCTTATTTGGACCCTAATTATTTCATATTCATAATTATAATTATGTCTTTATGAATCTATTATAGGTTCCTCAATGTCCTCAAGATCCTCAAATGTTTTACTATATATTAATTCCAATAGTCCTTCATTTGATTGGTCTACTTAAGGTAACTACGATAAGGACTGTGGGGGGTTTATCCCTATAAAGATGATGAGAATGGTATTGAGTAAAGAGTGTATGAAACATAAAATTAATAACTTTTATAAATCAATCCTAACTCAAAAAAGATAGATCATACTTACACTTTTGATTGATGATACATTAGATAATCAGGAACATGACCAATATGGGGATCCGTTATACCCAATTAGGGGATCTCTTATCACAATACATAATGATAGGGAGCATTATAAAGCTTCCAATCAAGCACAGTCATGAAATAACCCTAATTAATCCCTAAGTATTCATATCTTACTAAACTAATAATAATTAAAGTAAATTCTAATCTAGTGCTCACCAAAGATTGTGGCACAAAGTGGGGGTTAGAAACAACAAAAGCAAACATGCATAAGATACATATACTCCTGTAAATGTATATAAAATACTAATTCATAGAAGAGAATTAAAAATTCATATCTATTCACTCTTACAAAGGAGTCAAAAATTTAGGAATACTTACCTTTGAAGATGAACCTATTGAGCCTAAATCTCTTCCTTGGCCAAGGTGCTTCATAAGAGGTTGTTTTGGTATTTAAGGATGATAAATATATATAATATCTAGGCTACACAACCTATCAATTCATATAAAATAAATATCCACAAGATAGGATCCATATCTCAAAATAAAGTATGAAACCCTAAGCTTAATCCTTAGTTAAAATGGTGAATAAGTAGATGTACAATATCTCATCTTCTTTTCTTCTCTAAATAATGGAAAAATGATCTTGTATATATAAGTAGATTTAACCCTAATCATTTCCAAAAGTTTTAATTTATAGTGTCAACCTAGTCAACCTAGTACAATTATGGAAAAATATTCCCTAGGTCACAGGCTAGGTTGGCCAAGAGCTGACCTAGAACCTAAATGAATTTTATCAAAAATAGTATAGGTTCAACCCAATTGACCTAGTAGAGTGAACAATTGAAAGGGGATTAAGGTTAATCAAAGGGGGAAAAAGGTAGGAAATGACTAAGGAGTGTGAAATAGAGAAGAAAAATCTTAGGAATGTGGTTTTTAGGAGACAAATGTGTAGATAAAAAGTGGCAAAAGGGACAATAATCTTATGAAGCACCACGTCTACCCACCCCTTTCTCAATGTACCCCTTAAGTCATGAACTTAGAGAGATTTAGACTTTATGGGTTCCTACAAGATATAGAGTATTAGTAATTGATAGAATTTTGAAAATATTATGTGTATACATATGCCCCACTTGAATCTCATCATGTGTCACATGAGTGTAACATAGGATGTTGTTTTAGGAATAGAACATGATGACACATAATTTTGATGCTAAGTAAAATACAATAAGGAGAAAATAATATAAATGAAAGGATAAAATTTAAAAACACATACCTTTACTTACCTTAATGTTATAGATAAATAAGGAGAGTATGAGATAGGTGAAGGCATCCAAATGTGAAGAACATTAGGCAAACCTATAGAAATTAGTGTAAAAATAGCCAAAAATTAGAAAAAATAGAATATAGACATATAGTAGTGGAAATAAATCTATACAACATCATGACTCTAGAACATTTTATGGTTTGAAAAATAGATTAGTAAAAATAAAGATAGGAGTAAGATAAGGAATATGATGGAAAATATTTGAAAGGAAAGGAATTGTGAAAATTAAGTTTAAATAGGGTGAAAGGGAAGTAATTTTGTTATTTTTGACTTGTGTGTGAGAAAAAAAAGATATTTGATAGACAAAAAAAAAAGGCAATAGAGCTAAGATGGTGACGAAATGACAACCTAGATGAGAGGGATGCCCAAAGGACATAGTGGGTATAACACAAGTAGGCAACTAATAATCTCAAACTTATTTTTGAATATTTTATTAGAATTAATTATTTTATAAAAATTTGTAATTTAGACCAATTCTAGGAACCAAAATAAACTTGAGGAATATGCTAAGGGAAGTAGAAATGAAAAGGGGAAATGGGTTGAAATGGATCAGAGTAATAACTATTAGAAGGCATTTATTATAGACAAGGAAAAGGGTTGGCAGTTAGAACCAACTAGGGAGACCCAGTCAACCTAGTAGGCTAAAAATTATGAAATCCACATTATTGACTTAATAGGTATGTGCTTAGTTTATTTTTCATGTTTCTGACTTAGTAAATCACTGTCAAGTTAGTAGAATAATCCACTGTGATGACTTAGTACTAATTCAGGGGAAATTATAGGGTTGACTTAGTTTATTAAGTCAACTTGGTTAAAATGAGGAAATTTGGTCAACCTAGTGTTTGACTAAGTGACCAAAATAGTATGTAAATGCATGAAATAGGCCAAAATAGTAATAGAAAGGCCCATAATTCCCAACTAAATAATGAAATGGTCTAGTAAGCTAAAAATAGGTCAAATTGGTCAGAATATATAGATTAAAGTAAATTAGGCTTATTTTTATTAAAATTTGAAAAAAATGTATTTTGATTATAAATGGCATGGAGGTCTAATAATATTTTGTTATTTGATGGTTATAGGGGCATCCAAGATTTTTCAAAATGGTAGATGTGACATGGATCCCAAACCTCTTGGTTTGATTGATAGTTTAGGATTGATTGAGATTGGTTATATTAGGTCTAGGATGGATTATGGATATGTGTTGAGTCTGATTGAATTCTCATTTGATATTCATGTTCTTGGGACCCTAGGAATAATTAACTAACATATTTATATTTGAGGTGGATAGGGATATCATTGAGGTGGGTATCACCCTTGAATACATATATGTAATTATTGGAATACTAATATGAGGTATGCCCATGATTATAGGAGTACCAAATGGATAATAAGAGAGGAGAGACTTAGATATGTGGGCAATAAGATTAAATAGGATATATCCTAGGATGAGATTTATCCTATTCTACATTTATACATCTTAGATTCTAGATATTTTGAAGGCAATTATAGGACTTGTGATAACATGGGTGTTTTATCACAAGTTAGATGACAAGGTACCATTTTACATGATAGCCTTATGCTAGACTATTTTGGAGTATATGGCACTATACGATTTAGGTTTTATCATCTATGTATAGCTTATGCATGACATGTATAGGATGTATTATAGAGGTTAGAAGACCATGGGGCTAATTATTTTGTTGAGTTTATGGATATATGAGAGGTTTTTAATTTATCAATCATTTGGGTTGCCATATGTGATTGATGATTAGTTGCCTCAAGTACATAGGTGGTGATAGGATTAGGTAGTGGAATTCATGCCCCACATCATAGTTCTATAGAAAGTTAGGTGATCATACATTTGTGGCATATGTATGGGCACATTGTTATGGTATGGCTAAGTTGGGAGATAGTGGTACCAACATTAACATAGGCATATATTATAGGCCACTATACCTTGTGGATAGAGCCACATCTAATGTAATGTGTAATAGGATAGATGGGAATCCCTCACCCAATAGATCCAATAATAATGCCCATATTTTTGGCCAAATATGCAAGAGAGCTAAGGGGGGAGAGGAGGATTGGGGCCACTAGTTGTTAGGCCAATGATAAGATCATGGTGTGAGAGATCATGGACAAGTCAAGCATGATGGCCAGTAGATAGAGACAAGATAGGTGTGGATGCAAGATTACTAGAGGTACCACAACTAGCACCATATCAAGAGGAGAAATGACCACCTTGATCATACCATCAATAGAGACACCCACAATGGGAGATAATAGAGATGATTACCATCCTAGATGACCCACTAGGTAGGCCAAGAAGGAGTTAGGTGATAGAGGTACAACTTAAGCATAGCTTGAAATGGGCATGAGTGGTGACCCCAAGATTTGTATTTGGGTAGTGACCTATAGATGAGGATATCTAAGGACACATTGATGGAGAGACTATGTATTCATGCAGATGGGGAGATGATAGTATATGACACTCAGATAGGTAATGATGTATGGTTTGAAATGTGCTTAATTTATTTGAGATAGATTTTGTATGTGTGTGATCTAATCTCTATCTAGTTTGAATTTTTTTAGATCTTATGGAGGAGGAGACTAGATGGGGATCCCAAGTGATGGGATCACTCCATGAGATTTTTGATGAGTCACTGATGCCATATGACCCTATGGCATTAAAAGATCTTATGATAGTGTCTACCCCAAAGATATAGTTCATACTATAAAGAGAGGCTATAAGGCAATTATGGGTATACAAAGAGGAGCCAAAACCACCAATAGGGGTGGGAGTGAGAGGCACAAACATGGTAGGCCTTGGCTTAGGAGAGAAATCCACATACGGCTATCATAGCCTAGCTAGCATAGGTACAAGCCTAGGTAGCCAACCTATAGGGACAAGTGATAGGTCTAAGATCTCAAATAGTCTCTTTACAACATAATATTCGGAGAGGACTATCTAAGGCACCTATGACAGCATGGCTAGGACAAAAGAGAGATAGAATAAAGCCCATCCATAGAGATGGAATGATGTATATTGTTGTAATTTTTATCAAAACACATGATATATATATATATATATATAATTTTGGTAATTGGATGTTGATATTATGGTTATTGTTCTGAATGCTTGGATATATTTCTTTTTAGCACATGTAGTTTGCTTTTTTGTATATGTTATAATAAATATATGATTTGGGGTTTCTTTTATATCATTATGTAAGACACATGCATGGTTAAAAAGAAACAAGCAAAAAGTTTTGGCTAATATAATCAATCAAAATTAAAATGTAATACACACTATTTCATGTTGGGAAATGTGTAATAGCAAGAAAATGACTGAGTATAAGAAACCAAAGGGTGGTAAAAAAAGATGGAAAAGAGTTTGTTTTTAAACCAATAGAAAGATTGGTACCAAATTAAAATAAGTAAGATCAAACTAAATCACGTTGGGAAGTATGAAAATAATGTAATAAAATAGAAAGTACATAAAATAATAATGGTATAAAAATAAATCAATCAATTCAATCAATAATACTAAATCACATTGGGAAGTATAAAATAAAAACAATGTTGGAAAAATAGGTCTTAAATTTATCACACCAATTCAAACTGGGAAGTATGAAAAATTTAAGAAATGTTTGTATTTTTACATGCAAGAATAAAATAAGAAGATAAAAGTCAAAGAGTAACAAAGTAAGCATAAAACATATTAAATTAATCTAGGAAGAATGCTAATGATGTGTAACTTCATAATCAATCACATCTTATCTCTTATTTGACACATGTAATTTTGTTGTGACTTGGTTTATTGGAAATTTTTATGAGGAATGGTACTTCCTATCCATGGTCTTACACTACAGCTCACAAAGGGAGCACCAATGAGGTGGAATAATGGGAAAATATATTGAAAAGGGATGTTGGTAATAGGAAGGTGAAATTGTGGTAATTATTTAGGAAAACTAGGTCTTATCCATTGTCTTACAATGCAACTCACAAATAGAATCCCTAGGGGAGTGATTAGTGAACAAAGAAATATTTATCAATGAAAAATATTAAGATTATATGGAGCAAAAGAGGGAATGTAAAAATAATAGTTGAGGCTTCTTAGGAGAAGACCTTATAAGACATGAGGCATATTAATGACATGAAAAGACACTAAGTGACTAGTGACCATCAATGTATAAAAGAAACATGTTCACTATAGATACAAAGTTATGTAGGAAAATAAGCATGCTAAAAAGATCAACTCATGAAGGTAGATTGGTACAATAAAATTAAACTATACCTACATTCCCATGATGTGTTCCCTATTCCTTAGGACCCCTTATAAAGTCATCAATCTACTATGAAGATTGGGTACTTATATGAGAACATAGGTGGTACTCGATATAATATGATAGTTTATCAAGATTGTACCATTTTAGAGGAAGTTTGTAAGGATCAAATTTCATGGGTTTAGAGGGTGGTAATTTCTTCTTAAGTTTTTCTAGTTTGAAAGGATGGTGGGTTGGGTTAAAATTGGTTGAATTGGATAATCCATTTTGAGTTTAGGGAGGCTTGGATGAACTAATGTTATGAGAAAATGATTAACAAGGTGCTTTAGTGGTTATTTAAGGTGTTTAAAATTGAGTCATAAGAAAGTCTTTCCTTTTTTATTAGTCTAAAGCTTCTAAAGTTTTAGGGGAAAATATTTGAACTTTGTATTTAGGGGGAGATTTGAGAGTAGTAACAAATAGTTTTAAAAGATTATAATCATTCATGTTATGGTATACTTTGTGAGATATGGACTTCCATCATTTGATGAAAGTATGAGAAGATTCATTAGGAAGTTGTTTGACATTGATGAAATGGTTAAGGTAATTTTTAGGAAGATCATCATGTTAGAATTATTTCACTAGAGCATTGACTAAATCCTCTAGTTGTGAGATGGATTGTCTATGAATTTAGTTATACCATTCAAGTGCATTACCAAAAAAAATTTGGCTAAGATCTTTGTGGTAGAAAAGGTGCTAGTTTGGACCCACTCCTTATAGAGATTACCAAAAGACTTAAGAAACATAGTAGGATCCTTAGTCCCATCATATGTGGTAGTTGGATAAATGTTTCCAATATTTATGAATACAATAAATGGAGCTAAAGGTTCATTTTGAAGATGTTGAAGAATTTTTTTATTAACTAGAGATTGAAGGATGATTTTTCCATTGGCTAACCTAAGAGGATGAAGGAAAAAAAATTATTTGGTTGAGAGATGATGACTTGAGGTGGTTGACTAGTCATGTGTAATAAATATTATTTCATGTGCATCATTTGTTAATGATTAGTTGTTTGCATTGTGTTCATTTTTTCAAATATTTGTGTGAGAATTTGAGTTTTGATGATTTATGCATTAGTATTTGAAGGTGTGGTATTAATATTTTTAGGATGATTATTTATAGATGGATGATTCCCAACATTAGTATTATTTGTCTTAAGTGTGGTGGAAAAGAAGGAAGCTTGGTAAAGCCACCATTCTTGCTAAGAGTGTAAATAATATTATCTTAAAGGTTATTTAATGATTGGGAATCATCTAGATTATAAATTTTATTGGTTTCAACCATGTTACTTTGGGAAGTGATAATTCTAGGTTCTCTTTTTATGAGTGTAACAAGAGGATTGTGAGCATTGGTTGTAGGAGGTGGAATATAATATGAGATTCCAACATTTGATGTAGATAGGTGAATGTGTTTATGATGTCTAAGTTAATAATGTGTAAAAGTGGTAAAAATTATATGACTGTCATGGTTTGGGATTTGAATAATAGGATTATTTGGATCTACTATATGATATAGGGTAGATAAAGATTTAGAAGATTTAGAAACATGTAATGAAGAGCTGCATCATAAAGAATTGTCTTCTATGGTGGGCAAGTTGTGTAGGAGAGAAAAACCCATGTACATTTGGAATGGGTTGAGACTATCAAGAAAGAATTTGATGAGAGGCTTCATGATGCCAAGCATGAGTGTCTATTGGAAAGCTAAGAGGAAAAATAGGGACAAGATTGGCCAAAAAGAGGGATAGTGTTGAATGATACTAAGTTGACATTGTTGACCTAGTATGTTAGGGAGGTAGTTTTGAATGATACTAAGTTGACCCAGTCAACTTAATATGCTAGGGGAAGTTTTGAATGATAATAAGTCGACCCAGTCAACTTAGTAGGCTAAGGAGGAGAGGTAAATCAATTCACAAGTGATTGTGTCAATAGAGATGATAATGTTCTAAAAAATGAGAAATTTTTTCAAGACAAATAGAAGTAAGATGAAATCAAGCATACAAAAACTTATATCAATGTGACTTGATCAAATTGGAACACATAACACAAAACTTGCACCAATGCTAGATAATTATAGTTTTTCAATCAAACACATAATGATCAAAGGAAAAGTAGTAAAGTAAAATGTAAATACTAATTAAGTGGTCATTTTAAGTGTTGTTAGATTATTAGAGTATGATTTTAGATGTGATAGGAAGTTGGTTGCAATCAAGGAACTATAAATAAATCTATGGATGGTTTTTAGACATTTAGGCTAAAGAGATATGTTTTGGCAATGGTATTGGCTTGGAATTGGGGCATACCCCCTCACTTCACACAAAGTAGTGATAAGGGTGTTAGGTGATTTTACAATATATACCATTAACCACATGTTTATACTTGGTCAAAAAACCAAGTCGGCTTCCCCCTTGGTGATGAAATCCAAGTAGGTAGACCTTGGGTAGATAATTATTTAAATGAACTTTTAGATTATGTGATTTGGTAGTGTGTGAAAGAAAATTAAGAATAGTGAAAATAAATGGTATATTGAAAACCTACCTAATTAGACTATGTAATCTATTCTAAGCATGTAAATAATTTAAAGTAAAAGTGTGAGCTAATTACTAACATATAAGTGTTAATTCCAACTTTGAAACATGCAATAGTGTCAGTTCAGATGATAGTGTATGTAGATATTATAAAATAGAATCACCAATGTATGTACTATAGTGTTGAATCAAGTATTTGTTAAATAAGTATGCCAATAATGTTGACCTAGTCTTCCAGATAGAAGATAGAATACAAAGTTAGGTTGACAAGGTTGACCTAGTTTTCTATATAGGCGTAGTTTCAAAAACTGCAAACTATGAAAAATAGAAATGTAATGAATAAAAAAATGATAGAGATAAATAAATTAACCTTGGTGGGTTGGAAGATGCTTAGAATTGTAAAATTTATGTTTAAGATGATTGAAAGTTCTACCAACTAAGTCAACTAGGTTGACCTAGTTATATAAAACCCTATTATTGAAGCCTATAAAAATAACTATGTTGATAGGGTCGATGTAGTTTATTTTCTAGAAGTTATCTATAGAACTATGTTGACAAGTTTGACCTAGTTTATTATTTAGAAGTTGAATAATAATATTGTGTTGACCTATTCAATCTAGTAACTTCTATCTGATGATGACCTGCATAGACAAAACAAAGTTACATTGATGTGACTGTGTTAAACCTACAAACAAAAGTTAGAACTATACTAAAACTATCAACCTAGCATCATAAATATATTAAAATAATTACTAAAACTTTAAAATAACTAAAAACATGAGATAAAACCTACAAGGGTTAGATTCATTTTTGGTTCACCAGAGTATATGTAATTAGAAATGTATCATGTCTATAAATCAATCCTAACTCATAGAAGATATATCATACTTATATTTTTTATTGGGTATACATTAGATAATCAAAAACATAACCAATATGGGTATCTATTAAATCCAATTAAGGTATCTCTTATCATAATACATAATGCTAAGGAGGTTTCCAAAGCCTCCAGTCAAGCACAATCACATAATAACCCTAATTAATCCCTATGTTTTCATATCTCACTAAAATAATAACAATTAAATTGAATTCTAACCTAGTGATCACCAAATCTTGTGGCACAAAGTGGGGGTTAGAAACAATAAAAGTAAACATGAATAAGATACATATAATCTCATCAATGTATACATAATCTTAATGTATGGAAGATAAGTACATATGCATATCTATTAACCCATTGAGCCTACATCTCTCCCTTAGCCAAGGCGCTTCACAAGAGGTTGTTTTGGTATGTAAGGATGGAAAGGATACACTAGCTTTATGATACACATCCTATCAATGCATCCAAAAGACTTCTCTGCAAGACAAGATCCATATCTCAAAAGAAAGTATGAAACCCTAATCTTACTCCTCAAGTAGAATGGTAAATAAGTAGATGTGTAATAGCTCTTAATTCTTCTCTTATCTTAATAATGGTGAAATGATCTTGTATATATGGGTGGAATTAACCTTAATACATTCTAAAAGTTTTGACTTATAGGGTCAACCTAGTATAGTTATGGACAAAAATTCACTAAGTCATAGGCTAGGCTGACTAAGAGCCGACCTAGACCCTAAATGAATTTTACCCAAAATAGTATAGGGTTGACCCAACCAACCTAGTAGAGTGAATAGTCAAAAGGGACATAAGGTTAGGAAAAGGGGGATAAAAGGTAGGAAATGACTGAGAAGTGTGCAATAGAGAGGAATAAGCTTAAGGATATGGTTTTCAAGAGATAATTATGTAGATAACAAGTGGGAAAAGGGAAAAAAATACTCCAAATAACCAATGGTATACCCACCCCTTTCTTAGTGCACACCTTAGGTCATGAACTCAGAGATATTGAGACTTGATGGGTTCTTGTAAGATAGAGAGAGTCAATAGTTGATAAAAGTTTGAAAATATTATGTGTATATAGAGAAAAGTGAGGGGCTTGAGGAAACATCACATAACTAACTAAAATATGTAGTGTATGTATGTCCTTATAACATTCCAATGACTTGTACAACTACCATATTTCTATTTTACAAAGGAGATAATAACACACACATGACACTCACATTAGAGATAGGACCCTAAAGGGATTATTTGATCTAAAAACTCATATGAGTGCTTGTGAAAAAAAGAGAGGATCTTAAGTGGGCTCTAAGGAACCCACCACCTAATTTAAAACCATCACACACTTCCATTTCATGCATGATAGACTCTAAAACCTACATACAACCTATAAAAGAAGTAGTCTTGGAAGTCTCCTTTCTTTCTAGGCTCACACTTGAGAACTATGAGTGGAGGATGAAATGGAATGACCTTGGGTACATCTAGGAGACATTTAAAATAATTAGTTTTATTAGGTAGGCCAGAAGTATATTGAAACCATTTCATTCTTAACCCCTGCATAGATGGAGAAGACATTTTGACTACTTAACTTCTTAGTGTTTGTTCATAAAGCATAGGTTATTAATCTATAAACTAATGCCCAAGATGTGGAGGTCATGATATCCCCTTCCCCTACCCAATAGATTAGCTCCTCATTTTCTCTCTCATGTATGGACTAAGGAAAAACTTGAGATCTTGTTCAAGTTTGCCAAAGAGCTTGATGGAGAAATAAACCAATTTTTTACCTTTATAACCTTGAAACTCATGTATCTCTTCACCTAATACCTAGACTGATCCCCTTTTTCATATTTTTGACTCCCTATAGTCATGGTCATACTTTACAGATCTATACAATCTTGAATCTCTTACAGAACCTACAACTTTCTTTCATTTTATCATGATTTAGACTTTGAAATGCCATTATAATATGGGATGAGGGAAATTAGGAGTAAAATACCATTTAAAAACAAAGTGGTATAGTTTGGGAAGTTTAAAGTTCATGGTTTCCCACATTTGGGGCCCATTTGATGGGTGGGAGGTGGATTTAACCCCTAAAATAGACCTTTATGCATATGAAACCATCCTATGGTAGCTTTATGATGGATATGGGAATCTTTTAAGGATATTATTAATATAATTTACATATAAAAACCAATTTTAAAAAGTTTTATAATATAATGTGACCAAAATGATGTGTTTAAGGACCATTTAATGGTTTTAGAAGAGCTATAAAGGTTTTAAACTATTTTGAATGAATATACAATAGATGATAGTCTAGGATACAATTTAGACTTCATGTGATAACCTAATAAGGCTTGCGAAAACCCATATCATGCTAAAAAAAGTCCTTTTAAGAAAATGGTTTAAATAGGCCCAAATCTTATGAGAAATAAAAAAACCTTAATCTTGTCAAACTACCTTAACTTTTGATAAATATCCTTAATCTTATCAAACAAGGTTAATACCATTATCTATACTTCATAATACAATTAACACTCTTTCCCTCACTTAAGAACCACCATGAATACTTAACACATCAATCAAAGGACTTCAAAATAGGCTATGCCATATGATGATCTCTACAAGTAATGTTTAGTACATATAATGACACCTATTATAACCAAAATTTTCACCTTATAGAAAGTTTTTAAAACCTATCCAAATTTTATTAAAAATGGGATTACCCCTAGACCTATGGGTTGTCTATAACATGGGTTACCTATCGGTTAAAGGGATAACTCCCTTTGATGAATCAATTAGGATCACTTTCACTACAATATCATGTACTTGCTTTGAAAAGGGGGAGAAAGAATTGAATTAAACCAAACTACAATGGTGATGAACCAAAAAAATTTATACACTAAGACCTACAAGATAATATAAGCATACATACATCCTATAATGAACCTATTGCATCAATGTTTTGCATAAGGGTAAGGTATTTTAAGTCTTATAAGGAAGACAAGTTATACTTCAAATCCCATATGAGACCTCTGATGACACCAAGTAAAACTTGCTATAGAGAAACAACCACATGAGGTAAGATAAATAGGAGATAAACAAGGTGACATACATCTCCACTTGATGAGATCAACCATTTAGATATTTATCACTGTATGTAGTCATATAATGAGTTAAAATATTAACTATTTTACTGGTCAAAGGTAGAACACATGTTTATGGATTTTTCATACCCAGGTGGAGGATACAAACTTAGCCAAAAATGGCTCAATATATAGATAATGGTGGAGAGAGAGAGAGAGAGAGAGAGAGAGAGAGAGAGAGAGAGAGAGAGAGAGAGAGAGAGAGAGAGAGAGAGAGAGAGAGAGAGAGAGAGAGAGAGAGAGAGAGAGAGAGAGAGAGAGAGTGAGTGATAAGTTTCCATGAGAATTAAAACTATAAAAGGAGTTATGAAACAATACATAAGACCTCTAATTCCATGTGTCTCACTCCTAAATCATCTTCAACTTTCCAAGTGGCATGGGGTTATAAACTTGCTTGACACCTTGACTAACTCCTTAGAAACTACCCTTTTACATAAAAGAGTGAAAAATGTACCTTACAACCATGAATTAACCTTTAAATTATCTTTAAACACTCATTTAACATCTAACATGCCTTAATAAACTCCTATGACCTATCATTTCATTAGTTATATGCATATGTGTCTTGTAACTATCCATTCCTCTAACTAGATTGGTCAGAGTAGCCTAAAACTCAAGTGAAAATTATTCTATCATTAAAACCATATGAATGGAATTAAAATATGTTATCAATTATGAAACAAACCAGTTTGGTTCTTGGACCAATTCCCAAAAATTCATCTTTCTCCTTAAGCCATCACTAGGCCTAGTTTCCTTGTGGCCCATTTTTCCTATTTTTATCCTTCTGTTGGAATTGTAAAGATTATATTAATAAAATAAGGGAATATTATATGACCCTATATGAACTTACAGATCCATACAAAATTTCATCTTTAGACTCTGAGTGGAATCCTATTTTGTTTTCCTTTTTCTTCTACTAATTAGGCCTTTAGGTTTAGAAAGTGGATTTTGGCTCTAAACTACTCATGCACATGTGAAACCTCTAGGGTGTATGTTATTAAATTTACCCATGGAAAGACAAATATCCATTTTATTTTTGGGATTCTATAACATTTTTCTTATATCCAAACCATGAAATGACCAAAAATAAACCCTTCATAATCCTGTTTGGACTACCTTGAAAAATAGTTCTAGTTTGATCACTTCCAGAAACTCATGTGAAAAATTTTAGACTTGGATAGATATAAAAAATCAAAAATGAAATTATCCCATTATTTGGAAGTTTTAAACTTCTAATAACACCTTTAAAATACCAAAAACATGCAAACATTGGCTCTTTTGGGTATTTTTTTATAGATGACATCAGTATAAAATTAAATTACTAGAACTAATTTGGAGTCCTCAAAAAATTTCAATATGTTTTAGTATAAAAATATTTCATTAGATTTTATTTTTTTCTTTGTAAACTGATCACAACTAGGGTTTTAAAAGGGTTTAAGACTTGTTTGGGGTCTTATTGATTATTTGGAAAGAACATATCCTTAAATTAACTTCTTCTAATTGTAAAAAATTATAATTAAACCCATTAAACCATTATAGGAATCTTAGACTCCCATTTTAAGTGTGGACAATGGTATGAGCAACTAAAGTTGCTCGTAGAAAGGCTTACTTAGTGTTTTTGGGCTTAAAGAGAGATCTACTCTAATTTTTAGGTATTAAAACTCATTACCAATACTATAAGAGGTGCACAAACCTCTGTAACATTATTATCCATGATTCCACATGCTTTGGAAGTCTTCATTACCAATTTTTATTCAATTGGTACACTGATCAAGGTACTTGGGTTTAAGAGCCTATCTTATCTTTACTAGTATTCAAGAGCCTTAGAGTGAAATATAAAGTTTGTCTTAACCTAATAATGAATATATAAATATTTTATGACTATTTTTATACCCTCAAGATCCATTCATGGGGTCTAGAATGTTTACTTCATGCTTTATTCCAAAAAGGTCTCCTAGGTCTTATAACTTCCCTTTGCCCAAGGAGTAGGCAAGGTCTGAGATAAAAAAATGAGTACTTACACTAATATTATGACCTAAAAAATACCATGGAGGAATTTTTAAAGATTTGATAATACTTATAGAGCCCTCAAAACTCAATTTTCTCTCATGACATGCAGCGTCTGCTAGTGTTTATATAGCATGTATGTTTCTATGAATCCCTTGACTATAAATTAATTTTTGAGACCTTATTTACTACATAAAAACATTTTAAATAGTATTTATTGTTTATTTTAATCTCAATATGGTTCATATCACCTCTTAAAACCTATATACCTCTCCTTGAGGTGACTTATAACTAACTATTTGAAACTGCCTATAGGTGTGTTCTTAAGGTCTGACTGTATTCTTGTGTTTGGGTCTAAGAGTGAGAATGAGACCTTAATAAGACCTATGAGATCCTATAAAATGATTCTCATTCCTCCAAATCTCTTCATATACCCTATACAACCTATCAAAGTGTTATCCCTTCATAACCTCTATTTAATTTGTATCTTGTAAACACTAGTTGTAAGTAGTGTTTCTTGACAATGAGTGCCTTAGTAGTTGATGTGTGTGTATTTAAGAGTTGTGATATATTTTATCATGACACTAAGGATTTTTTTACCAATAAAAAACACTAAATAATTAGTTCTTTTTTTATATCATCTTAGACTTATCTGATGTCTCCATAGATGGTTGTGGGTGATGACTGTGTGCAAGGTTTAGATGTGATTGTACCCTTTATGATTTAAGACCTCATCATTGTCACCATGATGTATTAATATTTATTGAACACATTTTATGTCCAAAAATAATTTTGTATCATCTCTCAACACCTTCAACCTCTTCCTTCTAGTTTGAGAATAAACCAACCCTTTGAGTGGGCTTGACTATAGGGGCTTCACTAGGGTTATGAATATGTTTAGTGATTTAATACCTCATACATTAACATAAATATATTTTTTCAATGATATTTATCCTATTTGTAGTCTCAAGTTAATTCAAAACAACTCAAAACACATTTTTGCCTCTTATTCAGGTTTAGAAAATGAATTGACCCTACCATTGGGAATATGTTCATATGAGTTTAGACCTAATTGATAACATTATATATCTTCTCAAGGATTTTTAAATGTTATACATTATTAAAATATTTTATAACATCTTAAAACATTTCTCTATCCATTCATTTATTTAGTCTTAATAGCTACCTACTTCTCATTAGCCACCTGTAGGTGGTAATCAAGGGTTATGACTACATGATTAAGGTTAGAAACCCTCTCCACTAATCATCCAGACCATTTACATAGTTCACAAACTTATTTTAGGTTTCAAATAGGTTAAAAATCTATTCAATCATTATTTCCTTCTTTGCTTTAGGTTTAAGGTTAGTTTATTCTCCATTATCCACTTGTAGGTGTCTATTTGGTATCTTGATTGCACCTTGTGATTTGAGACATCATCTTTACACCAATAGACTTCCCATTGTTATTAAACGTTGACTAAAGTTTAAAATATAATTAGGGTTCCTTAAAAAAATATTTCTATTCTCTTTGTTTAGTCTTTAGCCTTGAAGAAGGGACTAACCCTAAATTAGGCCTATAAATAGCCTCTTAGGGTATGGCTATCATGCTAGGGGTTTGAGACCTTGTTATCGCATCATCAAATTTTAAACACTCATCAGACTATATCAAACCTCTTTCCACCATTATAATTTCCGACAAAGTCTTATGACAATGTATTCTCATATTCAACCTTCCTAACTAGTTAGTACAATGTATAGGTGTTTAGTTAGACTGTTAACCTATATCCTTGATTCCATTGACTATCCATTATCATTTTTAATGCCAATTAAATTAATATTCTATTAAAGTTTATCACTATTATAATACTAAATTCAATTTTATTCTCCATGGTGAAGCTGAATCAAGTGTTTTTTAGGTCATTGGTTAGGTCTAAAATGTGGATCTATAGGCTTAGGGCCTATAGGTCGCTATGGACTATTTAGATCCACATATTCAAAATTTTAAAATATTTTGAATTTTTAGTTTCCTAACCACTTATAATATTCTAAACACTCTCAAATTCCCACAATTATTCATGACCATGCTTCTTATTACCTTAACCCATCATACAGGCCTATACAAACTACATACATAGTCTACTAACACATGGGGTCTATGAGTTGAAACTAGATCCCCTAGTCAACTTGATAAAATTATCAAATGATAGTATTGAGGTATTAAAGGATATATAAACATGTGAATAAATATATTATGATTTTTTATGAATAATGAACATATTCCATAACTTTATAGTCTAGAAAACATACCTATCAAGGAAACAACTGTGAATTTATCATTTGAAGGTGCATCAAACTACCATTTTTAACTTATCATGATTAAAAATTTGAAATGTACTTTAATAATATCACACCATGATAGATTAAAGGGGTACTTGAACCAATTTGGCAATCAAACCTTCATCTCACTATTAAAACATAGATAATGTTCCTAGAGAGAACCATACTCAAAGAAGATGGACCAAAATACATCACAGACTAGTAGAATAGGAACTCCCTAAAAATAATCGATATCTAATGAAAAATGAATCATAATAGACCATCACTACCATGAAGATGAAATAATAACTTGTAGCAAAAATCATTGAAATGGTCTATACACTAAGATATACTTACTTCAAGTGAAATCATCTCATAGAGATAAGTTGGACAATGAAATAATAATGTAATTGAGATATAATTCATATATAAATCACCCTCAAAAGCATTCCTCTCCATAAATTTTTAAGCTAGAGAAATAGGTGTAAGAACAAACCACTCTAAGATGCATAATCCATAGTAACCTTCTATCACTCTTAGTATTTTTTCATAAATAATAGGACATAATTTTGATAAAAAAATGCCACTAATTTTAATATCATGGATTCCTAAAAATGGAGAAAATTTCAGCTCTCTCTCTCTCTCTCTCTCTCTCTCTCTCTCTCTCTCTCTCCTCTCCTCTCTCTCTCTCGTCTCTCTCTCTCATCTCTCTCTCTCTCTCATCTCTCTCTCTCTCTCTCTCTCTCTCTACTCTCTCTCTCTCTCTCCTCTCTCTCTCCTCATCTCTCGACTATACCATCCACTCCAAATTTGCCTTCTTGAGCTTGCAAAGGTAATGATGAAGGATAAAAGGTGTTTATAGTATGATTTTGACTTGAAAATTGGTCTAAATATAGGAAAGGATGTGATGGATACCAAGATACACTTAAAAAACCATTTACAACTAATAACTAATCCTTCAAGGTTTTACAAGTGCCCAAAAGTGCTTAAAATGCCATTTTACTTATTTAGAGGGGTTGAAACTACAATTTTTTTTAGTACATGACTAACACTAAAAACTCTCTAACCTCTCTCTAACACCAAGGTCTCTTAAAAATCTTCTTGAAACATATTATTTTGAGAGTGGTATGTCCAAACCCTTCTAAATGGGTAAAAAGGTGGTAAAAAGGTGTCTTTTTACATATAAGAGCCAAACAAATGTTATATCATGATAATATGAAACAAATGACATCCAAATAACCTTTTATAATAACTTGAGACTATATTATAACTTTGACTAATTTTTACTATGTTTTACCATCTACTTGACCATAAGACTAGACAAGTGAAAATAAGACCAAAAACTTAGACAATGATAAACAAGGACACATGTGACCATATAGGAACCTTTAATACCATTATAGATCATGAAAAGACACTATAATAACCCTATTAAATTTTGTATTTAAATGGTTTGAACTATTTTTACTTAGGGTAAAAATATATTAAATAATTTGGTGATTCATTGGGGTAGCATGCATGCAATGCTAATAGGACCAATAGCCTTGCATGTATATTGGGCTATGGAATCAATTACACTTTGAAATATAAAAGATAATACCTTAAAACTTGACCAACAAGACAACTTGATAACCTAAAAAACGACACAAAATGAAGACATACACAAAAAGCAAAGAACGGAAGACACACACATGTGCTAACAAGCACTTAGGGAACAAAATAAGCTCTTAATCAAACTATACTATATACAAACTAACCTAAAACAAAGTTTAACCTCTTGGATCAAAGGGGAAAAATTGAACCATCCTTTGATCTATGAGATGAAAGAGGACATGAATCAAATTTCCATTTAAACCTTGTTCTTAATGTCTTTAACTCTTTCATACTTGTCAATCTTCTTGGCATGAACTTTAATACAATAAAAATATCTGCAAACATATCAGTTATGAAGGTGAATTCTTATTGTGACTTAATAATCTCAATATTCTCATGAGACTTGTCTATTGAAACCTTATCCAATAATTCTTCATCTAAACATGGTTATTTTACATTCATGGCATCTTGAATGGCATTAAACTTCTCATCAATTGCTACAAGTTCATCAATCTCCTTAATGATATTTTCATACTCAAACCAATCCCCATCGTTATCCTCAATGAAGACATATTGAATAATCTATTTTTGAACATGATCTTTAACCTTGAAAATACCTTCAAGATCTTAGATGAGATCAATATACTGGTACCAATCATATTTTATTTCTTTTTCCTTAAGAACCATAACCTATTCAAACTCATATTCTTGACCATGTTCATAAATCTCAACCAACTAAGCTATTGTCATGTTCTTCCTCAAATCTTCCTCTTCTATGCCTTGATCAAGTTCTTTATAAACAATTACAACATGATCATGATCATATTTTTATTCACTCAATAAGAATGTATTAATGACTATCTTCACCAAGGGGAGTCCCTATAGAATACTCTTTACCATAGGCACTTAATTCATCTTCTTCATGAACTAAAACTTTGGCTTGATCTTCTTACTTATCTCCTATAGAAAAGGGTTCTCCTTAAATAATGGATGAGGTGAGTGGGTGGTAAAAAAATTCATGGGTTAGATAAGGAGTATGATTTATGATGGATGGATCATAAATGGGATTGGGGATGGAGATAATACTCTCACAATTTAGGGGCTTATAAATCAGAGATTCTTGAAGGAAATATTAAATGGAAAGCATGTTGAATTGGGTTATATACATTTCATTTTCTTCAACAATCACCTCACCTTTATCATAGCCTTCTTGAGGCTCTTCAAAACTATAACTTGGTATTCCACCTTATCAATTAGAATATCATTCTTGTTTTGAATACACTCTTACACAAACCCCAAAGATGGATAAGTTATAATTTCTTAGGGAGAGGGGAAATGGGGTTTGATTAGGCACAATGTTTTCTTTGTCTTCCATCTCTTGATCTTGGCTCTCTTCACGTCCTTTTATCTTCAACTCCAACTCTTTTATTTGCCTATCTATATCCTTTTTAAAATATATTTTCTTGAAGATGATTAGTATCCTCATGAGGATAAGTATTACAGGAATTTCTATATAAAGTATAATAAATCTCTTGAGGAGGGGTGGGAGAGTGTTCCGTAGGTTAGAATTTTTCTTTCCCTTCAATTCCCCAATCTATACTTATTTCAAATTACCCACTCCAAGACTTTACTACTCGATTCCATATTTGAATTTTAGAAGACTCTTTCAGAGTTTCTTGAGGAAGAGAAGTGGGATGATGGCTTGAATTAATAGGTTTCTATACAACAATCTCATTTTATTTTTGAATACTCTCTTGGATTGAATTATAATAAGGGAAGGTTTGAGGAACACATGAAAGACTTGGAAAACTTGGAGATTCACATGGAAAGGTCTCTTTGGGAAGAATGGGTGTAATGTATGAGAGCTAAGATGGAGTGTAATAAGACACATAGGGATGATTGAATTGAACTTATTGTCCTTCATGAACTTTCAATATATCTTATATGATTTTAATGAGACCACTTACATCCAATGTTTAGCTTGAGATGCTTTGCCAATTTTCTCTCTCAATAGGTGTCCATTCTCCTTTCAATAGCTATAATGAGTCTCTCATATCATGAATGAGATGGATAGTAATATCTTGACCATGTTATCTTTGAGTATGAAGGTATAACATGTATTTCACATATCCTAAGAGAGTTTGCTGCAAACTTGAAATAGATTGGTTTGAGAGACAACTAGAGACATATTGAGCTTGAGAGGGCTATTCATATGAATCATCTAGTAATGTAAAGGATAAATATGTTCATTATATGGTTGGGATGTCTTATAAATATGGTAACAAACTTGATAAGGTTGTTGAATCACATATTTAAGGTCACAACTAGGTTGATAAATAAGGTTATATGGATCGTATGATTTATGACAAGGTTGATAAGGAGGAGCATAGTAAAATGTTTCATCATATCTAGCCATGTGAAATTAGCTATCCAAATGAGAACATAATATATGATTAAAATTTTTCACAATAAGTACTTGGGATGCTTATTAACCAACTAATTTCATTTAGAGTTACCATTGGTTTTTTTGAACACTTATGAAAGTTGATAGGTAGGAGAACACATCAAAAAAATTCCACTATTTTGTAATTTAGGCCCATCATGCATGCCAAAACTATTATAACCAAAATTTTCACCCTAAGGTTGTTTATACCTCTCCAAATTTGGTTAAACATGGGATTAACCCTAGACCTATGGGTTATCTATAACATGGGTAAACCTTTAGATTGAAGGGCTATCTCCCCTTGATGAATCAATTGGGATCACTTTCACTACTCTATGACTTTATTGATTTGAAAAGGGGAGAAATAAATCAAATAAACCTAACTACGGTGGTGATTCACCAAACTTTATTGACCACTACCATACATTGCATAATACATTAAGACCTATAAGATAATATGAACATATACACATCTTAGAATGAACCTATTGCATCAATGTTTTGTAGAAGGGTAAGGATTTATAAGGATTAAAGGGAAGAATAATTCCATTTCAAAACCCATAATAGACCCTTGGTGACACCAAATACAACTTACAATAGAGAAACAATCACATGAGGCAAGATAAATATGACACAAATAAGGTGACATACATCTACACTTGATGAGATCAACCATGTAGAGGTTTATCACTATATGTAATAATATAATATGATAAAAAATTAAAAAAAATTATTGATCAAAGATGTAAAAATTGGCATGGATTCACCATACCCAAGTGGAGGATACAAACTTAGCCAAAAGTGGCTTAATATATAAAGAATGGCAAAGATAGAGAGAGGTGTGTGGTAGAAGATGAGTGAAAATTATCCATGAGAGTTAAAACTATAAAATGAGTTATGAGATAGTCAAATATATCTACAAGGACATTTTTCTCACTCTTAAAGCTTCTTAAACCTTCCAAGTGGTGTGGGGATTATAAACTTGCTTGATACCTTGACTAGCTCCTTAGAAATTATCCTTTTTTCATGAAGGGAGTGACAAATAGACCTTTAAACCATGGATTCAATTTCAAATGATATAAAAAACACTCATTAGACATCTTAAATTCATTAAGAATCTCTTATGACCTATCAGTCCATTACTTATATGCATAGGTGTCTTGTAACTCTCCATTTCCCATTCTCAGATGGGTCCAATGGCATAAAACTCAAGTTAACCTTCCTAAACTCATATAAAAAATATTAATGGCCTTAAAATATGTTAACAAGTTTGAAAAAAACAATTTTAGTTCTTGGACTAACTCCTAAATACTCATTTTCCTCCTTAAGCCTTCACTAAGCCTATCTTCCTTACAGCCTTTTTTCCTATTTTATCCTTGTGTGGGATTTGTATAATTATATTTAAAAAATAAGGGAATATTATATGAAAATAAATTTATTTATATATCCATACCAAATTTCATCTTTAGACTTTGAGTGGAAGCCCTTTTTTTTTTTACTTTTTCTTCTACCAATTAGGCCTAGAAAATGGATTTTGGGTCTAAACTCCTCATGAACATGTTAAACATATGGTTTGTGTATTATTAACATTACCCCATTCCAAAAAAAAAAAAACCTCCATGTCATGTTTGGGCTTCTGCAACATTTTGCTTATAGCCAAACCATGAATATGGCCAAAAATAAGCCTTTCATAAGCATGTTTAGACTACCTTGAAAAATGGGCATGGTTTGATCACTTAAATAAACTAATATGAAAATTTTTTAGACTTATATTGCTATATAAACTCCAAAATCACCTTATCCCATGATTGGGAAACTTTCCCCTTCTTAGAACACCTACAAAACACCAAAATATGAAAAAAATTGATATTTTGAGCAATCTGTACTAGTAATCTCATCATAAAATTATGTGATCAAAACAAAATTATATTAATAAGCAAATTATAATAGGTTTTGGGATAAAAATATGTTATCAAATGTGTTTTCGAGGTCTTTCTCTATTAAATTGGTCAAAACTGGGGTTTTAGAAGGGTTTAAGACTTATTTGGGGTCTTAACGATTCTTTATAAATAAAATATCATTAAATGACCTCATTACACTTGGAAAAAATTATTTTTTATACCCCTTAAAATATTTCAAAAATATCACACCCACATTAAAAGTGTGAACAATGGTACGATCATTTGAAGTTGCTCTTTGAATGGCTTGCTTAGCATTCTTGGGCTTAAAGAGAGATCTACTTCAAGTTTTTGGGTATTGAAACTCAATAAAAATAATGTGAGAGGATAATAAAGCTATATAAAAACCATCTCCATGATTTTATTTTATTTTTAATTCTTCATTATTGATTTTATGCATCTAATACACTAATCAATGTACTTGGTTTTAAGAGCTTATCTTTTCTTTGCTAGTGTTCAAGAGCCTTGGAGTGAAATATAAAGTTTATTTTCACATGACAATAAATATGTAACTCTTTTATTACTATTTAATACCCTTTATATCTATTCACAAGGTCTTGAATTATTGCTTCATGCTTTGAGTCCAAGAAGGTCTCTTAGGTCTCATAGCTGCCCTTTGCCCAAGGAGTGGGCAAGGTCTAAGACAAAATAGTGATTATGTAAATTGTTTTTGTGACATAAATTACACAATATACGTCTTTTTCAATTCATGAACATCATATTTACAATTTTTCAAGACCTAATCATAATTTTAGAGCCTTCAAAACTCAATTTTCTTCTCATGATAGGTAGGGTCTACTAGTACTTATATATCGTGTAGGTGTCCATGAATCACTTAACTATCATATGAGATTTTATACCTCATTTTCTACATAATAACCTGTTAAATAGTCTTAATGTTTATTTTAATATCAATAGGCTTCATATCACCTATTAACACATTTCTACCTCTCCTTGAGGTGATTTAAGTAGGTGTGTTATTAGGGTCTAATTGTATTCTTGTGTTTGGGTATGAGAGTGAGAATGAGACATTGATAATACCTATTGGATACTATATAATGATTCTCATTCCTCAAATTATCTTCAAATACCCTATAAAACATATCAAAGTGATATCCCTTCATAACCTCTATCTAATTCACACCTTGCAAGCCATGGCTATAAGTTGTGTTTATTGACAATGAGTGCCTTGGTAGTTAATGTAGATGCCTTTAAGATTTGTGATCTATTTTCTCATGAAAATTATTTTTTTTACCAATCCCAATCCCAAACAACAAATAATCCATTTTTTTCATAACATCTTAGACTGATCTTGTGTCTCCATATATGTTTATAGGTGATGACAGTGTGCAAGGTTTAGAGGTGGTTATGCCATTTTGTTCTTTAAGACCTCATCATTCTCACCATTATGTATCAATATTACTTGATGATTTTTTATATCCCCAAAAAAAATTATATCATCTCTCAAAACCTTCTGTCTCTTCCTTCTAGTTTGATAATAAACCAACCCTCTGAGTAGGCTTGACTCTAGGTTCTTTAGTATGGTTATGACTATGTTTGGTGTATTAGGACCTCATCCATAAAAATTAATAATTTTTTTTCAATTATATTGATCTTTTTTTATAGTCTTAAGAAGGTTCAAAATAAATCCAAACACATTTTTTCCTATTACGTAAGTCTAGAAAATGGACTAACCCTACCATTAGCAACTTATAGATACCTGTAGGATCACTTGGATATGTTCATATGAGTTTATACCTCATCACTATCATTACATATCATCTCAAGGATTTTGAAGTATTCTATAGTCTTAAATAATTTTAAAACATCTTAAAACACCTATTTATCCATTCATTCCTTTAGGATTAACACCTATCTAACTTCTCATTATCCACCTGTAGGTAGCAATCAAGGGTTGTGATAGCATTCTTAAGATTAGAAACCCTATCCACTATCGTCCAAAACATTTTATATAGTTAAAAAACTTAGTTGAGGTTTCAAATGGGCTCAAAATATTTTTATCATTGTCCTATTTTTTTATTTAGGTTTAAGTTCAGTCTGTTCTCCATTAGCCACTTGTAGGTGGCTATTTGTTATCTTGACTTCACCTTGTGATTTGCGACCTCATATTTACACCAATATACTTTCCATTTTTCTTTAATGTTTGAATTTTTAAATAGAATCATATTTCCTTAAAATAATATTTCCATTCTTTTTTTTTGTCTTTGGCATTGAAGAAGGGACTAACCCTAAAGTAAGCCTATAGGTAGCCTCTTAGGGTATGGTTCTCATGTTTAGGTTTGAGACCTTGTTCTCACATCATAAAATTTTAACACTCATCAGACCATCTCACACATATTATCACCATTTAAATGGAATATAAATTCTTATGACAATGTATTCTCATCTTCAACCTTACTAACTAGTTCGTATAACCTGTAGGTGTTTAGTTACATTGTCAACCTAGATCCTTGATTCCCTTGAATTTCCATTATACTCTTGACTATAAAGTAACATAGTAGTCTTTTAAATGTTTAAATAACTTTTATAATCCTTAATTCAATTATATTATCCATGTCTAAATCTCATTCTAGTGTTATTTAGGTCATTGGTTAGGTCTAAAATATGGACCTACAAGCTTAGGACCTGTAGGTCACTATGGACTATTTAGGTCCACATATTCACTTTATTAAAATCTCTTGAATTATGAGTTTCCCTAACGACTTAAAATCTTATAAACACTCTCAAATTCCCACAAGGCTTCATGACCATGCTTATTATAACCTTAACCCACCATACAGTCTTGTGTAGACTGCATACATAATCTACTAATGCATGGGGTTTGTGAGTTTAGAACTATATCCTATAGTCAACTAGAGAAACTTAGTGATGATAAAATTAAGGTATTAAAATATATAAAAATGTGTTAAGAGATATATCTGGTAGCTTTATGAGAAATGAACATCTTCAATAACTTTGTACTCTATACAACATACCTATGAAGGAAATAACTATGAATTTTATCATTTGAAGGTACATTGAACTACCATTTTAAACTTATCATTATTAAACATGTGAAATTTTACTTTCATAATATCACACCATGATGTATTGTTGGTAATTTAACCAAATTGGCAATTGAAGCCTCATCTCACTATTCAAACACAAATAATGTTCCCAAAGAGCACCACACTCAAATAAGATAGAATAGAACACATATCAAACAAATAAAATAGTAAATACATGAAAATAATGGATATAAAATGAATAATAAAGCATAATATACCTTTGATAATCACTACCATGAAGAAGAAATAATAATTTTTAGTAGAAACCATTGAAATAGTCTATACACTAAGATCTTTTTCCTTCATGTCAAAGCACCTAATAGAGATGAGTTGGAAAATTAAACCACCATGGAATGGATTTAAAATACATATATAATTCACCCTCAAAATAATTTCCTCTCCATCAATTTTTTATTTGGATAAATAGGTGCAAGAATAGACCCCACTTGGATATATAAGCCATAAGACCTATTATCACTCTTAGTGATTGTTCATAAATAATAGGAAATAATTATGAAAATCAATTACAATAATGTTAAGTTAATTATGACCCTTGAAAATGGACAAAATTTCATATCCTATCTCTCTCTTGGCTATACCATCCACTACAAATTTGCCTTCCTAAGCTTGTGAAGGTAATGATGGAGGATAAAAGGTTTTTGGAGTATCAATTTGACTTTAAACATTTTCCAAGGATAGAAAATGATGTTAGGGACCCAATAGACACTTATAAATAGTTTGAAACTAACAAATGATCCTTAAAGGCCATATAAGTGGTCAAAAGTGATTAAAATGTAATTTTTCCTATTTGGTGGGTTGAAACTACAAGTTTGTCAGTACCTGAATAACATTGAATAGTATATAACCTCAATATTACACCATGGTTGTTTATAATATTCTTGAAACATCCCCTTTTGATATCAGTACATCAAACCCTTCTAAATGGGCCTAAAGGTGGTAAAAAGGTGACTTTTTGCATATAAGAGCCAAAAAAGGTTAGACCATGATAATATGATACAAATGACATAAAATAACCTTTTTGAATGACCCTCTATTTTATTATACCTTTAAACAAGTTTGAGTATGTTTAACCATGTCCTTGATGATAAGAATAGATAAGTGAACATAAGACCAGAACTTAGACAATGATAAACAAGGACACATATGACCATATAGGAGACTTTAATACCATTATATACCATAAAAATACCATATAAAAAACCTTATGAAATTTTCAATTTATAATTAGTTACCTATTTTGACTTGGGGGTCAAAATTTGGCCAACAATTTGATGATTCATTGGGGTATCATGCATGCAATGTTAATTAATACCAGTAGCCTTCCATGTCTATTGGGATATGAGGCCAATTGCACTATAAGAAAAATATGAGACCTTAACACTAAACTAACAATTTAAGTTTATTACATCAATGACACACAAAATTAAAACACACACACAAAAGCAAAGAAACTAAGATACACACGTGCTAATAAGAACTTAGATAACACAATAAGAACTTAAGGAAATAGACTATATACAAAATAATGTGAAAAAAATTTCTCCTCCTATATTAAATGAGAAACTTATACCATCCTTTGTTTTATGAGATGAAAGAGGAAAAGAATTAAATGTTTCTTTAAACCCTTTTCTTGATTTCTTCAAATCCTTCATACTTACCAATATTCTCATCATGACCTCTAATGTAACAACAATAGTTGTAAGCATATCACCTATGAAGGTGAATTATTCTTCTGATTCAACAATCTCAATATTCTCATGAGACTCCTTAAATGAAACATTATCCAAAAATGCTTCATCGAAAAATGGTTCTTTGACCTCCATGGCATCTTGAATGACATTAAAATTACCATCACCTGCTATAAGATCATCAAGATATTTAAAGATATTTTCATACTCAAACCAAAACCCATCATTGTCTTCAATGAAGACATCTTGAACAATCTCTCAGTGAACATGATATTTAACCTTGTAAATACCTTTAATCTATTTGATTATCTAAATATGTTGATGGCAATCATCTTTACCTTCTTTCTCCTTAATAACCACAACCTCTTCAAACTAATCTTCTTGACCATGTTCATGAATCTCAAACAACTTAACTATTTTGATGTTCTTCCTCAAAGCTTCATCTTACATGTCTTGATCAATCACTTTGTGAACAAATACAACATGATCTTGATCACATTTTTATTCACTCAATGAGATGGATTTACGTTTGTCTTCACAAATGAGAATACCTACCATAAAATCTTCATCATAGGTACTTAAGGCATCTTTTTAATTAGATACAACTTTGGCTTGATCTTCTTCACTTATCTCCCATAGGATGGGTTCTCCTTCAAGAAGGGATAAGGTGGGAGGGTGGTGAACAAGTTCATGGGTTAAAGAGGGAGTATTAGGTATGATGGGTGGCTCATGTATGATCTTGGGGATAAAGAGAATAGTCTTGAAATTTGGGGTTTATAAATTGGAGATTCTTGAAGGAAATATTAAATTGAAAACATATTGAATTGGTTTATAGACATTTCATTTTCTTTAACAAACACCTCACTTTTATCATAGAGTTCTTGAGGCTCTTCAAAAACTATAACTTGGTCTTCCACCTTCTCAATTATAATATTATTCTTATTTTTAATATACTCTTGGATAATCCTCAAATATGTACAAGTTATAG
>JARHVA010005881.1:687500-925000 GCA_037957365.1 Torreya grandis
TTGATCATCAGGGTGGCTTCTTTCTCTTTTTCTTGATATTCTTCCAATTTTTTAATTCTTGTTTCATTTTGAACATATGAAGAAAGTACACTTAACAAGACATCTCCTAATTAGATGTTTGGCTTCCATTCTATATCACTGGGTACAGCATATTGGTGGATGTAAAATGAACTTAACTGAGCTTGGAGGTCAGGATCAGTATGTCTATATGCTATAAAGAAAGATCTAGTGTCACAAACCATATAAGATTGATCATTATAGATCTTGTCATATCTGAACTTAAGCCATCTCTCTTCTAAGTAAAAAACATACACCCTAGAAGGTGGCCTACACTCCATCAATAGTTCAGTGGTTTCATGCATTTTACCAATCTTTTCTTTCAAATGATTGATCATAGATTTAAGAAATTCCAAATTTTACTATAATTCATCATGTTTTTATTTTGATTCAACATATCCCCTAAATCTCTGTACCAATTCTCTATAATAAGCTTCATTATCACTAAATTTTTCCTTTAAAAAAATCAAAAGATCATCCATTTGCACTGGCCTAATGGCTGAGAAATCCACATCAATAACCTCTTCTGATGTAGATGTTGCTGTAGTGGGCAATGAAAGAGGAAAGTAGTGTAGAAAGGTACCAAAGCCAAAGTATAATATGTTTTAGGTACTTCTATGGCCAAAATAAATGATGTTGCTATAGGTTCATCTAGGGAAGCTACTATAGGTTTATCCACCAACTTTTCTCTATCCATGGAAGGTTCTACAAATTCCACTGCCCTTAGAAGTGTTTCAATGATTCTCTTACCTTTCAATTCTATTATCTCATTTCTCAATCTGTATATTTCCTTTAAATCTTGTTCCAATGTTTTGAACTCTTGGGTATGAGGAAGTATTTCTTATTTTGCTTCTTTTTCCATAGTCTCTTCTTCATCCAATTCTTATTCTACCATATGTTGATCTACAATTCTCAATTCCTCTTCTATATACCCTATGTCTCTGAGGAGATCAATTTCCTCCTCAGTGAATCTAGATGGCTAAGGTGACTAATCTTCTTTTGCCTTTGAAGATTCCTCATTTGTAGACCATTCTTCAATTTCAAACCCATTAGGGGTCTTTGTAACCTTAGACTCTTTCTTTAGTTTTTCATCATCACTAATATATATGGTTAGAGAAGTTGTAGTGGTCTTTTGTTTCTTAATTATTTGAGATATCCTAGGAGGAGGTCTCCTTTTTTTTGATACTATGGGTTTCTTCCCTTTGGTTTTATTTTCAATTTTAGGAGGGGTAACTGATGGAATTTGTTTTTCTTGTGCAACAATTGACAAGAGAACTTCTTCTTGTCCAAAAGGAGACAATGTGGAGGAATCAATCTATGGTGAGGAAATAGTGGGAGAAAGAATATGTTGTTGTAGGCTTTCCTGCTTTGTGTTAGAAGGAGGTAGGACCAATTTCCTTCTCTTTTTATTTCCCATAGCATTCTTATATAGACCCTTGGTATCTACGAGCTGGCCAGTAGAACTAGTGCCCATAACATATTCTTGTATAATTTGTTGGGCCTACTCCTTAGGGGATTCCTTCTCATTAATGCCCTCTTCTTACTGAGGTTAATTATTTTAGAGGGCTAAAAATTGTTCCCAACTTAGATTAGGTCTGACGGAGTTTATTCCTTGTTTATTTATTAACCATATTAGGTAGTGATGGGATAGGGCTATTTCAATACCCTTATGGTATTCTTTGGACATCCTTTTTAAAATATTATATACAAAACTTGGAACATTAATGGCTCTGTTATGCCTTAAGTGATTTAAAAACTTAAATTGAAGAGTGTAAATTAGGGAATACCTAATGATGTATGATGTTATCTCCCTCCATGCTATAGGTAAGTTAAGTCTCTCCACACCTCCTTTCTTTAATACTAGTCTTTCATTTTCCTAGAAAAACTACTATCTGGCTTTTTGGCCATTAGGTTTATCTTGCTAGTTTTCTCCCATACTTGGCATCCTAGTTGCTTGGCTCACCAAGTCTTTAATGACTAGGAATGTGATGCTATGTATAGTGGTTTGGTTTCCATCAAAGGAACCTATAAATTCCCTAGAAAGAGGCTCTAATAAATTTTTCAACTTCTCAAAATAAATGGTCCAACCAAATCTATTGAAGACATCCCAACTAGCTTGGTCTCCCTGAAGTTACCTATGATCCATGGGTTATCTCCTCACAACTAACCTTCCCATCTTACTAAGTTTAGCTTCTCTATCAATCCTTTGAACCAATAAATGGAAACACACTCTATTTGGCCTATGAAAATTTGCTTGTAGCAAAATAGGGTTTTGTTCAACAA
The DNA here is from genome assembly GCA_037957365.1 of Torreya grandis. Lineage (NCBI taxonomy): Eukaryota > Viridiplantae > Streptophyta > Pinopsida > Cupressales > Taxaceae > Torreya > Torreya grandis. The sequence continues at coordinate 689,841 of JARHVA010005881.1, forward strand.
TGGCAAATATGAGGTTGCAGGTTATAGGGTTACAAATTATCACATCTAATCCCCACATGAAGGGTTTTTATAGTGTGTGGGATTCTAACCCATAGCATCCTCCCCCTGATTGAGTTATCACATGTCCTTAGATGATGTGGAGTGAATAGGAAGGGATAAAATAGGGTTATAATTAGGAGTATAAGTGTGGGTTGGGATGATACCATGTGGGTTTAGAGGTGATGTGATGGATATCAAATGAATGACGTAATTCATGATTTGATATGATTATTAGTACCATACATGCTATATTAAAATATTGAATACTTTTCAATGATTAAAATATATGACGTACCTTGACCGCCCAAGCTACAAACTGTCAAGTGATATAAAAGCTATGAACCTATAGTTGAATTTATGCTTCGCAGGACTGTGTTTTTTTTTAAGAGGCCAAGAGCTAGTTTTAAGCTTGGAGATAGCTAGCTAATGGGATTTTCTCTAATATCTGACCTTATACATAGAGGGTAAGCTTTTTTAGTAATGTTTTATAATTAAAATGAGAATGTTTTTTTTTAATTATTTGGATAGACTAATAGTTTAAATGAAGGATCAAAGCAATTTCGGAAGGAGTGAAGACTAAGGAAGGATTCCATGTGACTGAGCTTTGAACATATCAACAAGGCGGAGTTCTTGGACAAAGATCAGACTTGAGGGAAGTTTTACAGCATTTCAAATAATTTATAAGTCATTTGTTGTGCAAATTTAATAGAAACAGTCCTCACTATTGGGTGGACCCAGAGATGTAGGCAATAAATGCTAAACTCCATTTTAATGTTGGATGGTAATATTGTCTTATTTGCATGATTTTGATTCAATTTTTTCTAATTTTTAATTAATCAAGACTTACATGCAATTTTAAAAATTAGACAAATTACGACATTTGAATTAAATCCAAATTTGGTTTTATTGGTGAATGGAAGATATTAGTCTTTTGACAATTCCAATCTAATTCGATAATCGAGAATACTTTCACCAAACAATTTGCAAGTTCTTTTGAGCATTTTTGAGAATTTGTTAAATTTGAGAAATTCAAAATCTGTTCTTTTAAAATTTCACTTTGAGTTTATCAGTGGTGTTTACAAATCAAATTGGTATCAGAGCCATTAGAAAATAGGGTTAGCTTTTGATTGTGATTTGACAGTTGCTTTTAGTTTATTGGTTATCCATACCACTTGATTAGATTGCAGTGTGTAGTTGTGGAACTAGTGTGTTTGTAGGAAACCATGGGCAAGTTGTCACATAAAGCCAAGATGGAAGAGCTTGGAGCCATCAATACACAGATTCAGGATGAGAATGCTTTCTAAGAGCTTGATTGTACTCCTTGGATGAGGAGATTGCCAGTTTGAAATCAAAGCTTGAATATGAGGATGAAATTTTGATCAAATTGTAGTGTGGTGAACTAAAAATGGCCATACCTTCTACTTCAGATGTAGAGACTATGATTGAGTACACTATAAGTTATTCACCATGTAATTCATCTACTTCTTTTCATTCAGATTTGGATTCAAGTAATGATGCTTTTGGTAGTTTTGAAAAACATATTAAGGGTATATGATCCAAATTGTTGATGAAAATGGGATTTAATAGAAGAGGTCTTGGTCAAGATGGCCAAGGAATTACTAACCCAATACAAATGGAGTATAGATCTCATCATGCAAGTTTGGGTTACACTAGTGAGCAGGTGGAAATTGGAGAAACTTCCTCCATGGCTAAAAGAAGACAAGCTTCTAATAGAAAAGGATTGAGGCAACTAGTAGAGCATGTGTAGTGTAAGAGTACACGTAGCTGCGATATTGAGATTCCACCTCCTAGTTCCTACACTAGAGTTAACACTAAATCTTCTGATCCACTTGTTATGTTTAAGAAATTTGGATTTAACATTCAGAAGATGATGCAATCATTTTCATGCACTTTTTGTGGGATGCATAACCACAGTGTTGCATTTTTTTGGAAGAGACATGCTTTGCTTAAGCAGATTGCAGGTGTTAAGAACCATTCTCATCATGGCAAAGCGAGAAGAGGTAAAAGGGAGACCTCACCTAAGAAGGTTGTTTGCACTCATTGCCATATGAGTGGACATCAGATTTATCATTGTTTTAAACTTCAATCATCTTCTAATTCTAGAAATGGTAAAACTAAGATGATTTATCAACCTGTTAATAAGGTCAATGAAGTTAAATCAATCTATAATGATGTTAAGGAATCCACTGAGGAAATCAATTTAACTAGGCAGGAAATTTGATTAAGTGGATTAATAATGCACTTATTTGTCAAAGCATTGTTAAGAATTATGTTAAGGGAGAGAATAAGATTTGAAGATGCATTAATAGAGTTTGTGAGAACACTTCAAGATAGGTTCATCATTAGAAGTATTTCAATTCTCATGTTGAATAGATCTATGTTTTGAAATCTATTTATGCTATGTGAGTTGTCTAGAGGACTTGAACTCATTTGATCAGTTGGAAATAATAGTAGAATGTATGTTGTAGGTTGAGTTAATTCCTTACAACACTTGTCTCATATTTGAATACTATTTTGAATGTATCTATTTTTGGCACTTAGATGCATGGATGCATTGTAAGACCCTATGGGCATGTTTGTATGCTAGGAAATATACACTTTGTGTTATTTGCATTTGCTTAGCATTTAAGTCCCATACCAGGGCATTGTATTGCAACATGTCTATAAAATTCATTGTATGTTTTCGGCATTAACAAACTTATTTTGTAGTTACATTGAGGATTTTTTTAGTTACTGATAGTTCATCACTTTATAGGATGTGACATGGGCAGATAGCTTTTGGTATGTTATGATCAAGTTATTGGCAGTTGCAAATTCTTTTACTCATAGCTTGTGTAGGAATTTTTAGTTGAGTTGTGAATCATTTATTTTTTTAATGTTTATCTCTTGCTATGATTGGGTTTTGTGTGATGTGATGAAGTAGACCAATTATAAGATTTCAGGTGATAGTCAACTTTTAGAGACCAAAAGCCTCTTTTATAGGGAGGTGTGATCCAGAGTTCAGTTCAAAAAAAAATTCCAAGTTGTGATAAAACCTATTTCACAGTGTAGAGCTTGTTGAGAGCTTTTTGACGCTTTTCACGGTTTACAAAATAGACACTGTATGCAAAAGTTATAGGCTATTAAAGTTTTAGTTTGACATGTAAAATGTGGTGTCACAAGATGACGTGGCACAATGTGGACACGCCAAGTGGTCCAATCAGGGGGTGACACATGGTAGTCGTTGGGAGTCCATAGAAAATCTCATTGTATTTATATTTTCAAATTCTGTAGAAATCCCACCAATGAGGGATAAGTATTTTTAAAATATTGTAATTATTCATTGATAATATTTTAAAAAATTACCAAGCGAGCCCCAACGACATAGGAGAAACCAACTTGCCACATAATCCATGATAAATGCTGAGTCATAGGAGCTTGATATAATGCTAAGTACTCCACGTCCATCTACCTTGTGGAACGTGAGAAGAGGGCATGGAAATAAGTGCATATGCTAAAGTTCATATTTAAACCAACGTCCCATGCTAAGTTGGCGCCAACCAACTACCACACTATGTTTAGCACCTTGAGCCCACCAAAAGGGGGCGTTGACATTATGTAAGCTAGCCACCAACCTATTGAAAGGATAGTAGGCCATCCCATTTACTAATGTGGGACTAAATGATAAGCTAAGCACCTAAATAGAAGGCTAAAGATTTGAACCCGTACCTACCAGTAAAAGGGATATGCCTTGACTACCCAAGCTATGAACTGTCAAGTGATATAAAAGCTATGAACCTGTATTTGAATTTATGCTTCATAGGACTATGTTTTTTTTTAAGAGGCCGAGAGCTAGTTTTAAGCTTGGAGATAACTAGCTAATGGGATTTTCTCCAATATCCGACCTTATACACAGAGGGTAAGCCTTTTTAGTTATGTTTTATAATTAAAAAGAGAATATTTTATTATTATTATTTGGATAGACCAAAAGTTTGAATGAAGGACCAAAGCAATTTTGGAAGGGGATTGAAGACTGAGGAAGGATTCTGTGTGACTGAGCTTTGAGTATATTAGCGAGGTGGAGTTCATGGATAGAGATCAGACCTGAGGGAAGTTGTGCAACATTTCAAATAATTTTCAAGCCATTTGTTGCACAAATTTAATAGAAATGGTCCTCACTATTGGGTGGACCCAGAGACATAGGCAATAAATGCCAAACTCTGTTATCAATGTTAGATGGTAATATTGTCTTATTTGCATGATTTTGATTCAAATTTTTTATGATTTTTAATTAATCAAGACTTACATGCAATTTTTAAAATTAGACAAATTATGACATTTGAATTAAATCAAAATTTGGTTTTATTGGTGAATGGAAGATATTAGTCTTTTGACAATTCTAATCCAATTCGATAACTGAGAATACTTTTGCCAAATAATTTGCAAGTTCTTTTGAGTATTTTTGAGAATTTGTTAAGTTTGAGAAATTCAAAATCCATACTTTTAAAATTTCACTTTGAGTTTATCAGTGGTGTTTACAGATCAATGAGCTTGAAATTAGGTAGTTAAGGGTGTTGCCACTTGGTGACCTTCTGCATAAATTGACTGATAATTATCTTTATGCTATTTTATTCCCTACAGGTTCTATGTTTGGTGAAATTGGCTTTAGTAATCAATAGGGTCTTCAAACATGGGACCTATGTGCCAAATAAATCTAAGATCTCATTGATCAACATAGTGAAATCATCTCCATGAAATGACTAGAAACTAAAAATGAATCATGGGTGTCCCTATAGGCATAAATTATGGTTTGCAACACTTCCAAATGGAGAGGGAAAATGTATGATTTATTATGGCTCTGTGGTTTGGTAATCAAGGGTATTTTTGAGTAATAGACATGACATTTGTTTCTTCAATCGTCCTTCATTCTTCCACAAGGTTATCAGATGAATTTCATGTAGTATCCAAAAGCTAATAGCTAAGCCATAGATGAGAGTTGTAGGAGGATCTAACCTGAATGCACTTTATAAATGTGAGAATGGGAATGAGGAGGTACCTATAGCAGTTATAGGTGAAGCCTATAATAAGCTGCAAAGTGATTTTTAACTATGTAGAAGGTGCCCATAACAATGATAGAATTACCTATAGTAACTGGAGTAAAACCTTCAGTGGTAAAGGTGCCTACAAAAATTGCAAAAAACCCTTGGTAACTTGAATAATTGTGCTCTAAATGACTATTGTTTCTCTCTTTTCTCTCTCTTTTTTATACCCCTAAATAGCCAGCAAGCTAGTTTTCTATTTAGGCTAATTTTATAGTTTTGGGTAGCTAAAAAGTTAGTTTTCTGCCCAAAAGCTACCAATAACATCCAAAAAATTGGTTTTCATTATTGGGTTCTCTCTATTTTTTTGAATCTAGCTACTGTTTGTAGTAGAATGTTTATTCAGGGTCCTTGCCAAGTCACCTAGAAGAGCGACTGGTCAAGGACTAGGTGAAGGTCTCATTCATCATACCAGAGGAGGGCTAGGATGTCTTCCTCTCCTTCTTCATCTGAGTGTGGAATAGTGCTCCTTTTTTATAGTGAGATAACATGCTTATCCAGTACATCATTGTATCCATCTTGTAATTGCTTGCATGTGTCTAGTAAACTCCTCTTGAGTGAGTAGCTTTTTGTACAACTTGAGTTTTTGGCTATTGACCAACATACATAATCTTACTAGATCAATGGTTTAGAGTTGCACTACTCCATTGTCATAAACATTCTCAATCTCAAAAGGACCAAGCCATATGATCTAGAGTTTTCCCTTATGATCCTTATATTTTGAGTTAAAAAGAAGGACCCAATCTCCTGTATTGAACTACCTGGTATTAATGTACCTATCATGCCATCCAATTTTCTACTATTGTAAAAGCTCTATGTTCTATAATGCCTATTGTTTATTTTAATCTAAGACATTCAATTGTATAAGTCTTTCCTTCTGTGCTTCAGATATATCCATCGTAACTTCTAGTGTTATTTGTAGGGTCTTGTGCTCAAATTCAATTGGTGAGACAAGTTTCTCTTCATAAACCAACTCATATGGAGTGAAGCTTGTAGTGGTCTTCCATGTGATTCTATAAGCCCACATAGCTTCAAGAAGCCTAGCTTCCTAATCCTTATGAGACATACTAAAAGTATTTTTCAAAATATTTTCTAACTCCTTGTTGGTGACTTTCACCTGCCCATTGGACTATGGATGATATAGAATTGATTTCTTATGTCTAATCCCATATTGTTGGACTAAGGTAGTAATTAAGTTAGTAGTAAATTGGGGTCCTTGATCAGTGACTATTTCTCATGACACACCATATATTATGAATATTTACTCATAGAGGAAAGCTACCACCTTCTCATCCCTGGCATGTGTAAGAGCCTTTACTTCTACCCATTTAGTGACATAATTAGTACATACAAGAATGCACTCTTTGTTGTTGGATTTTGGATCAAAAGGTCCTACAAAGTCTAGGCCCCATTTTTCGAATGGTTCAATCACTATTTGAGGTTGCAAAAGAATTTCATCTGAATGTGTGGGTCTCCCCATATGTTAACATCTATCATAATGAGTAGTATACCTTATTTCATCTTTATGGAGTGAGTGCCATAGTATCTTCTATTCAAAATTTTAACTATTGTACACTTGGATACAAAGTGTCCTCCACAAAGTTTATCATTGTAGGATTTGAGGATATCTATAACATTATCTTCTCTGAGACATCTTTTGATGATGGATTCAAGCCCAATATAGAAAAGAAATCCAGATAGCCATGAATATCTAGCACTTTTTTGAATCAAAATTCTCCTTTGTTTAGAGAAGAAGTGTTGTGAAAGTATCTATATTATAAGGTAGTTTACAATATCAACATACCAAGGTGTGGTAAGGGTGAGAGAGAATAGGAGGTCATCTAAAAATGATTCATTCACTATGGTATCTTCTTTAGGGGATTGTAGGCATGATAAGAAGTTAGCCACGACATTGTCCCTAATAGGCTTGTCTACAATAGTGATATCGAATTCTTGTAATAAGAGCAACCATCTTATCACTCTAGCTGGAACAACTGGTTCATTCATAAGGTATCAAATGGCTGTATGGTCTGTATGAATAAAGACTTGATACCCTATGATATAGTGACAAAACTTATTGATAGCATAGACTACTACCAAGAAAGCTTTTTTAGTAACAATATGATTTAATTATGCTGCCTATAGGTTTTTTTTTATAAAATATATGACATAATTGAGTGATTCCTATTTTTGGCTGAGCATAGCTCCTAGGGTAGTATCTAAAGCATCTATGTGAATATAGAAGGGAAGGTTCCAATTAGGACCACACAAAATAGGGGTGGTGGTCAATAATTCTTTCAATTGTTTAAAGATTGTATCATAGGCAGGAGTTTAGAGAAATTTAGAATCTTTAGTCAGAAGGGTGAATAATGGTATTGCTATTTTGATAAAATTGTTGATGAATCTCTTGTAGTAACTAGCATGTCCTAAAAAATGCTTAACATCTTTCTATTTCTGAGTAATAGGCAAGTTTTTGATGATGCTAATTTTTTTAGGGTCAACATTAATTCTTTTAGCAGATATGTGGTGGCTTAAGATAATACCTTTTGTCATAATCATGTAGAATTTATTATGACTAAGAGACAAATGGTGCTTATGATAGTATTTTAGTACTTTGTCCAAGTTTTTGAGGCACTCATCAAATGTTTCTCCATAGACAGTGAAGTCATCCATATAGATTTCTACACATTCTTTGGCCATATATACAAAGATACTCAGGACAACCCTCTAAAATGTTGTAGGAGCATTAAAAAGCCCAAATGGTAATAAAACATAACCATAAGTATCCCATGGAAAAGTAAAGGTGGTATTTTCCTGGTCCTCAATATTAATTCTAATCTAGTTGTAACCACTGAAGGCCTCTAGAAAGATAAAATATTTCTTCCCTACTAGTGTGTCTAACACTTGATCAATGAAGTGTAGAGGAAAGTGATTCTTCTTGGTTGTTGTGTTGAGTTCCATGTAATCTATGCATACACACCATTCTCTATGTTTCTTTGGTACAATTACCAATGGTGAAACCCATTCACTATCTGTGATGGGATATATAAATCTAGCAGTTAGGAATTTTTGTAATTCCACTTTGTCTATTTCTTGAAGAGCTGGATTCATCCTACGTTTTGGATATTTGATTGGTTGGCACTCTTATTTGATGTAGATATGATGTGTGCATGTTTCTGGGCTGATTCCTTGCATATCCTCATAATCTCATGCAAAAGTATGTTGTTTTTCATGCAACGTGCTGACTAGGTGCTTTCCCTCATTTTAACTCTAACTTGTTATTAATAAGCAATGTTTTTCTTGCAAAAATTTCAATTTGTTGTGAGAGTGCTTTCATCATTTCTATATTGATAATAGATCTAGTTTGGATACAGTTATGAGGCAACAACTAGTGAAATATTTCTTATATAGATGCATTAAAAATATCTAATTTTTAGAGGCTAGAAAATGGTTACTCAACACATTGCAAGTGGTTGAGATTTGTAGAAGGATTTTAATAATTATGCTAAAGAACATTGGAGAGAATTGTATCTTCCTCTTGATCAACCAATATGCATGCATAGTCTATGGTAAATATAGGAATCAAGAGAGGTTGATCTACTTCATCTTCTTCAGCTCATAATATATGATCTGGTGTAAAAACTAGATGTGTTGGGGGATAAAGGACCAAATTTTTAGTGTGGTTTCCATTTCATATCATCACATTACCTGATCTACGGCTGACGAAGGCATCAACTATGGCAAGCCAAGGTTGTCCTAAGATAAGAGGGTATCTACCCAAATTAGACTTAGGTTATAACACAATGAAATTCTTAGGATACTCCCAAGAATCTATAGTAATGACAAGGTCTTTAATGATTCCTTCTGGTCTGACTATAGACTTGTCAGCTATTTCCAACATTGTAGATGTGGGAAGAATATTATTTAACTATAATTTGCACATAGTTTTGGTTGTCATTATATTTATTATACTCCTCAGGTATATCAATGTATTAGATAGCTACTGGTCATGGATCTGGGCTGTTACTACTGTGCATCTTGGATCTAAATATTTCTTTGGTAGGGTGTTTCCCAGCATGATGTCAACTAGTTGGCCAATCACATGCACAGTATTGAGATATTTTTTCTTCCTTCTAGGTTTTCATAGATAGAGGCCTCTAATAGATTTAGAATATATGGGTACATCCTTGATGGCCTATAATAAAGAGATTTTGACACAAATATTCTTGAGATTTCCCATGAAATCAAACTCAGATTCAATTGTATGGTGTTGAAGGTTGAGACATTTTAAAAATGGTGAGGTTATTCATTAATAACTTTATTTGCTAGTTCAGAGAGTTTTTATGGTGATGGAGGTGGGTTAGCATGATCTTTTAGGGTTTCATGATCTAACTTCATTATTATGGGTGCTACTGGGGGTGATAGAACTTTCACTGAATGAAGATAAACTTCATTGATGTTCATTATGTATACTAAGTACTAAATAGGTTCAATACTAAATGTGGGTTACACCAGATTATTTATAAGATTATATATATGTTGGGTAGGTAGTTAGTTAGACATGGGTACAACTTGTGTATTGGGTGTAAGAGAAAGAGGTTGTTGTTGCTATTGTGGAGGTAATCCTCTTGGAGAGTTTCCCCATGGCTGATTAGGTCTCCAAGGATGTTTCCACTAGCTTGTGAAGGGTGGACCTTGGGGTAGTTGCCAAGATTATATCTAAGGTGGGGATACATTTTGTGGAGGCTACCAAGAGGTGGTAGGGTATCTTGATTAAGGTGGCTACTAACTAGAATTAGGAGGCAGAACATTCATCCAAGGACTAGTCCAATTGGGAGTAGTATTTGCAAATTGTGAATTAAAAGAGGTAAAATTTTTAAAAGGTGGATTTTGTCCCATACCTTGATAAGATAGTTGTTGAACCCATGGCCTTCTTTGTGAAACATAGAAAACCTAGTCACCATATCCTAATAAAAAATATAGATCTACTATTTTTGGTTCTTCAACAGTGATGTGAACTACTTTAGCCTGAACCTCATGACATCTACAATTTGCCTTTTTCTTCTTACAGTCTAGATAGTAAATGGTGAAAGCTTGATCCAAAGATGCTTGCTTTTGTTTTGAGTGTAGGATGTCTAGTTAGGTGGCCAAATGACTAATGATATCCTATTTTGTGTCTTGTAATAGGTTACTAACTTTAGTTTTTTACAAGCCATTTGTAGCTTCCAATGGGAGCTTACTACCCTTGACTTTATTTATGACATATCTAAAATAATTCTTGCTTAGCTATTTGATATCTGTGAATGGTAGGTGAAAAATATCCCCTCCACTCATTCGGTCCAAGGCTTCTAGACAATCTTCTCTGACTCCTTTCATGAAGATGAGTTTTAAAGGTTCTTCTCTAAGTGCACCTTATTTGAATTTTTGTACATTAAACATGACCCATTCAACATAGTCTTCCAAAGATTCATCCCCTTCTTGAGTCATCCTAAAGATGTCATTTCTTCTATAACTTCTCCCTCTTCCATAATATTGATAATTGGATAGAAATTTATTTTTCATGTCTTCCCAAGTGCAGACCTAATTACTACCTAGTCCCATGAACCAACGAAGTCCTGAGTCTTTGAGAGTAGCTAGAAAAAGTTTCAATTTTTGTGCATCCTGCCTATAGTCATAGCTTCTATAGAGGATACCAAATTTGAACAAGAATGTGTATGGGTATTTTGATAATGCACCTCTAAAATTGGGCAAGGTTGAGGGCAATATATTCTTCATTTATGTTATGCCTATTACATCTAGAATAGGAAATTCAAAAGTAACTATGTCTAGAGTCCCATTGTCATCCACAAAGTCTCCTCCTCTACTCATGATGGCTTTTCTTGTGATATGGATACCAAAGGTACTTAGGATCTCATCCTCAAATTCTGTATCAATCCCTTAGTCAACATTATAGTAAAGGTTTAACTGTTGATCCTCAGTATTTTTATTAGATGAAAGGTCTAAAGATTCTCCTAAGCTTCCTTTGATTTGATCAAGAAAGCCTTACTAAAATTTTCTAAATATGTTAGTATTTGGAGTGTTTGGTTCATGTAGTTCCTCTCCTTCATTTCTTCATACTAGCTTAGTTAATGCTTCCTCTACTTATATTTCCTTTCTTAGAGCCAAAAGTGCTTCTTCAGCAAGATGCCTCCTTCAGTTTGTAGTGTTCTCTTCTTCAAGAGCCTTTTGACTTATGGTATATTCTTCAACATGATTATTAATTTATTCAAGTATTTGTGGTTCTTTCCCATCAATAACTTGTGGATTTTTTTGGTAGGAATCTCCCTCAAGAATCTCTTTCTCTCTGCATAAATGTTATGCAACTCCTTCAACTGTCTTGTCCCTTCTTGGATAGGGTTAGTTTTTTTCATGTGCTCTAGGGGTTATTTCAGATTAATTAAAAATAATACATAAATAAAGCAGTGCAAAAATCAACACAATAGGAATTGAAATTGTACTTCTAGAAAGTAGTAAAAATTATCTACTGAAAGTGGGAAAATTATCCTAAAAAATAGGAGCGAAAGAAAGAAAATTATTTTAGAAAATAAGAAATTAAAATAAGAAAATTAAAAGCACTTTTTGTAGGAAATAAATATATCTTGTAGGAAATAAATTCTAAAAACATGAACTAAGTAAATTACAAGATTGTAAAGAGGCATTCAAGGTTATGCACTATTTAATTCTAGAATACTTAGACATTTGTCATAAGACATCGTAGTGCCCTCACTCGACTTGCCTGACTGGAACTATATGTCCAAGAACTTAAACATCTGGCACAAGACACTGTAATGTCTTCACTCAACTTCCCTGACTGGGTAGAATAGTGCATTAACCGATTTAAAAAAATCAATGACATATTTTAGAAATAATAATTGACACCCTCCCCTACAATGATGCCAAAATGTTGTGTAGATTATTTACCCAGTGATTTCTAGATTCTCGAGTCTGATTAACATTAATTATCAACCTAGGGTGCATATGTTTTTCAAGGATGTTAGCGCTATATATGCATTATTTATTTAGAAATAAACTTGCTTTTCTAGTTGTAGTAAAATGAACTTTGTTGAATTCACTAGACAATTATATTATGAAACTATTATGACATAATTATAGAACTAATTCACAATTATGAATCACATATGCATCACACTTATATAATCAAACTAATAATAAAATCAACTTACACAACACACTTAAAACTAAATATGGTCAAGATCTTCACTGCAACTCCTTTTGAGGGGGCCCTTCCTCATTCAAAACTGAGTTCCAATCCTTCTCTGAGAGAATTCAAAAAATTCTTACAAAATCAACCTTCTAATTACTCAATTTTGTAGCAAATAAATATTTCTATAGGAAGTTACAATACTTAGAGTGCAATGATATAATTTCAATACTTTTGCTATTAACTATTCACATTAACTAACTCCTAATCTAATCTAGGTTCTGCCATTAAATACAGAAGGTAGTTTATTAACTCTTAACCAAAAACACAAAACTAAAAAAAATACAAATAATTTAGAAACTATCCCAGTAAACTTTCAAGTGGTTAGTAATCGAAGTTACTTATTTTAGGCTTGACTGGGTTAAAGATAAGGTATACTATTTTTCTATTTTATTTCTTTTTCTCTCTTCTCATTATCCTTGTCTTTCTCATCTTTGGTAGCACATATAATATTTTATTTCATGTATGGAATCCATACAACTATGATTCTTTTCAATCATCCATTTAGTTCCCAAGATAGTTATACGTGTCTTTAAGATCTAATCAATAATAGCTTTTTTTTGCATAGTGGCTATGGCAACTTGTAGGTGAAGTCTTTAGTTGCTATAGGCACTATGAAGTGGCTACGAGTAACTTGTAGGTGAAGCTTACAATTATATGGGCACTCTATAGTGGCTATGATAAATATGTAGGTGAAGCCTATAGTTGTTGTGGACACTTTCCAGTGGCTGCAGGCAACTTGTATGTGAAGCCTATAATTTCTGTGGGCAACTTGTAGTAGCTATGGTCTAGGAAGATTATGCAACCTTACATGACCCTTCAAATCCTTGTTAAATAAAGTCACACAAATATAATTCAATCAATGGAAAAGCATCAATAATTCATAACATAACACACACACACAGATATATATATATATATATATATATATATATATATATATATATATATATATATCATAGAAAATCATAACTTCATTCATTCATTTACATAGGTCACAAATAGTTATGGGATTTACATGAAAAAAGATATATACTAAGTATGGATGAGGCTATAAAAATAAGCAATTGGTGGCCTCCTCAGTCAACATATACATGTGCATCTAAGAGACAAGCACATAATAACATATAAATTACCATTGAGCCATGTGTTGGTGGAGAGTTCCAAAGAAGACAAAAATTATTATATAGATACAATGCAATATAGTTATATATTATATTCAATAAAATATGTAATAAATAATATTATATATTATATATAATATATTAATATATATACTATTAATTTATATAATAAAATTAATATTATTACATATATAAATATTATTACATATTACAATATATAACATATTATTAGTAAAGGTATTATATATTGACAATTAATTTTTTTGGATAGATGTCAGGGGTGGTGGGACCCTTGCCCAAAAAAATATTGCTTTTGATCAGAGTCACATCTAGATATTGAGCACAATAGGGAGTCCAGTTCTTGAAAACCCAAAATACAAAGAACACTAAATATAACCAAACAACACTAAAAACACTACGAAAATTAATAGATAAGACATAGTGAGACTAGCTTAAATTGTCCTAAAAGACACTATTGAACAAGAATATACCTCACTTAGAACTAGCCATAAATATTAACCCCTACTCAAAAAAATCAATCAACCACCTAAAAATTAACCTCATGTTGCAAGAGTGTGCCTACCTCTAATGATGAACAAAGCTTCCATAGTCCAATATGTGCCACCTTTGATGGAATTCATAGCATCCAATTGTAGCCTTTTTGCTTCAGTTTTTCTCCCTCTTTTACCCTTACCAAATCTAGGTTTTGTCAACTGGTAAGGATGTTGAGCAATGATTAGGACTTCTCTTGAATCTAGGTGTTCTTCTTCCTCCTCTGAGACATCCACAGCCTCTTATAATTTTGCATCCTAAAAATAAACTTTTGCCTCTAAAAGAACTTGAACCTAGAGATTTGTAGTCTCTCCATTACATTTTGTGTTCTACATGTTGGCTAAAAATAAACCCTATAAATTATAACATGTTAGGGCCTCTTTCAAGATGTGTAGAGTAAGTTGATCAAAATCATAATTAGGAAAACCCCTGTGACTTTTAGAGATTATAAGGATTGGATGCACTCCCTTCTCCACCAAAGTATCAACCAAGGGGGACATCGATACTTCTGGGATAGGGGCCAAGGGAAGTTGAAGGCTATTCACAAGATGACTATTGGGACAACCAATTTTCCTAACCTATTTATGGAATATAATAGAACCAAAACCTTCTAAGGATTTCCTTGAGCACATTATCATTTTTGACTAGCTTGGTTGCACTTGAAACATCTGAAAGGTAACCCTTCATAATTGATAAATTGAGTCCAAACACCTTGAGAAGACTTGATATTCATAGAATTAAAAAAAGGTTTAGAAAAATCAACTAAAACACAAACCCTCATAAAACTCTGATGAGCAACCAAAACTAGATCGATTCTAATAAACACACTAATTTTTTAACTATCTACTGGAAGGGCCCTGGGTCATCCATGGATAAAGGAAGATTATATAATCTTACCTAGATCAGTGCATAACAAATTACTGAGTCTGTTGGGTTAAAAAAGGGGACCCAAGGGCGCAAGAACACCCCTTGTTTTCCAACAAACCAAAGTCCATTTTTTCAAAAAAATCTCACTTCTCCACTAACTGAAAGAGGATCAAGAAACAACCATTTGGAAATATATAATCATAAACCTCATTAATGGAAGGCCAAGAAGATTTTGACTAGAGAAAAAGATCTTAATAAGGATGTTTCCCCACACATCTTACAATCAAATATCTAGAACCAGAATCCTTTTCAACTGAAGTAATAGCCTCATAAAAAAATCTCTATAAAAGTGGAATCTTTAGAAAATAATAGGGGAACATCCCCCAAAAAGGCTGGGTCAAAATCAACTTCTTTCTAACCTTAAATTATAAACCCCCCCCCCCCCCCATTATAGGTAACAACTACATCCTCACACACTCTGCTCTTAGGAGGCATAGCCAAATTTCTCTTCACAGTCAGATGGGGTTTGAACATGGGGTTTACATGCATAATATATGTTTTTAAAAAATCCAAATAGGAATGATAGGGGTTTGAAATATTTAGACACTCAACATAAACCAATATTTTTGAATAAACCCTAGACATCCCTTCTTCCTCTACCCTACTAATAGATTCATCTCACCCATGGCCCTTCTTCCTTGTCTTTTTACTTCTTCTTGGGCCTCCTAAATATACATCGATCTTTTTATGAAACTTTTGAGATCTCTCCCTTCCAAATCCTTTCCTTCCTCCATTGCCATGAGAGATATATTGTAGACCGTCTCCATCACCCTTTTCTCCACCATCACTGATTTCAATGTTGGTCATCATAATCCAACTTTTTTCCTCATTGATAATTAAAAATTACTAATACACACACACAAACTAATTTAATAGTACCCTATATCTTATATTACTATATATAATAATATATATAAACTATAATATATTTTATATTAATAATATATAATTATATTTATATATTATTATATAATATTTACAATTATTATGTAATAATTTTAATATATAAATATATAATAACAATTTATTATATAGTAATATATTTTATATATTTATGTATATATAATATATAATTATATTTTATTATTCTATAACAATTAAACAAATTACTATACTAGTATTATATATTAATTATATAATATATATTATAATAAATTTATATGTTTAATTATTATATAATAATAAAACATAATTATATGTTATATATACACAAATATATAAAATATATATTATTATATAATATACTACCATTATATATATCTATCTATGAAAATTATTATCTAATAATTGTAAATATTATATAAATATAATTATATATATTATTAATATAAAAATATTTTATAATTTATATATATTATTATAAATATAGAGTACTATTAAATTTGTGTTTGTGTGTGTAGACACACACACACACTAATTTAGTAGTACTTTATATCTTATAATACTATATATAAATTATACTATATTTTTATATTAATAATATATATATATATATATATATATATATATATATTATTATTATTATTATATAATATTTACAATTATTAGATAATAATTCTCATATATATATATATATAAAATAGTAGTATATTATATAATAATATATATTTTATATATTTGTGTATATGTAACATATAATATATAATTATGTTTTATTATTATATAATAATTAAATAAATTATTATACTAATATATATATATATATATATATATATATATATATATGAAATGATAATAATCTTACTAAGAAGCTTAGCTCTACAAATGGGGAGAGGAAAAACCATCCTCCATTAATGATGCTTCAATCTTTTTGTCTTGCTTCCTTTGTGATTTTGGCCACCTTAGTTAACCCCTTGCCTATGGTTTCTTGGTGCTCTATGTGTTATGGTGGTCATGGTCTTCCTAGTTATATGGTGTCATAGGCTTGTCTTTATTGTTTGTTTTGATTGTGAGTTTCACCTTTAGATTTCATGTGTTTGTTTATTTGTCCTCAGTTTTTGTGTCATAAAGACCCCTAGTTTAAGAGAGATTTAGTTGCATTTATTTATGGTTGTTTATGGAGGAGACCATAAGTATTTATTTTACTTTTGCAAAGTGTGAGGGAGAGGACAATGTTTATGAATATCATCATGAGCATGACAATGGTAAATGTGGCCGTAACAAGAGCACTCTTTCATATTTGGTTGTCATGGAAGAAGTGAAAGGCATTGAGGGTGTATGAACCCTTTAGTGAAATCATGTGGTAAGAGGAGGTGTCAAATCACTTAGAAGGAGTTAAGTTTGTTATCAATTGGCATGGCATAGAAAGGGCTAGTCGACTTGAGTAGGGACAAGAGAAAATTGGTAAGTGCTCTAGCTTAGAAAGAACCCTACCCTTATGTCCAAATGAATCTATGGATAAATACTTGAAGTTGGAGGATGTTCATTCAAAAAATATTGAGGTGATTTTTGTTTGTTTAAATAGGAACTCATTGTCATCAAGAATTATTTTTGATAATTGATTAAAATCTATGTGGGAAAAAAATGGGTATCTATATCAGTTTTTATAAAATGGTTCAGAAAGGCATTTTTATGGTTCTATTTAAGAATTCTAACATGAAAAGAATATTTATTGGAATGTGGGTCAACCTATGTCAAAGATATTCCATGGAACCCTAACATTGACTATAGTAATATTGTGTTAAAAAATTATCCTAGATGGATTGATATTAAAAATGTTTCGATTCAATTATGGAAATTTCTTCCCTGGGACCTTAAAACACTAGGAGAAGTTTTAAGGATTGAAGACACTATAATATCCTTGGCCCACATTGATGCGAGGGTCTTGATTTCCTTGGAGCCATTGGAATTATTCCTAGAAATCCTAATTTTTAGGGTCAATGGGGAGGCCTATTTGTGCTCTATGAATGGGCCAGGGGGTCTCAATGCTTATTTTTCTAAAAAAAGGATGGACATCTAAAAAAAAATTTCCTTTTTTGAACAAAACTATAAATGTTGTAAATAAAGATCATAATAGTCATCCTTAAACAAATGATTTTAAAAATGATGTCTTTTTGAATAAGTTTGTTGATGTTATTATTATTAGAGATAACCCTGATTTGATATTGACACAAATAGAGACATAACACCCCCTACAGAGCAAGTGAGAGAGAGACTGTATATAAAATTTGGCATAAAATATAATACTTCTCTCCCATATGGTGGTGTTCCTTCACCTTTGGGTCTAAGTATTCATCATTCATCAATTATCTCTTAGCCATCTAGTGATAATAAGGATATAATGATATTTGATCTTGTTTATTCAATATTATCTCGTGAGGCTCACTCAATGTAGGATAAATTAATTGAACCTCAAATAGATACTCCATTTTGTCTCAAATAAATCCCCTTAGAATAATATGTGGTCATTATTTCTCCTCTACCTAGATCGAAGGCCTATACCCTTGGATCCTTCCCTATTTCTAAGATGGATGTGCTGCTTGATGAAATGGTTCCCATGGTTGTTTCTCTAGATCCTAGCTACCTAAGGGAGAAATATGTTCTCCTCACTAACAAATATCATTTTGATATTTTAGACCTTAATAACATGTATCTGAATAGGATGTCCAAAGGACTGGTGAAGTGTGTTGAAATTAAGACTAATTTAGCTTCCTTTCAAAGCACAATGTTTGGTGAGGAATGCAAAAGGCCCAAAGGAGGTCCCCAAATCAAATTGGAGGACTTTAAAAAAAAACTAAGGAGAACAAGGTTACTCAATGTATCACAAGTCATTATCAAAATAAAAGAGGGGACAAGCCCCCCATCCCCCTTGACCCCACCCTCTTTTTGTTTTTTATGAAGTTTATCAAATGGAATGTGAGGGGTCTTGAATACCCTAATAGGAAGTTGATTGTTAGATAATTTAGATACTCTAGGGAGAAAATTGTTTTTTTATTGCTTCAATAAGTTAAGGAAGTGGGTTATAGACTCAACTATATTCTTAGCTATATTTATCTCTTTCATCACACTTCTCTACCAACCATTCTATAGGAAAGGGTGGGGAGTCAATAATGATTAAACCTTAATGGAATGACTTTGTCATGGAACATGGATCCTCTCCTTGTCATAGAGAATTTTGGGTTGTCATTGAGCTGAATAAGTAGGTTTTTAGGGTCTCTAATGTATATTCTTCAAATGACTATAGGGATAGGTCTAAACTGTGGAATTGGCTTGCGTCCAATGTAAGAGGTATACCTTAGATTATAGAGGGTTATTTTTATATGATTAAAGAAAGGGAATATTATCAAGGTGGTTAGTCTCATGATTGGAAAGGCAATGAACTCTTATTTTGGTCCAAGTTGAAGTGTATTAAAAAAACATCTGACCTTCTACTCAATAGTAAAAAATAAAGTAATGGTATTTGGTTTACATGGTGAAAAAATTATTTCAAATCTAGGAGAGTCTATTCTAAGTTTGATAGATTCTATTTGAATTATAAATTATTTAATTATGATTAGGTTAACAATGGAAATAAGGTGAATTTATTCCCCTTCACCTTTTTATACCACTACCCCATTGAGATTAATGTCTCCCAAAATGTTGGTGTGGTATTTGGTAAAGATGACTAGAAAGGTTTGTATAAGCTTAATGTTTTCCTACCTAAATGATATGGAATGCAAAGATGTAATTATGTCTTCTTGAAAAATAGATAAACTTGTTTTTGATTATTTATTGAGCATTGATCAATGGAATAGTAAAATGGAGTTATGTAAAAATTTTGTTAGAAGTTTTGGTTAGATCAAAGCCAAGAGAAGAAGAAAGTCTTATATAAAATTTCAAGAAAATATAATTTCTTTTGAATATGTACTATATAAGGACCCTAATAATGTTGGCCTCCTTGAAAATCTTTCTATTATTAAAAATTAGGTTAGGAAACAAAAATTATTTTAGACAGAGGTGCTCAAATTCACTCTAGGTTGAACTAACTCAAGCTCGAAGGTAAAGGTTCCAAGTTCTTCTTTAGGTTCCTAAAGGTGGAGCATAATAATAAAAATATCAAATATTTATGTTGGGTGGATGTACATTGATGACCCTAGTGATATTAATAAATCCTTATTCTCCTTTAATTCCAACCTTTTTTTGTCTTATCCATAATTTACTCCCTCAAATGTGATAACACCATAGGGATTGATGGTTTCTACGTTGAGTTTTATAATGCTAATAAGGACTAGATTGCTCAGGATTTCATTAGAGTTAATGAGGAATTTTTGAATGTTGTCTCCCTTGGAGATAAAATTAATAAAGGTGTTATTAAGCTTAATCCTAAGGAAGGTGATCAATCTCAATTTAAAAATTGGAGGATAATTACTTTGATGAATGTTTTTTATAATTATTTTTCTATGATTCTTGAAAAGAGACTTTCTTCCTTACTACCTAAGATTGTTTTTGATACTCAAATTAGCTTTAGGTAGGGCATATTTATATTTGATAACCTAATTTATATTTGGTAAGGTATTTAATGGGCACACAACTCTAATCAAGATGTGGGTATGATTCTTCTTGACTTTGAAAAGGCTTATGATAGAATTGAATGGCCATTCATCGATATGATGTTGAAAGCCTTTGGTTTTTAAGAAACATTTTTTATAATGGTTAATTTTCATTTAAAATATTCTTAGACTATAATTAAATTTAAAGGTGAGCTTATTGATTCTCTTAATCTAAAAATATCCAACATATGAGTCTATCACCTTGCCCCCCCACCCACCTCCCCCCCCCGCCCCTCTATTTGTTAACATAATTTTGGATGATATATTATCCATAATTGAGTCCCTCAAATGTGATAATTCCCCAAGGATTTATGGTTTTCCTACTAAGTTTTATAAAGCCAATAAGGATTGGATTTATAGGATTATGTTATAGGTTATGATGAAGTTGTTAATGTTGGCTCCCTTGGAGCTGATATTAATAGAGGTGTTAGTAAACTTATTCCTAAGGAATGTGATTAGACTCAAGTTAAAAATTGGAGGATAATTACTCTATGAATGTTTATGATAATGTTTTTCTAAGATTATTGCAAGGAGACTTTATTCCTTACTACCTAATATTATTTATGATACTCAGACTTGCTTTATGGAGTGAATATTTATCCTACGTAACCTAATTTTTAGTTGGGAAGGTATGGAATGAGAACATGACTCTAAGAAAGATGTGGGTATAGTTCTTCTTGACTTTGAAAATGACTATGATAAATAATTGAATGATTTTTTGTCAACATGATGTTGAAAGCCTTCAGTTTTCAAGATAAATTTTACATAATGGTTAATGCTATTTTCAAAGATGCTTCTACCCATGGTGAACTTATTTATTCCCATGGTGTACTTATTTGGGCCTTAAATAGAGTCATTATATCATTTATTTAGTGGGTTCATTGCATCATTTTTCATGAGAGTTTTCTTGTCTTTTTTTAGCTTCAAAATAGCTTTAATCTTCCCAATATTAGTGTTGTTCTTAGGAGGGGATTTGGCAAAATCTAATTTTTTATCCCCTACTTTCTTTTTCTTCATGGGGGTGATCATTTCTATTCCTTTAACCAATTTCCACCCTTCTTGATTCCAAGGTTGTCTAAGACCATTCTAAACTTATCAGTGTTAGCCTTTGTTAAATTCCATTCCTCCATCAACATGACCATTGAATGACCTAAATCTTGTAGTTTGTCCTCAAATTATTTTAGGTTATTCTTATGTATATGTGTGTGTGTGTGTGGTTCATGAGGAGGTCTCCTAAGTTTATTTTTTCATCCTTATTATTTCCTCCATCCACCTTCACCATCCAGGTTTCAATGTCAAGATGACTGGGGGATTTTGGGCTTTATGTTTTCCTTTCTTGGTCTCAACCTGAGCTTGCTAAACCTAAGTAATTTAAGAAAGGGAAGTGATCCTATATATTTTAGATGTTTTTTGGCTACCCATCCTATCCTTATCTAGATTTATAGGGTCTCTTCTATTATTCCTTCCCTACCACTCTCAACCATTTGCACCGCATTGCCCCATAGAACTTACCCCTATTAATTAAGAGGAAGATCAAGAACAAGGGGATGATGTCATCTATTAGGTTTTATTGGAAATCCAAAATTGATATTTCAAAGGATTTGAATAAGAAGTAAGGGAGTATAATTTTGTGTCCCATAGATTGATTTAATAGGAGGAAGTGGTGATAAAATATAATAGTGAACTTAATTTCCAATGTGACATATTTCATGCTCTGAAGGCACACTTTGATCCATTGCATTGGAAAGCTTAGAATTGGGAATCCTTTCTTATTTGGTTTGATGATAACATATATTTTAAAGAATGTCTGCAGTAGATCTTATCTCTTATGTTTTATCCTTAAAGGATTTGTGCCTTCACTGCTCATTCTTGTCACTTTCCCAATCAATTCTCTTGAGAGGTATATCTTCATCCCTCGCATGTGAACCATGCATTGATTCTATCCAAGGGAAAATTCCATAGACATCTTTTCATTATGCACTAAAATTCACAACATGAATTTATAGAGGCTTCCTTGTTACAATTTATAACATACTCTGGAATTGATTTGAGCTTATACACACAAGACAAGGTCTAACTTATCTTTATCCACACACATGGTCAATTCCCATATATTTTGTAATTTATAATAGCTTACAGAGTTTCAAAATCCTCATAGAGTTTGTTTGATATTTGAGGTTTAAATTACTATAACTATTCACATGCTTCATTTGATTGACATAGACTTCCATATCCTTCACATAGTTTGTGTAATCGTTACACAAGGTTGGAACCAACCATTTGATTTGTCATTTTTTCTAGAATATTCTTGTATCATAGAACATATTCACTAATTGATTCATTAGACACATGTTTGAGCTTTGCAATTAAATTTTTTTTTTGAAAGGATTGAAAGCCTTTACTGATTGAAGAGGAAGTCATATAACCATTTAAGAGAATATTATTTGAGACTTTTCAAAAAATATTTGTCAAATTTTTTTCATTATCTGCATAGTCTAAACAAGCTACATGAATTGCACAAAAATATTTTTTAAGATCACATTTTCCCTCATATAAAGAAAGATTAGGAACCATAAATCCAACTAGTAATGGATAAGATGAAGTCATATAACCATTTAAGAGAATATTATTTGAGAATTTATAATATTTTCACCAATGTTGATATAAAAGTGCATTAAATTTTTTAATTTTTGAAAGGATTGAAAGCCTGTATTGATTGAAGAGGAAGTCATATAACCATTTAAGAGAATATTATTTGAGACTTTTCAAAAAGTATTTGTCAAATTTTTTTTATTATCTGCATAGTCTAAAACAAGCTACATGAATTGCACAAAAATATTTTTCAGGATCACATTTTCCCTTATATAAAGAAAGATTAGGAGCTATAAATCCAACTAGTAATGGATAAGATGAAATTATGTGTGCCAAAGGGTTATCTAAGAAGGAATATGAGTCTAAGAAGGAGTTAACATGAGAAAAAACTTTCTCACATTATGATAGTTGGCTTGTATAAAAAACATTGTGTGCTTAAGAGTATCATTTATACAAGAGACTAGAGGAGTATAAGTAACATGAGTATACATAGGAATAGATAATTTTTGGAAACAAAGTGATGTTCCCAAACCAATATATGATTATATGAAAGTAATTGGAGGTGAAAAAATAGGAATGGATGTAATTTTAGAAATAGAAACATTGGAAAAACTATCTAGGGCAACTTTACTTTGTTCCTCTATAGAAACATATAAGAGTTAGTCAAATTTTTCTAGATGTTAATGAAGATATTTCATAATTTTTTATTCATCGATTTGACTAGATTATTCTTGAGTATTGGGTTTCAAAATAAGATCCATGGTGCACCCTTCAAGAGGATGTGGACTTGTTGCTTTCACAACACACCATAATTTAATCATGGAAAACATGGAACCTCTTGTTTCTATGGAGTTTGGTCTTCTTGTCTAATCAAGTTTGGGTCTTTTTTTATACATGGTCAGATTGAAAAGGTTTTTGGTGAGTTGCACATTTAAAATTGCATTGGCTTTACTCTATAAACTAAGTCTGAACTTGAAATATCCATTGCATGCATTTAGTATAAAAGAGTTTAGGTCAATTAAATCTAAATTTTGGCAACTACATTTGTATTTATTTAACTTTATTAACTTGTTTAAATTTGATAAGTTCTGGTCTATTTGGTACCACATTTTAAATTATATTAAAATTCTCAATTCTAGACCATTTCACCTCAAATTTATCTAAATTACCTAACTATTTCAGAGTTCTTTGCTTATTTTCCTAAATAATTTGGTCAATTTATACCTTATTTCTATCTAGAATGACTAGGTGTTCATATAATTTCATTCCTCTAATTAGTAATTTTTCATAAAAATGGGTTTATTTGGGTTTGGGACTGACTAAATATATAAGCCTTTGAAGAATTTTATTATGGGACTTAATCCCTTTTAAACAAATAGTCTTAACCATTCATTTTTCAAATTCATATTTCAAGTCTAATAATTTTTTTATTTATCATGAGCCAATAGTTATTTATATTTCCCCATGAGTCCGTAAGAAAGTAAGGAGTTTTCACTTGTCACTCACTCACTTTCTAGAGAGTCTTTTAACTTAGCCATTTTTTACTAAACTTTTTAAGTGATCAAAATTATGTTGCATGGCATAATCTTATTTATGTGCTTCCCTAGGTCCCCTCAATTTATTTAATAGCCCTTGGACCTCCAATATTCATGAGATCATGCCACGTGGTGTGATAATCTCTATTTGGGCCTCCAGGGTAATTTTTATACTTCCTATAATAGTTAATGATACCTAGGATCATGCCAAGTGGCATGATTCTACTTCTTTACACCCTTAGGGTGGTATGTATCCTTAATATCCTACTATTAAGCCTCATGAGAATGATATTTAGACAAGTGTCAAGATATAGTTTCAATAATATCTTACGGGTCATTATCCCAACTAAGAACTAAATCATGCTTTGAGTGAGTGAATGGATGTTGCATGGCATCGACTACCAACTAGATAGAGTGATGACATCTAGGTCAGTATTCCACCTACTTAAATTTTATGATCATCTGGCCTACCAAAACTATCATAAAACTAGCATCCTTTCCCTTTTATATGTAACTATTGAAACTTATAAAATGTATCAATTTTGAGTCTAATTTATCATTTAATGGGATATAAAGTTTGAAATTGAATATGTTTATCTATTCTTTTAGATCTAAATAACTTTATAATTCATCTAGTTAAATAGATTAATCTTTTCCAAAACCCCATTTTTAATTACTAAATTTAAGGGTTTTTTTTCATCTTTTCTTTCAAGTTTTGTGCCTTAGTTGATTTTCATATAATTTTGAATTTATCTATTAGAAATATAATGGCTAGTCTCTTTATTTGAAGTCTAACAAGTAACCTTTTATCTTATAGGTCCATATTCACCAATGGGGTATCACTTGTCAAGATTCCATGGCTTCACTTTTATGGAAGAATTTGGACATAAACCTAGTCCCTTCAACCCTCTAGGTGCTTGGGATCATGTGACATGACATGATCCCACTTCTCTTACATCCCATGAGGCC
Organism: Torreya grandis; assembly: GCA_037957365.1. Lineage (NCBI taxonomy): Eukaryota > Viridiplantae > Streptophyta > Pinopsida > Cupressales > Taxaceae > Torreya > Torreya grandis. Next base: position 715,467 of record JARHVA010005881.1, read on the forward strand.
AAAATAAATCAATTAGGCAGTAAACCTCATGGGTAAATAGGATATCCCACATGGCATCATCCAACCTGTACACACCTTAGGAACAAGTAGGAGTGGTAGGACATAAAGTAGATTAAAATATTTATTGATATCATACCACAGGGCATAATCTTGGGGATTCATGATAGACAAGACATGGAATAGAGACTGAGGGACCATAAAGCTCTGAGTGAGTGATATGTTTCTATTTGTCAATATCTCACTGAGCCATGGCCTAAATAAAATTCAATGATTAACAATATACATATTAATGAGAAGTAGACACATAGGGTGGCCTTCCCAAGGATGGTACATGGACCTACATAAATTGAATCAGAAGTTGAAATTGATGTCCATTTTGCCCATGTAGCCCATTAAAACTTGGGAATTAGATTGTGAGTCCAATCAAATTTGTAAATTTATTAAACATATTATCTCCTAGTTCAAAAATTATCATTGTAATGGATTATAAAGTAAATAATATATTGAGCTAAGCTAGATATTATCATACACATACTAATCAAATAAGTTAAATATTGCAAAACAACAAAAAATGCTTGCACAAGTCAATTGTCAAGAATATTATTTGTAGTTGGATAATGAAAATGTGTACCCATATAATTAATACAACAATAATCCATTAAAAAAAATTGAAACCAAATTGAATTTTTGTCTTTTGAAATGATGCATTAGTCCAATATTATCATGTTACTAATATTTATGGAAAATGGGTGAATTCATCAAAATATTTGTTATCTTTGAAGATAGTCACACATTAAATTGGTGCCTATAATTTAATACTTGTAATTTTTTGGTAGGTGGGTAATGAATTGAATATTTTTCACCACCTTAATTTTGGGTGAGACTATTTAAAATCTATATAAGGCCAACCATGAGAATAAATTAGGGGTTGGTTGGTTAGTGTTAGAATAAAGTACATAACCAAAAAAAAATCATGCATTTTTCTTGCTTTCTTAGGTCATATTTTATTATAATAAATGTTTTTGTGAAGCATTTTATGTAATTTCCATGACAAAGGTGGACCCAAACACTATTTTTCAAACAAATCTCTAACAAATTGAAAGTAATTGAAGACTATTGTTTAATATTTGTGCATGTATATGGTGATTTTGTCCATATTGTTTCATGGCTGAATACCTTAGAATCTTGCATCATATTTTTCCATGGTTATGTGCTTATTGTTTAGGCTACATATTAGTTTCAAGGAGTTCATCTAAGTCAAATGAAACAAAATTATTCTAACTACAAAATAGGCTTACATTTTCTTTTTTACCCTCATATTTTGTTCTTATTTATACAACTATTAGAGTAGGTAGAATAGACCTAAAATTTAAATTCACATTTATAATCTTTATCTTGACTGAAAATCTTGTCATTCTTGTTAATGTGTTGTTGATACCATATATGCAATGAGTAATTGTTGAATGAGTTGTATCTTCATGATAAATTAATTTATGTTGATTGTATGAACATATGAACCACAAGATCACATTTATCATTTAGTTGAGATTATTATAAACATACCCATTAAAATGGAATTATTTTAAATTAATTACTAAGTTACTGTGCAAGCCAATACCTAGTAGACAGAGACCTTGGGGAGACTTTGTTTCCTTTCAAGAGAGGTTGGGTAAATTTTCACCCTGCCTAAGTTGGTTTGCAAATCACCCATCAATAGATTGGTGCTATAAGGAGGGCTTGAATTGGATTATATTTGGAGAGATATCATTTGTTTTGGTCTTATGGTCATGTTTCCATACCCTTTTATGTGTCTAAACAACACACTAATAGATTGGTAAAAGGAGGCATGAATATGATGATATCCAATGTTTATGTTCGATTTTAATCTTTTTGCCTACTTTTAAACCCACATATGTCCTTAGCTTAGTTGGGCATATGTTTATATGTTATGAACATTATAAGGCCTACTCATGACCTATTTAAGAATCTCGATAAATTATGTTCAAAATATACCCATGGTGGAATTCAAACTCTTGAAGAACACATTTAGGCATTTAAATAAGCCATCATCTGAACCTAGATCCAACATAAAGATGTGGATTTACACCTCTTTCCATATTCCATATATGAAGATGTTTACCATTGGTACATAGATCTACCAAATGGATATATCACTTCATGAACTATATTTGAAAATTTATTTCTCAACCATTTTAGTTTGACTCTTTACCCTACTACTTTTTACTATAAATTTTATAGACCTTTTAAGGAGCCTAATGAATCCATAAGCTCATTCAATAATAATTTTCACCAGATATATAGTAGGTTAAAAGACCCATTCATGCAAATAAAGGTGGTGGCTATTAATGTTTATCTTAGAACATTAGATCCCCTAACTGCTATGCTTATTTTGAGGACCCCATCTACACTCACATCCTTGGCATACATTTATCAAGAGGTTTTCATCATTGAAAAATAATATATGTCACATGGTTGTGGTATTGATCTACTCTATTCATTAGAGTAGCTAAGTCTCCACACCTAGAATAAGACTTATTTGCTTATGTGTCAACCTATGGACCAGTGTGCACCTTATAATCAAACCTTTCCTCAATTTTATGTCCAACTACACTTCCTTGTGATCAAAGAGAACCATGTTGTGGCTTCAAATGTAAATGATTATGAATTCTAAACTCTTGATCAGTAGGTTGTTTATCCTTATGCTAACAATCAAATGCCTTTTGGTTATTTTACTAATCAATTGTCATTTGTTGTGGGAAGTGATACACAAGCAATTCATGGGAGGACTTATGAGAATGCATTTTAAAATTCATAACTTTGAATATATGGATTCATAAATGGGATGGATTTTGAAGTTATCATATTGACTAAAAATGTCCCATTCAAAAAGAAGAACTAGTCCTTAAGAGTAGTGATGATGATGATTTTAATGATGAGTAGATAACAGTCATTTTTTGTGAGTTACCATATGAATTTTCAAGTAGAAAAGAGTTGTGTAAACAAGAAGAAGAGTCAAACATTTCTCATAATCAACTTGAAGATAAAGTAGAAGAGTTAGATCTAGATTTGTTACTCCTAAATTTGGGAAGTTAGCTCTAGATGATCAATAACTTAGTGGTAGCTAGTTGACACCCATCCCTTCATTAGAGATGGTATAAGTAGAATATAATCAAGTGGTTATCATTACATCTAAAAACTTGGAATCATTGAAGTAACCTATATAATGGGATTACAACACTCATGAAATCTTCTCATAAATAGACATAATCAAGTTTGAAATGAGTGGTCATGGATATAGTGGTCTGAATGGAAAAGTGATTCAAATGAGATTTGAATATGACAATGAATTGATCCAATACAACTATCCAAATACCTCAACCACTGATGATAAATCTAAAGTGACCTTGAATTGGGAAGAACCAAGTTCGTATCTTTTAGATGACCAAAATGATAATTTTAATCATTTAATAATGGCACTTGAGTGCTAAGAGTGTTAATTGAGACCACCCATCCCTATATTATCCCTATACCTATCTTAGTGCCCATTTAGACACTTATTCAGCCTTTGTGTGGGCCACACACATCCTTAAACATCTCTAAAGAAGCCCTAGACCCTCAATTTAGTAGCATGGCCCCTAGCTCCTTAGGTTTTACCACCACAACACTAGTACCATAATTTGGACAATAGTGCCAATGGCACTAGTATCCCAATTTGGGTGTTATTGTCCTTTTCCTTTCTTTGGCCCCAATGGATATCTTTTCAAAATAACAATCATCTGGGGCTAGCCTAAACATCTTTTAATACCTACACAAATACTAGAACAATATATATTCATGACTTTTAGCCTTTTATTCACTAGATGGAAATTAGATATAGATGACACAAACTAGCTCAAAATAAGTTTATCAATCCCTATTCTACCCTACTTTTACATACAACCATCTTAAGCTCAAATTACTCAAATTTGTAGTCTCAATATCCACTCAAATTATAATTCATACTAGCTTCACTTGCACTTTCATTAACACTTATGATGTAGAGCTATTCCCTCAGCCTGCAATTCCTTTTCACTTTTCTTGCAAACTTGCAAAGCTTCCTTAGCCGACACTAGGCCTACCTTGTCCCAATGGACCAAAACACAAAACCTACATAATCTAAGTTAAAAAAACACATAAATAAATCTAACACATCATTTTAGACCATCTCAAATTAATTCCACCATTCAACACCTTGCCTTTCACTTAATATTCAAATTCTTGCCTTCAAAGCCTACTTGCCCTCTTTCAATGCAAATCCTCTATTATATTCCATACATCAAATAATTTAAGAAAAAAATACAATTTTTATTACCCTTTACCATGCTTATTCTTCACATAAAATTTTAGGTTAGGTTACTTTGAAAAGTTTAGTACCTGTAGGCTTATCTGACTCCTCAATTAACCCTCCTAATGGAAAAACCTCCTTAATCTGAGAAATATATGGAAAAAATAATAAAAATATATACCTTTATGGATACCCATTATCCTATTACATATTAATCAACCCTTTTTTCAATCTCACTCTTCACACACATACCCTTTTCGTCTTTGGCCTATTCAACTAGCCCTTCTTCTAGGCCTATTCCAACTCAGTCCTTGAAAATCCATATATATTGGTACTTACAAATATTAAACCATAAAAATAAGTTATATCACATTTAAATTGACAATAATATAAGTTTTTATAATATTTGGATGGTTAAATCTTATTCTATGCACCAAACCCTATATTCAGGGTTTCTAGGCCAGTATATAGACCGAGAGCCTATAATATTGTATATATTTCACTATATGAGGTTTAAAATCTTAAAAATTCCTTGTTTTATGTCTTTATAAACCCTATTATAATTTTTAAATCAATGGATTCCATTACTAAACTTCTGTTACAAGTTTCCATCATAATGTATGCAAGACTAAGTTAAACTAATTACTGCTACAGGCCTGTGTTTTGTATAAAGGATGAATAAAGCTCATAATAAAGGAAAAATATAGTTTAATAAAAACTTGAATAACCTCCAAGTACTTAAATAAATATAATAAATCACTTTTTCAATGATTTAGAGATCACTTCTTCCCAAAAACTCACTCACACTACCCATAGTCCAATCAAATGAACTCCACATGATTTCATGAAAAATTATAATGAATTATAAACTCCACTTCTTTAATTATTATTAATCACACAATATTCTTCTTACCAAACAATCATGCACAATCTCCACATATAGAATACCTTTGCCAATAGGGGTCTGTCTATATATATAATTGAATACTAAATGCTTTAGAAAATCCATGAATATACACTTGAAAACTTGAGGAGGATAAAATAAAACATAACCACAAGATATATATATATATATATATATATATATATATATATATATATATATATATATATATATATATATATATATATATATATATATATATATGCACAATCTCCACATATAAAATACCTTTGCCAATAGGGATCTATCTGTATATATAACTGAATACTAAATGCTTTAGAAAATCCATAAATATACACTTGAAAACTTGAGGAGGATAAAATCAAACATAACCACAAGAATACACACACACACACACACACACACACACACACACACACACACACACACACACACACACACACATATCCAAGGCAAGTTTATACACTCTTACTTCTTGAATAATTCAATACACAAACACAACGTGCATAATAATTCATGTATGTATATGTGTGTGTGTGTATATATATATATATATATATATATATATATATATATATATATATATATATATATATATATATCCAAGGAAAGTTTATACACTCTTACTTCTTGAATCATTCAATACACAAACACAACATGCATAATAATGCATGGATAATAAAGTTTAATCATGAATTTTATTTACTTAGTACTATGAACAAATGCTTAATTTTTAAAATCCTTCAAGTACACACTTAATTCAAATCATCTATTAACATTAGAATCACATGAAGCTTTAGTTCATGATATCAACTTACACAGTCCTCATACATTTTGGTAGACTTTCTTCTTGTCTTAGTTTTGTTTGCCTTGTTTCTTCACATATGTCTTCCTTCCTATGGAAGACACCACACTATATAACCTTTATACTATGAAAAATACTCTAAAATAATTTTCATAACCTTTTCTTGATCAAGAAACTCTCTACACTCCTCAAGACCACCACCTCACACTTTCAACTAGACATAATGACTCAACATCATCTAGGACCATTAAATAGACCTTATAGGTCTATCAAAATATTATTCAACATGAACATATTCTTAGACCACTCTTAATCCTTCATTTTCAAGTTTGAAAATTTAAACTGGAAAAAGGTAGAAAAACTGAAAATTCAAATTTGCATACACATACAAGACTCTAAGACACATTCTAAACCATTCTTAAGATGACCCTACATCATACTCACAAGGGGATAGAATAAATTGACCTCCATCTTCTTCTTCATTCAAGTTATCATACAAATGTGTGTGCTCTTTGTTGTCACACCTATGCCTTTGCTTCCTCATCCATGTGATCCATTTCTCTTGCTTCTGCTGTTGCTTGTACCTATAATCACTATTATTTCTTTTCTTTTTCTCATGATATTATTCAATCTTCATGGCATTGAGTATAACTTTCAATTCCCTTTTTATGACCTTCTCTAACTTTGCTATCTCTAACTCTTCATCTTCATACATGATCCACATCATATTCTTTGCCTCTTTTAATCATTCTAAGGTCTCTTACTTGTTTATAAGCTTATAATCCACACCTCTATCTTATTGTCCTCCATTGTAGCTAATCCTTCTTTGACTGTCCAACCAACCATCTCTTCACCTTGCATCTTCTCTTCATGGACTATGATTTCAGTCTCATCTTACTTTACCTGCTCTTCTCTTTCCTCAATCACTCCATGGGATTCTTGATTCTTAGCTGATCCTATGAACTCTTCAAACAATCCTATTATGTTTTCATACAAGATATCATCTTCCTCTTTAAAATACTCATTAAAAATCACATGCACTTCATTACATTTTGTACCTTTTCTTTCTTGATCACTTGTTTGCTTCTCTACATTTCTCCACTCTTATCCATCAAGTAGCTCACCATCTTGAGGGTGATAAAACACCTCATCTTTAACTGTATCTTTTCTCTTCCATGAATCATCTTCCTCTTCTTTATGGATTGTTATCCATTCATCTTCTTCATTCCAATCATGTTCTTCACCTGTATTCAACCATGATAAATCATGGTTAGTTTGACAACTTTGAGGCTCTATTGCCTCTCTCTCCTCTTCCATGGCAAGTTTTGATGTCATTTCCTTCAACTGCTTCTCCAATTGCTCCATTACTTATTGGTTCTCAGTTTCTTTCATCCTTTTTATAAAGCTACTCTTGAATCTTTTCCTCATCTAGAATCCACATTGAAAAATATACACATTCCACATCCTGAATAACTCTCTTTCCATTTTTGCTAATGCATCTTTCATCTCCTTTATCTCTATATCCATCTTCTTCTCACCATGGCTTTCATATTTGACCCTGTCTCTCACTTTTTTCTCTACTTCTCCTTTCATCTTCATCTTGATTACATCACTTGGGTACATACTCTCCCTCATTTTGTTTCAGTCTCACTTGGACCAACTTATCTTGGTTCACACTTGTAACTTCTCACTCTCCTTTATTTTAAACCTCACTTGAGCCTTTCCATTGCTTGTCCTTCATACTTGGACTATCTTCTCTTTCTTGAGCTCTATTTATGAGCTTATCTCCTTTTGAGCTTGTTAATAGATTTTATTTTCTACAAAGCTACTACCACACCATTCACCTATTTTATTTCCTTCACATATCACACATCATTAGTCATATATTCAATAAAATATTTAACCTCAAAATAGATCATACCTTCTGTTGTCTTGTAACGAAAATCCTTGCAATTGCTTCTTTCCTTGATCTTATTATAATTTTATACAACGTGCACTATAAACCACATAATAATCAATTTCTATAATTTTATATACCTTCCTAGATCATCTATATGACTCTGATAATAATTGATTCAGAGTTATTCCCTTAGCTTGTAATTCCTTTTCACTTTGCTTGGAAACTTACAAAGCTTCCTTAGCCAACAATAGGCCTACCTTGTCCCAATGGACCAAAACACAAACACCTAAATAATACAAGTTAAAAAACACATAAATAAATATAACACATCATTTTATACCATCTCAAACCAATACCATCATTCAACACCTTACCTTTCACTCAATATTCACCTTCTTGCCTTCAAAGCCTACTAGCCCTCTTTCAATGTAAATCCTCTATTTTTTTCCATACATCAAATCATTTAAGAAACCCAAAAAAAAATTTAAGTACCCTTTATGATGCTTATTCTTCATAAAAAAAATTTACGTCAGGTTACTTTGAAAATTTTAGTACTTGTAGGCTTATTTGGCTCCTCAATTAACCCTCCTAATAGACAAACCTCCTTACTCTAAGAAATATATGGCCGAACTAGTAAAAATATAAACCTTAATGGATACCCATTATCCTCTTTCAGATTAATCAACCCTTGTTTCAATCTCATTCTTCACACACATACCCTTTTCTTCTTTGGCTTATTCAACTAGCCCTTCCTCTAGGCCTATTCCAATTCAGTCTTTGAATATCCATACATATTGGTCCTTACACCTATAAAACCATAAAAATAATTTATATCACATTTAAATTGACAATACTACAAGTTTTTATGATATTTGGATGGCTAAATATTGTTCTATGCACCAAACCCTAGATTTAGGGTTGCAAGGCCACTATATAGGCCAAGAGCCTATAAAATTATATATATTTCACTATATGAGGTTTTAAAGCTTTAAATTTAATTTTTTATATCTGTATAGACCCTATTATACTTTTAAAATCAATTTATTCCTTTACCAAACCTATGTCATAAGTTTCCATCATAATGTATGCTAGACTGAGTTAAACTAATGACTACTACAAACATGTATTCCATATAAAGGATGAACAAAGATAAAAAAAAGGAAACATGTAGTTCAATAAAACCTTAAATAACCTCCAAGTACTCACATAAATATAATAAATCACTTTCTCAGTGATTTAGAGATCACTTCTTCCTAAAAACTCACTCACATTACCCACGGTCCAATCAACATAGACTGCTATAGGAAAATAGGGGTTATTTTTTGTAATTCTCTTAGAATAAAATGAAATCATCACTCTTTATTGAAACATTATAATCAATGATCAACTCCAATTATTACATTATGATGAATCACACAATCTTCTTCTTACTAGACAATCATACTAGTCTCCACATATAGAATACATTTGCCAACAAGGGTTTGTATGTATATATAATTAAATACTAAATGCTTTTGAAAATACATGAATATACACTTGAAACATTGAGGATAATAGAATAAAACATCAACAGAGGAATATATATATCTCCAAGGTAAGTTTATACACTCTTTCTTGTTGAATCATTCAATATACAAACACAGAATGTAGGGATAAATAAGTTTAATCATGCATATTATTTACTTAGTACTAAGAAAAAATTCTTAATATATAAATTAATTCAATTAAAAACTTAAATAAAATCATATATTAACATTAAAATCACATGAAGCTTTAGTTCATGATATCAACTTACATAGTCCTCATACATTTTGGTAGACCTTCTTCTTGTGTCAGTCTTGTCTGCCCTATTTCTTCACATATGTCTTCTTTCCTATGAATGACACCACACTATATAACCTTTATACTATAAAATAGACTCTAAAACATTATTCACAACCATTTATTGATCAATAAAATCTCTACACTCCTCAAGATGAATGTAGGGTGATGGTCTAGACTGTATGACTGCCACCTCACACTTTCAACTAGATATAATGACTCAACATCATCTTAGGACCCTTAAAAATACCTTATAGGTCTATTAAAATATTATTAAACATGAAAATCTTGTTAGACCACTCTTAATCCTTCATTTTTAAGTTTGAAAATTCAAATTGGAAAAAGGGAAGAAAACTGAAAATTCAAATTTGTATACACATACAAGACTCTAAGACACATTCTAAACCATTGTTGGGCATTCCTAAGATGGCCCTACATCAACTTAGGTGGGGATAAATACATTTATATTGGTCCTTAATTAGAGTATTGTTATGTATGAAACTCTCATCATATTAGGGTGTTGAAGATGTCTAGCCTACCCCACTAACATCACACTTTGATACTTGTGCCAATGAAATACCCTAGCAACATGGAGGTCTAGGGTTTGCATATAAAATCAATCAAAATAGGTCACTCGTAGGGAATCAAAACTCATGTTCATAGGAATAGGCTTGGCATACTTAGAGACAAGTGCACTTAGAAGCTCAGAATAGTTATGCATAGAGGATACTAGCACCATTAGTGTTATTATCCAATCATGTTACTACTCTATAGGAAGTGTTTTGACACCTAGATCCTATCCACGATGCTCAAATAAAATCTTGTCCTAGTTTTTAGCCTCTATGTCCTATCCATAATGTTTAATCAATTTCTAACTAAGTACTTATTCACATCATTTATTGTTATTTTTAGAAAGGTTAAACTAGGTCAATCCTATTACAAATCAATGGTTGTATTTATTACACATTTCTACCCTGATTTACTATACTCATACCCTTTAACAACCTAGGGATTAAAATCCATAAACCCTAAAAAGTTAAATCATTTGGTGAAATCAACTTACTTCAAATATTACTCAAACCCTAGCCTTATATGATCTTAGGGTTTGTATCCTTTTATTTTCTATGCTTAGATATTAGGTCCAAAATCTCATATTTGTTTTAGTATTTAATTCTTGAAATATTTCATAAATTAAAATTCTTTAAAGGTTCAAAATATATGATTATTTGTTTTCCTACTTCCCAACCTACAATGGCAGAGATCAACAACTGATTCAATGAGATTGATAAGAGATAATTACAAGATTTCATTTCCAAACATTCATATATGTAAGATGACCTTATTGATATTGTCCATGAAGAACTTCACAAATCAAATAATGGTCAATCTTCTAATCCCCTAGTTAACAATATTGTTACACCTACTTTGGGTGCAAATCAGCTTATACAATAACTTGTTTTAACTTGACAACTTTTAACAATAGAAACACCTCCTATAGATAGTTCCTCCTCTTTAGATATACAATCCATTAAGCATGACATTTGTTATTTTTAGGCTAAGGTGTTACATATTGAGTATGGTGCTACTCAAACATCACATGCCTTAGATTCTCATGTTATTTTGCATACACCTTTAGTACATCACATAAAAGTAAATCCTTTTCCATCCATATTCATAGCACCTAAGATTATTTCGTATGATGGTAAGGGTGACCCAAAACACCATCTATGAGCTTTCCACATAGCATGTTTGGACTACGTGTCCAATGATTGGCTCCTTACTAAGTTTTTCCCATGTAGACTAAAGGACTATACCCTATAGTGGTTTTATGACCTTCCAAATTTGTCTATCATGAAATTTAATCCATTGGTAGATATGTTTTTATCACACTTTTAAATTAACATCAGTGATAAAATCTCATATGCTCAAGTGGCATAACTGAAGAAAAAATCCAATAAGACTATTGTATAATATGCATTATGATATAAAAATATATCATAAAAAATGACTAGCCCCATGGTAGATAGAGACTCCAAGACATATTTAAACAAAGTTTACTACCAACATTGCATGCAACTATCTTGTTCAAGAAGTTTCTAACATTCACATATTTATTCCATATAGTTAAATAAAGGCAAATCAAGCTTATCTCTATGGTAAAATTAAAATATACAAGTGGATTAGAATCAACTACTAAGAGTTATAATAATCTTTCATACAAAGTAAGATCCATTAAAAATAAGAGTGATGCAGTGGCCATAGTTAACATAGTTTCAAAGCCATCTCCTCGCCTAGTTTTGTTATCTCCTTCACGAGGAGTTTTCACAAACATTTTAGAGTCACTAGCACATGTTTTATAGTAGATCTTGGTATGCAATGTCATATCTCTCCCTCCCATTAAAGAGTTTGATATGACTAGGACTCTTCCAAATAACTGTGATTCCAATGCATTCTGTAACTATCATAGGACACCAAGCCATACTACAAATTTATGCATCATCTTGAAACATAAGATACAAGATTTTATAGAGGCCAACATCATTGATGTGGGCACACCCATAGAGGCACCCAAAGTTTAAAAAATAGAATATAAGGCATTAAAAATAATTTCGTATCTATTTCCAAATCATAAAACTAATGAGATAGGTGACACTTTTGGTTTTCACTAAAACCTATTAGGAACATCCACCATCGACATCATATCGCACTAATGTAGAGAATGCAAACCCCTTACATAATATCATTGGTGTGTATCATCCTATAGTGCCAACTAGACCACTCATCACTTTCTTAGAGAATAATATTATTGATGACAATTCAGATTTATATGCACTCTTTGTATGATCCTGCATTGAACATCATCCTATTCAAAGTGTTCTGGTTGATAATGGCTTAAGTATTAACATGTGCAGTATCACATTTCTATGACATGTGAGTTGTTTAGAGTATAAAATTTATCCAACCAACACATTTATATATGTTTTTAGTATCCATGTTTGGATATTCATTGTGGAGATTGTACTTCCACTACATGTTGGACTAGCACATGTGGCCACTAGATTCTTATTAGTACCTAGTGCAAGAACATTTGACATGTTATTGGGTAGGCCATGGATATAGCATCTATGGTCCCTTCCATATACCATAAAAAAATTCCTCAAGTATATAGATGTTAATCAGGTGGTCACATTTTAGGGTCTTTCATTTGAGTATCTTTTATCTATCCCACAGGAAGTCATACTGTGACTACTAATTACAATTCTAAGCACAGTTCCCATCTATACACCATAGAGTTTAGCTAAGACACTATTTCAAGTGAGGTTTACTCCTTTAGGGTTACCATGTACGTATTATTTATAATGGAGACATTTATTAGAGACACTCCTATGCCATAAACATATTATAGATTCTACAGGGCCTCCTTCTACCCATTTCCTTCCAAGATCAGCGTTATTGAGTTCTTAAGGTTCTCAACACATTGCACCCTTGCTAGCTATAACATACTCTACCATATGGGTCCCTAAGACACCTATAATTCATAGGGCACCCCAGTCAGGTTCATAGATTCCTAGCACTACTTCACAGGTAGTGCCAACTATAGATCAATCACTTAGTACAATAGGTTTTGGGGCCTCAGTTATCTTTTCACATAGCATGCATAATAACTATTCCTTTATTTGAGATAGGCCACATTGATAATGAGTCTCCCATAAGACTCAATGGTTAGTATGTTCTTCCTTATTTGTACATTATTTCCTTATTTCTTTTCATTTGTATATAATTTAATTTTTGATGTTACTTGTACATAGTTTATATCCAAAAAATTCAAAAATAATATAATATACCAAAACACAAAAACATTCAAATATTTACTTCAGAAAATACATAATATGGATTATGTGCATTGCCATGTTTACACTTCTTATACTTGTTAGGTACTACATATGCTAGCTATCTTATTATAGTTAGTTTTTATTATACATACATGCTTCACTTATAAGACTTGGGTCCACTACATAGATCCAAATTTGATACTATCTACTCATTAGGGGCATATACATAGATACACAGGTCCTTCATTTGATACATTCCTCCATTTAGGGGCATCCTATACATAGTTTTGATTTGTAGGTTACATCTTTCTAAACTTTACATCATAGATTTAACATTGTTATATCTTGATATTGATCATCCTTCATTTAATCAATTTTTTTTGACTATTACTAATTTAGATTCAGCTTATGTACATATATTATCTTATACATTTTTGAATCACATTTTCATGCATACTTTAATCTATCTTTCCTTTTTTAGACTTGATTGTGTCTCTCTAAGTCTTTTATTTGAGGGTATTTCAATATGCCATTGTTATATGGCTCTACACCACATTTGTTCATTATATGTATACTTTGGACATGTGCCCATGTACTTTTGATGTCTTTCTAATTGTGTATGAATAAATTTTAACATGTCCTTCCATGTGGCTCTAGTCCAACTTGATTGATGTTTTTTCATGTGGACATTTTAACATGTCCTTACATGTTTTGCTTTATCATATTTAGTGACATGTTCCCATTTGCATTGTATTTTGTCACCTTGGATTACTTGGGATGACTCATATGTGTTGTATGCATGTTTCCATGTATGCATCATGGCCATGATGCTTGTATCTTGTTTGTTTCAGCCTCTAGTTTTAAATTCCATGAGGGAACTCATGCATCTCCCCTTCCTTCTTGGGTGCCATGATGGACATCATGCCCCATCCCTCTAAGTAGCTACTCAATTATTACTCATATTTTTTATTCATACATACATTATTATATCTATCTTGACAACCTTGTGAATTCTATATCTAACATATATCATATATTACAAATGTATGCTCAGGCTATCTTACATTTTGATGTTATGTATGCACATTATATTGGTTTATTATGCAGATATCATATATGCTCTAGCTAACACAATTTTCAAAGCTTTTTGTTTTTAGGAAAGTTATTTTGAAGGTTCAACAATTCCCCTCAAAAGAGGGGGAATTTACAGAGGTTTGTCATAGAGATTAGGCTATCCAAATGCACTTAGAGTACAATTTTTAGAACACAATCTTAAAATAAATAAATTAGTTTTAGGAAAACATAGTGGGAACAATGACAAAAAAACTAGTTTCAGTTACATAAAAATTAGTAAAGTTAGACATTAGTACCCAAATTGGGACACTAACACCACCAATACTATTGTCTAAGATATGGTGCTTCTATCTAGTAGCCTCAATTTTAGGAAATTCTAGATTGGATAAAAAAGTACATTAGGTACAATCTAGGTTTGTACAGGGTCAGTTATAAATTCTTAGTTTAGCATAGATTCATACCAGGTTTCTAAGATTGGGGGAATCATGTGTAGCATGATCATTCTTGTTTTAGTTCATATACTTACATATAGATTATTACAACTCAATACAAAATATATATTCTTAGATATTAGATTTGGGGGTATGTGTTTGACACATTATTTTTGTATGCTCAATTAAACACCAGTTGATCAGATGGAATGACAAACTCCATGTCCTTCTCTATGTTATACACACTAGACACCATGTTCTAAGTTACACAATAGATTGACACCTTAATTTGGCTACAATGGTTGGCATTCCTGAGAGGCCCAAAGCCATTTTATATAGTTTTAATTCATATGTATTTACTACACATGGGTAGGCAATGATGGATTCATAGTCTACTTGAGTTCTTGAGCCACCTACATGAGAGTTTTAGACATGCCATTAGTTAAATCCAAGCCATTCATAGGCCATGATCCACCAAACATGGGTGGGAAATGATGGAATCAAAAATTGATTAAGTTCTTGAGCTACCCACACATGGGGATTGGGAAATCCATTAGCTCAATTCAAATTATTCATTGATTGATCACTATCTACACACATACACATGGGTTTTCACCAAGTTTATGCATTGGTTCATATACCCAATGAGGTGTATTTTTTCATTTCATCTATCTTGTCTCTTTAATCAATTTTTTATTTTTCTTTTGATATCTCTTAAGTATTGATCTATGCACATTTAATTTGTAGGACACACAATGAAGCATGCTTCGTATACTCAGATCTAGATTCAAGACCTTTGCCTTATAGGTAAGTCTAAGTATGCTTGTTTTTCCTTTATCCTAGTCATTTTTATTTGATATCTTTCTATAATAAAGGGGGTTCAAATGTAATCATCTAAAAATGACACTTGAATGCTAAGAGTGTTATTTGAGACCACCCATCCCTAGTTTAGACCTAGACCTATCTTAGGGCATATTTAGACACATATCCATCCTTTGTGCAAGACACATGTGTTCCTAAACATCTCTAAAATAGTAAAATACCCTCATTTTAGTATCTTGGCCCCTAGTACCTTAGGTTATACTACCTGGACACTAGCACCATATTTTGGACAGTAGTGCCAATGACACCAGTGTCCTAGTTTGGGCACTATTGTAATGTAGAATTGCACCCTTGTGGGAGAATTTTTAGGATATCTCACTCTCAGCTAAAATTTTGGAGAAACCTTAGGCTAAGGGTATCTTGTAGTGAGGTTGAACCTTTGGAGAAGGCTAGATTCCTCTTGGTAGATCACCTAAACTAATGTTTCTGCTTGGAAAAGAGGTAGAGAGGGGGTATAAGGTAACTAAGAGAGATAAATGGGTGATACACCAAATTGGTTTACACTTACATAAGCATGAAATAAACACTAATTCATCATAAGATAATTATTGCTCACATAACCTCTCAAAATAGTTAATTTACATAAGTGTTTTATAAACTAGGCTCACCAAACAATACATGAACTAAAGAGGAATTTTAAAATTCACACCAAGCATCCATTGATGGTGAAAAGAGATCAACTTCATACCTATAAATAACTTTAAAAAACCTAAAAATAGGCAAGAAAGAAGGAAAATGGACAAGGAAGAACACTTCTTTATAGGGCCATCATGCACAAGCTTGCTAAGCATAATTTAGAGGCAAGAGATAGGTAAAAATTGATCTTTATTGCTTCAAAAGGTCTTTTTTACAAATTTTGAAAGTGTTTTTCCTTGTCAAATGAGGATATCTTCTTTTTTATGGGGGAGAAAAATGGAGATACATGAAAAAAGGGGATAGAAAATAGAAGAGGCAAGCAAACATAATTCAATAAATGAGATCCAACCACCCTCCATGAATTCTCACCCACATTTGGGTTAATTAGAACTAATCCTTCTTTAAAAAATTAACCACCATTAGCTCCAATAGTCTTCAATCCCTCTCATTGGTTGAGAAATACACTAGAAGACAATAACTTGTTGAGGATGATGATTTCATGATCCACTAAAAAAGGAAAAGTCCAAGAATGTCTTTAATGCTCGAGCTATTTTTTCTAATCACCCAATTTTCATCTTTCACTTCCACACTATCCTTCACTTGTCTTACACATATAAGGACAAAATCCACATAAATTTGAATCTAGACTGAGCCATGCTACCTCTGAGTTGATTGGGTATTTGTCAGAGATGATGGCCATGTTGAAGGATGAGAGCCTCTCCATTAATTACATACACCAGCTCCTGCTTTGAAACCCAAGCTAAATCTTTTTTATAAATGGAAAACCAATCTAAGGACATTGGTTTTCCTGCATCCATTTATGTCAATATAAGACTATAAATTTTATAGCTTATTTTGATCTTTTTAAATACCAATGGTTACTTGCAAGGGTTTAGATTTTGACGTTTGTGGGCCTGTCATCAATTCCTTCAGACAACTTGTTCCAGCCATTTTCTTCAAATATTTTGGCTTTGATCACTTTCTCAAAAGAAAAGGTCTTCAAGACTTTTACCAAGGTCCATTTCCTTTGTAGATACCCTTTATAATGCTGCATGATGTAACACTTTGGCATGGAAATGACCCTTTTAAATGCTTAAAAAAGCCCTTCAAAATGCTTGAAAATTCCCTTTGAAAGAATTGAAAATTCCCTTCAGCTTTGATAAAGTGACCTCCCAAAAGGAAAGTAGACCGTTCAACAATCTTGAAAATGCCTTTTTTGAAAGGAAAAGTACCCTTCAACTTTTTTGTTTAGTTCACTTTGCCTTGAATAACCCTTCATAAATTTTTTAAGTGCCCTTCAAAAGAATTTTTTTGGATAAAATATCCAAAATAATTATCAACACTTAGTCAAATGAAGTAACTTTCCCTTCAAACCTTTTCTTTTGGGAAAAATGTCTAAATAAATTCTAGCACTTAGCCTGAACAAAACTCCAAAAGAAAATACTTAGTGAAAAAGAGTCCCAAAAGAAACAAACCTTTGCACTTCTTCTTTTGGTCCTCCACTTTTCCTTGATTATGTCCATCTCTTTAAACTAGTTAGAATTTTGGTATGTGGGCCAAAAATTGGCCAACATTTCTGGTGATTCATAAGGAAACATGCCTACTATGCTTAAGAAACTAGCTCATTTGCTCCATCTAATCCATTGGGCACAGAGTCACTACTTTCTTTGATGAGGCTGAGCCTATCTAGAAACCTCCTCTTTAAGAAACAATGACAACAAGAACAAAACAATCACTATGCCCAAGGCACTTAGAGAAAGGAAACACACAACTAAAAATATGTGCACAAGGCACTTAGGAGAAAACATGAAAACTGTAGAAAATGTACAATATATATATATATATATATATATATATATATATATATATAATGGCTTCAAAATCTTCTAATAGGAAAGCTTTAGATGAATTCCATTGAATTGGATGGGTAGTACCTTTGCATCTAATTGGTCTAACTAAAAAGCATTATGTTTTTTGCATCCGTGGATTAAATAAAGACCACTCTACAAGCTACCAAATTTGGTATGGTTGCCTAGTTTGGCCTTGTTTGAATCCCACTTGAGTACTTATCTCCTTCTTTGAAGTCCTCTTCTATGCCTCTCTTGTCAAAGGCCTTCTTGACTAGATCTTGATGTGATTTTAGTGTTTTCATTGCAAGGTCTCTCATTTCTTCAAGCCCATGAGTTCTTCAAGTCTCACATGCATGGACTCATCTTTCATCAAATCCAACTGATGGGTTAGTTCTAATGTAGGTAGCTTAAGAAAAATGGGCAACTTGGCCTCCCTTCCATATACTAAGACATATGGAGAATTGCCAATGGTAGCTTTAGGAGTCACCCTATCAATCCATAAGGTTGTCTTTAGTTTAGTGTGTCATGTCCTCTGATTCTCTTCCATAGTTATCCTGATGATTCTCAACAAATTTTTATTTGTGGACTCAACCAATCCATTTCCTTGAAGATAATAATTGGAAGAGGTGCTGAGGTAGATGCCCATCTTGAGAGCCCATTCATTCATTTTTATACTAAGGAATGGTAATGCATTATTAAAAATGATAGAGGATGGAATGCCAAACTTGGTCACAATACTATCATAGAAGTCTAGGACTACACCTTCATTATCTTCTTTCAATGCAATGACTTCCACCGACTTGATGAAGTAGTCAATTATAGTAAGCACCCATCTATGCCCTGGACTTGATGGAAGGTTGATTATTCCTATGAAATCTAGCTCCCATTGCATGAAGGGATGCTCTACCTGAATTGGGTTGAGAGGAAGGGATGCCAATATTTGTTTACCCATAAAGAGGGAAAACTTTTGCTATTTCCTAACCCATGCATGAGAACCTTTGAAGAGGTTAGGCCAGTAATAACTAGCCCTCATTATCTTTGTTGTTGTGGTTCTAGGTACAAAATAACCTCCTACAGATCCATCATGGAATTTCTCCAAAAACTTGGTCACCTAGTCATTGTCTATGCACCTAAGGAGTACCCCATTTAGGTCCTTTATGAATAAAAAACCCATAAACCAATGCATAAGGTATGGAATAGATTATAAAATACCTTCTCTTTTCCTTATCTAGACCCTGAAGGCATTCTCTTGTTAGCAAAAAATGTGTCATATCATGGAGCCAGCTCTTAGAAGTGGAGGTGCTCCCACCTATGAGTTATCTTGTATCACCATGGAAACTTATTTTTCCTCATGAAGGTCATCAACCATATGCTCACACAAGCCTTTAACTCTTACTATTTTAGTGACCTTGATCTCCATGTCATACTCCATGACCTTGGTAATCCAACTAGCTCTTTTTTTCATTCAAGTCTTTGTTAAGAAGGAATTCTCTCACTCTAGGACGAGACACCATAAGATAGATTTTACTATTGGATAGAATTGGCCTAAAATTTTTAAGGATTCTTACCATTGTAAGGACTTGTTTTTATATGAAATTATACCTCATCTCATACCCCTCAAGCCCCTAACTAAAAAATGCTATTGGTTGCTCAAGTTCTTCATCAGTCTTTTGCATCAGCATAGCTGATATATTATTAATATTGGCAAATGCATATAATATGAAATCTCTTGAGAAATAAGGGTTCATGAGTGTGGGTGCTTGGGCAATGACCCACTTGATAGCCTCAAATTTTGATTTACCTTCACTTGACCAAGTGAACACTTGGTGGTTCTTCAGCATGGCAATGATGGGTTTAACCAAGTTTGCAAAACCAGGTATAAAACTTCACACAAAGTTTATTTTCCCAAGGAAACTTTGAATTCTCTTCTTGTGCTTGGGTAAGGATAAGGACAAGATGGCACTTATTCTATTAGGATCAATAACTAATCCTTGTTTTTAGAAAATGTGTCCCAAGAGTTTTCCCTCATGAACAACAAACACACCTTTCTTGGGATTCAAAGAGATCCCATACTCTCTACATCTCTCAAAGATCAACCTCAGGTAGTCCATGTGTTTGTTGGCATCCTTGGAAAAAGTTGTGATGTCATCTAAGTAGACCAACACCATTTTATTCAACATCCCTTGGAAAACCATGTCCATGGCTCTTTGGAAAGTTGCCTTGGCATTTGATAAGACAAAAGTTATTTTTTTGGTATGCATGCATGCCCCATTTAGTGGTGAAGGTAGATTTGTACTAATCTTATTTCTTTACTAATACTTGGTTGTAACCTAAATATCCATCTAAAATAATTTTTTTTTTTAACCTGTAACTATTTTAAGAAGCTTCTCCATGGATGGTAGAGGGTAATCGTCCTTCAAGGAGACCCTATTTAGATATCTAAAGTCAACACACAGCCTAATATCCCCACTCTTTTTCTTTATAGGAACCAAATTGGCTACCCATGATGAGTGCTTGATGGGAAAGATGATCTTGGATTTAATTAACTTGGTCAGTTCTTTCCTCATAATCTCTTCTATTTTGGGGTTAATAGGCCTTTGTTTTTACCTCACAGGCTTAGCATTAGCCTCCAGTTCTATAGTATGCTAGGCTAACTTTGGATCAAAACCTTTTAGGTCACTATATTCCCAAGCAAAGATGTTTGAATATTCCTTACAAATTTCATTGAAAACATGCCTTACTGCCTCATTACTTACCTTCCCAAGCTTAAGGAGCTTATCTTTTAAAATAAGGACCCTTTCATAATTCTCCTCATCAATTGATATTACTACCTTGTCTTTCCTCATATGGTATCCCTCATGGAAAAGACTTTCAAAAGTGACTAACCCTTTAGGAAGTTTTTTAGACTTTAGTTGAACAATTTGATCCCCATACTGATGTTGAAATTTACCTTGGTTCATTGAGGAAAACTCTGCTTCCTACTGCAAGAAATAAGTAATTTGTTTATCATTTTTGAAGACCTACTAGTAGGCTTCATTATCTAGTACTGATGGCCTCATTACCAACTTGACATGTGGTTGAACCTTGGCCTCTTTTAGCTTACTTAGAATATCAAACTGGGCTCCCACAGCTACCAACCTGTTAGCATGCTTATTTGGCTTCTTGGCACAACTTGAATGTTAAAGGCCTTGAAATATTCAATTAGGTCCCATACTATATTTTGTAGCACCTCATCAAAGGATTCTTAATAATGTTTAGGCCCCTAACTTGGTTCAATATAAGCTCACTATCTCCATATGCTTATAATCTTTTGATTCCTCTCTTATTGTCCCATCAAAGGCCATGGATTAGGCCTTCATATTCTACTGCATTGGAGGAGAAACTAAAATGGAACCTATAAGAGGAGAAATACTTATCATATAAAGGGGAAACCAACATTGCCCCTACACTTCCTCCATTTTTACTTGAACCATCAAAGAACAACTTCCACATACCATTGAGATCTTCTTTAGGTCCAATGAGGAAAGGCATGAGTTGATTTTATTTATTTAGCAATTAGACACCCATGTATTTTTCCTCAACACCTTCCAAAGGGTTGAGAAATTGATTATCCCCCCATAGCTCATCCAAGAATAAGTCTAGAATCTCCTCAGGTTAAGTATTTAATTCTTAACCAATTGTAAATTCATCCTCATCAAGGATATTACAAGTGAGGTTTATATTATCTCGCTGATGGGGTTTAATGTGAAATTGTGCCATGGGCTTTAGCCTTGATTGATACCTTAGTACCATACCTTGTTCTGAAATCCATGTAGGACCAATTTGCTACTAAATAACCCCTAATTTTGGCTATTCTAAAAGCCATATATAATGTAAAGCGAGGAGTTACATCAAGGATCAACACATCTTGAGACATTGAAATGCTAGGACAAGCATGTAGGGTCAAGTTAAGACCCTTAATTATACCATATGTATTTGTGGAAGAACTATTAAGATACAAAACTCCCTTAGTATGTGGTTCATATTTTAGGTTCAGTTGATCAACTATAGACTTTAGTATTACTAAAGTGCTATCTCCACTATCTACCAAGAAATTATGCACCAAGGAATCACCAATGAATAATGAAATGTATAATGGAGGAGGCTTAACCACCTTAATTGATCTTCTCCTATAGGACCTTGGGTTGTATTAGTGAGGACCTTAGTTTCTAAGCTTAGTTATCTACCTGTAGTTATTGTAACACCTATCTTAGATAAACCTTCTTGAAGGATATCCACCTGACTGGGCATGGAAAGCATATCCCACATCGGTACACTCATACTATATTTTTTCATTTGTTCAAAAATTTTGATCAGTGGACCACCAATATTCACATAAACTTTGGGAGCCACTATTGTTTGTTGAATTTATAAGTTTAGTGGATCAAAATTGGTCCCTTGATTTTGATTTTTAAGAGGTGACAGGACCTTTGGAGTGATAGAAAGCTCATTAGGCTTAAAAAATGAAGGAATAATGATAGGAGGTTCTTTGAATGCCTCTTGATTACCATCCATATTCCTTATTTTGAACCTTGTATTAGCTTCCACTGGAATGTATGTTTGGTTAGAACTAGCCTACTAATTGAGTGTATATCACTCTTCTTGCTCACGGATGACCATTATAGCATCCAGTTGGTTTTATACCTGATCAGATCCTTGGTATTGTGGATATTTTCTTGATTTTTTCATCATGAGGATCTATATGTTTTGATCCATTACAAATTGATTGTATCCATAAGCAGCTACCTGCTACCATTGGTCATTGAAGGCTTGGTTAAAACCATTAGTTGGGATAATGGATTGCCCAAAATATTGATCCCAAGGTATGGTCCTTTTAGCTTCTTGAGCCATATTGTTTTGAATAAGAACCAAAGTGTTGGAAGAGCCTACAAAATTTGGGTTATAGCTACTCTATTTATTGTAGCTAGGTTGTCCTTACCCTTGCTCACAGTTCTAGTTTTGGAAATTTCCCTTGAAGGGCGGTCTATTTACTTGATAAGACTACTGTTGAGGCTGATATGGAGGTTGATAAGTTTTATTGAACTGAGCTTGCTACCTCTTCACATTTACCACATCATTTACCAAGGATTAGAGCATGCTCTTAAGTTTTAGGTAGTTTTTTTGCTCTTAGAAATCACTTGGTCTGCTAGTGGAGGCCTTTTCCTGCTTAAGTGAAGGTATAGTAGTAATTTTTGGAGTTGGAAGAATAACATGAAGTGGGTTAATAACCATAGGGGGTGGTCTAATTCTAGGGAAAAGATGCATTGGGGGTCTAGGAGTAAGCTTTCCAACCTAAACCAGGCAATTTTTTGCTTTAATAACCAATTCATAAGCGTCTAGCAATATGGCCCCTCCCACGGATTAGATCATTATAACTATATTGCTATTTAGAACCTTAAATTAGTATAGGAATGCAAAGTTAGGGGATGGTCTAATAGAGGCTAGAATTATGTCCCAAGCTTTTTGGAATATTGTGTTGAAATCTTGCATGACTTCATGGGGGGCTCTCTTAATTGTGGTAAGCTTTTGTGCTAGTGACAAATGGTCACTCTTGTCTACAAATATTTTACATAAGGTCTCTCTTACCTAATTCCATGATTAAATAGAATTAGGAGCTAAGCCTCTATACCAATCTAAAGCTTTTCCCTTAAGGGAGACAACTAACAGTCTAATAGCTATATTTTTTGCAATGACATTATGGATATTGCAAAAATTGGTTGTCATTAATGTGTTCAACAGGGGTTGTGGCTTAGTCTCTTATAAAATATGGGATAGTTTTGACAGTTGCTACTAGAATAGGATTGTATTATGGTAGATTCAAAGGACTTTAGCCACTGAATCCTACAAAAGCTCTTTGGGTAATCATGGTAACAAAAGTGGATAAAAAGGTCTTCTTATGTAGGTATACCTTATGAATGGTTTAGGAAAATGGTTTCTTATGTATGGGTGAGTATAGGAAAATTTTAACCTTTTCACTAAATTTAAGGGGAGTTCAACAAGCTCAAAAGGAATACCTCTAGAAGCTAATCTTGTAGTCATCTTTGGCATGAAAGAGAGTTACTATTCTACCACCATATTATTGAGTGTTCTTCAAAGTCACTAAATACTAAAAGATGAAAGCTATAGCTGCTACAAATTGATCAAACAAACATCAAACTTAAAAAAATCTTCCTCAAAAGTGGTACCACTGAGCATTCCATAAACTATTGTAGCATAGAATTTCACCCTTATGGGAGAGTTTTTTAGGCTCTCTCACTCCCAAATACAATTTTGGAGCAACCTCAAGCTATGGGTATCCTGTAGTGAGGTTGAAGCTTTAGAGAAGGCCAGTTTCCTCTTGGTAGATCACCTAAACTAATGTTTCTACTTGGACAAGAGGTAGAGAGGGGGTATAGGGTAACTAAGAGAGCTAAATGGGTGATACACGAAATTGATTGACACTCACATAAGCATGAAATAAATACTAATTCAGCATAAGATCATTCTTGCTCACACAACCTCACAAACTAGTTAATTTGCATAAGTGTTTCATAAACTAGGCTCACCAAACAATACATGAAACAAAAAGGAATATCAAAATTCAAAATAAGAATCCATTAATGGTAGAAAGAGCTCAAGTTTACACATGAAACTAACTTGAAAACACTTAAAAATAGGCAATAAAGAAGGACAATAGACATGGAAGAACATTTATTCATAGGGGCATCATGCACAAGATTGGTAAGCATAATTTAGAGGTCAGAGATAGGTAAAATTTGATATTTATTGCTTCAAAAGGTCTTTCTTACAAATTTTGACAAGTTTTTTCCTTGTCAAATGAGGATACCTTTTTTTTATGGGGGAGAAAAATGGAGTTATATGAAAAAAAGGGGAAGAGAAAAGAGAAGAGGCAAGCAAATAGAATTCAATAAATGAGATCTAACCACTCTCCATGAATTCTCACCCACATTTGGGTTAATTAAAACTAATCCTTGTTCAACAAATTAACCACCATTAGCACTAATAGTCTTCAAGTCCTCTCCTTGGTTTAGAAACACACTAGAAGACAAGAACTTGTTAAGGATGATGATGTCATGATACACTAAAAAAGGAAAATTCCAAGAATGTTTGTAATGCTAGAGCTACTTTTTCTAATTGCCTGATCTTCATCTTGCACTTCCATGCAATTATTCACTTGTCTTACACGTATAAAGACAAAA
This sequence comes from Torreya grandis, assembly GCA_037957365.1. Taxonomy (NCBI): domain Eukaryota; kingdom Viridiplantae; phylum Streptophyta; class Pinopsida; order Cupressales; family Taxaceae; genus Torreya; species Torreya grandis. The sequence continues at coordinate 741,186 of JARHVA010005881.1, forward strand.
TCCCCATAACTTTGAATTTGGACTGAGCCATGCTACCTCTGAGTTGAGCGGCTATTTATTGGAGATGATGGCCATGTCAAAAGATGAGAGCCTCTCCATTAATTGCATACACTAGCTCCTCCTTTGAAACTTGGACCAAATATTTTATATAGATGGAAAACCAATCTAAGGACATTGGTTTTCCTATATCCATTTATGTCGATATATGACTATAGATCGTGTAGCTTATTTTGGTCTTTTTAAATGCCAACAACTACTTTTAGGGGTTCAAATTTTGATGTTATGGGCCCATCATCAATTCTTTCAGACAACTTGTTTTAGCCATTTTATTTGGACATTTTGGATTTGATCACTTTCCTGAAAGAAAAGGTCATTGGGACTTTTGTAAAAATCTATTTCCTTTGTAGATACCCTTCATAATGTTGCATAATGTAACATTCCAGCATGGAAATGACCCTTTAGAATGCTTGAAAATGCCCTTTGGAAGAATTGAAAATGCCCTTCAGAAGAATTGAAAATGCCCTTTAGCTTTGATAAAGTGACCTCCTAAAAGGAAAGTGGATCATTCTACAATCTTCAAAATGACTTTTCTAAAAGGAAAAGTACCCTTAGACTTTTTTGTTTGGTTCACTTTGCCTTGAGTAACCCTTCAAAAAAAATTTAAGTGCCCTTCAGAAGAATTATTTTGGAAAAAATATCTAAAACAATTCCTGACACAGTCAAATGAAGTAACTTGCCCTTTAAAACTTTACTTTTAGGAAAAATGCTCAAAAAAATTCCAACGCATAGCCTGAACAAAACTCTAAAAGAAATACTAATGAAAAAGAATCTCAAAAGAAACGAACCTTTACACTTCTTCTTTTGGTCCTCCACTTCTTCTTGATCATGTCCATCTCTTTAAACTAGTCAGAATTTTGTTATATGGGCCAAAAATTGGCCAATAGGCACTATTGTCCTTTTCCTACCTTTGGACACCAAAATATATATTTTCAAAGAAACAATAACCTAGGGTTAGCCTAGACCTATTTTGAGACCTGCACAAGTAGTAGAATATTATATAAATGACTTTTATCCATTTATTCACTAGATGTAAATCAAATGCAAATGACACAAACTAGCTTAGAATAATTTGTACATAATCAAGGTTATCAATCTCTATTCTACCGTAATTATGTATACAACCATCTCAATCTTAAAATAGTCATATTTCTAGTCTCAATCTCCACTCAAAATCACCCAAATTAACATTCATACTAGCTTCACTTGCACTTGCACCAACACTTAGGTGGGGAGAACTACATTAGGCTTGATTCCTTATCAGAGTATTGGTATGTAGGTAATTCTCATCATAGTTGGGGTTGAGGATGTCTAGCCTACACCACTAACATCAAACTTTTATGCTTGTTTTAATTAGATTCCCTAACAACATTGAGGTTAAGGTTCGCATACAAAATCAATCAAAATAGGTCACTGATAGGGAAACATAGGCAATTCTCATCATAGTTGGGGTTGAGGATGTCTAGCCTACCCCACTAACATCAAAATTTTATGCTTGTTCTAATCAGATGCCCTAACAACATGGAGGTTAAGGTTTGCATACAAAATCAATTAAAATAGGTCAATGATAGGGAAACATAATTCATGCACATAAGAATAAGCTGAACAGACACAGACATAGGTGCACCCAAAATCTTGGAACAGTTCCACATAGAGGACACTATCACCAAAATAAGGACACTATAACCATTTACATTATTGTCTAATTAGGGAACTACTATCCAAGAAGGTTTTTGAACCTTGGATCCTATATGTGATACTCAGATCAACTCATGTCCTAGTTTGTAGCCTCCAGATCCTCTGTTTTAGTCAATTTCTTGCTAAGTACTTGTTTACATCATTTACTTCTATTTTTATAAAGGTAAAACTAGGTCAATTCTATTAAAAATCAATGGTTGTATTTATTGTATATTTATACCTTGATTTACTATACTCAGACCCTTTAACAACCTAGGGCTTAAACTCCATAAGCCCTAAAAATTTAAATCAATAATATGGATACTACCAAACTACCCATATTAATTGAATAAAATTCAATAGTGGACTCACTACTATGATGTTACAAATAAAACAACTTTACCATGTTGGGTATATAAATTACTCTGGTATGTATTGATGTCCACCCTTATACCTCACCATAATTTAATGTTTGGGTAGAGGTATTTCTTAAACGTTATCCTAGGTGATTTATGTCACTAGAATGTAAGTATAAGTCTGAGTTTTACAACATAAATATGATTAACTTGCATGAAAACATTGTTAATAAGAGTCTTTGGAATAGTGTTTTTTAATTGAAAAGATAACATAGACACAAGTATATGTCTTTTTTTGGTAGGATTCCTACCAATCTTCTCAAAATATTGAACATGATTATGTTCTATTTTAGGTGTCTAACTAGTAAGGATATCTTGGTTCTTGTCAAACAACATCTCCCCAACACATGTTTTCAATTTTTAGATAGCTTGGAATGATCTTGTGAATATTTTCCTTTTGCTTTATTTTTATTTCCTTTTCTTTCTTGTTTTACTTTTCTATTTTGTTAATTATTTTAGGGATGTTTTCTTAATTTCCTTGTTGGGCTTGTTCCCAACTATTTTATGTTGTATTGAAGTTCCACATTAGTCAATGAAAGTGATGATTTGAAATCCTGTAAGTAGGTGACACAAGTGACATTTTGTGTGAATATGTTTCTTGAGTTTTTTGGCTGCCTTAAACCATGTCATTGAGTTAGTCTTGAAAGTTGATATTCTTGTATGTATCCTAGACTTGCTCTCATTTGGGTAAAACTTGGTGGTTATTGAAGATATCACCTTGAAACCAAGCACAAAATTCACATCTTAAAAGGTTTCTAAGTCTCGTTGGGTGAACCTATTTTGATGAAAACTTAGGGTGAAAAATCTATAGTTTTATCTCTCATCTACCATAGTGGTCCCCAACCTTGAACTGAGATTTTTTTTTTTTAAAAAAAAAAGAGAGAGAGAAAAGAAAAAAAAATGAATAGAAAATCAAATCAAATTCAAAAAATCTCAGTCCTAGGTGATTCAAACAACCTCTACTAGGGCTATGGAAACATGGTTGATATTAGAGAAAGGCATTGAGTGGAATCATATGGAACTTTATCATGGATATAGATGCTTGAATGAAAATAGAGAAATGTTTAATAAAATGTCTTCAAGGTAGAACTCATTAGCCTCATAGTTGGAAATATAGAAATTAATCTTTTTAGGTCTTATGAAATGGTAAATGTATTCATTTTTTCACACACCGAGTCAATAAGGATACCTGATTTGGTTACTTAGTTACTCCTATTTACTCCCTTCTTGGATATGTCCATGACCCATGCATTGTTGTAACCAAATATTTTGGGTTATTTAACTATTTATTTTATTCAAAATACTCAAGATTATTTTACAATAGAGTCACCATTTATTTTTATTGCATAAAAAACCCTAATTTCATCACTAAAATCATGAAACCTCTTGTTTCTCTAGAGTCTAGTCTTCTAGTCTAATCAAGTTTGGGTCTCTTTTTATTCATGGTCAGATTGGAAATGTTCTTGGAAAGTTGTAGGTTTAACATTACATTAGATTTACTCTTTGAACTAAGTCTAAACTTGAAGTGTCCATTGTATGCATTTAGTCTAAAAGATATTTGGTAAATTGGATATGAATTTAGGCAACTAGATCTATATTGATTCAACTTTCTAAACTTTTTTAAATTTGATAAGTTCTGGTCTATTTAGTATCATGTTTGAACTATATTAAAATTTCCAATTTCAAACCATTTCACCTCAAATTTATAAAAATTAGCTAACTATTTTAGATTTCTCAACTTCTTTTCCTGAGTAATTTGGTCCATTTCTACCTTTTTTCCATTTGAAATGACTGGGCATTCATACAATTTCATTCCTCTACTTAGTCATTTTTCATAAAAATAGGTTTTTTTTGTCTTTGGGACTAAGTGTCTAAGTATTTACAAAATTTTATTTAGCAACTTAATTGCTTTTGAACTAACAATCTTAGTTGTTAAATTTTCAAATTCATATTTTAAGTCTAACTGCTATTTAATTTATTATGGGTTAATGGTTATCTAAATTTCCCTTTGAGTTCCAAGGAAAGTGAGGAGTTACCACTTATTAGTCGCTCATTATCTTGAGACTTTTTTAAATTAGCCATTTTAACCTAAACTCTTTGAATTCTCAAGATTATGCCACATGACACAATCATGTTTTTATGCTTCCTCATGTCCCCTTGATTTCTTCAATATCCCTTGGACCTCCAAGATGTATGAGATCATTCCACATGGCATGATCTCTCTCTGGGCTCCCAAGGTAATTTTTGTTAGAGGTATAATCACTGAGAGGGGGGGGGGGGTTGAATCAGTGAAGCAAAATAATTCAATTTTAATTCCAATTTCTTCAAACCCTTAATCATTCAATACATACATTCATGAAGCATATACATCATTCATAGCAATGAAAAAGAGAGATAAAACAAGATAAAGCACATAACACATGACATATGTGGGAAACCCTCTTGGAGGATAAAACCCACTAAAACCTTCAATTGGACTATTGTCCTATAATAGTAAGAACCACTTTAGACCAACAACAACTAATTAAATAACTACCATCCCTTATATTCATGAGACAACAATCCCACAAGTAGCTACTACACCTATCTAGTTGAGAAACCATAACAACTAGACCTTTAGAAAGTTTCATCTTGCAAGGAGGAACAAACCCCTTAGATGTTGAGCAGTCAAAATAACACCTATGAAATGAGCATCTCCTTGAACACTGATTAGCTACCAATCTAATGGAGATATAATTTATATCACTTCTCTTCAAATCTACACACTACATAGTCCATGCTCTAATATTTACACTCTCTCAATGCATCCAAAACCACCATTGGATCACTCTACACTTCTTCGCTCATACTCAACTTGTAAGATCACTATTTTGACATTAGAAATATGACCTATAGTTCATAAACACAATCCTCAATCTTCTCTACTCATCAACCCATCCACTAGACACACTTACTCTCCTTTTCCTCTTAACTCTATACTCTTTCTCCACACACACAAGCCTCATACAAGTTTAGAAATCATCATCTTTGATTTCACTATTTATAGAGAATTCATGAACAACAACTTCTTTATCGGTCATTAGTGATGCCTTAACACTTAAGGCTTTTATCAAATAAATACATAGCTCAAAATCATCCTCATTGGTCGACCATAGCATTTATGGGTCACCCTTAATCAACTACACCTTTAAATTTGTCCTTAATAGCCCTTATAGGTCTTATTGAGACCTATTCACCCCTTTAGCATTTTAATGATAAAATTAGAAACATAGAACCACTTACAAATGCATAGGTCCACTCGACATGACCCCTTGGTCATCCTCAAATTATTATAGTCATTTATACTCACCTCTACGTATGCTCAATCTACTCAAAAACTAACCTTGTATACAATAACACCATGAATGAATACACAATCAACTTCTTAAGAATTGTTCATACTCAAGATAGATTTATCACACCTCAAAAATCCATACAAATGATCTTTATGGTGTCTTTGATACTCTCCAATAGCTAAGTCATCATGAAACATCAAAACAACATCAAAATGAACTCAATTATCCTTCTCTGGTCACTTATGGAACATGGTCAAACACATTATCAACTTTAGAGATCAATATATTTGATTCTACAAACATTCAGACCTTCTAACTAGATTATCTAGATGTACCATTGATTCATATTCAACTTTTCTTTTTACATTGTCAATAAATTCATCTTGGATCAAATGTTATGGCTCAAACACTATAGACTGGTTTTCCCTTTACTAATTTCAAATGTGAATGGTCATAGTTAAACATCGAACACTATGCTATCATCTTGCGTCCTCACATATTATATCAAACACACACCATAAATATTATTATAAGTAGATCGATCTTTACCTTTGTTAAACAACTATCACATTGACCTCATCTCGTGTAATATGGTAATGTTGACCAAATACGCTTTATCAATTTCTTTGAAGTAGCTCAGTCTTTACCTCTGCTCACTGTTAAACATTGAACACTTGGCATAATCTCACTACTTTGTAAAACTTTGGAATAAACATGATCCATCAATATCTACTAATTATCTTGGTATTTAACCTTTTAACCATTGAACACTTTGACCTATTTGACTTGATACACATCATAGATCTAAATGTATGAACTCCCACTCACTGTTGATCTTAAATGATAAGATTCATGCTCACTGTTAGATGTCTGACAAGTATAACACTCACCATTAGATATTTATCTTGGTCATATTAATTTCATGTCATATATTTTTTATGTGATTAATCGGATACCATTAGATCTTTGATATAACAAATCACAAATATGGCTAAGCATGGGAACTTGGTGAACTTATGTTTGAGAAGCCAAATTTGCACCCACATATATTTTGTTGTGATAAATTTCATGACCTAAAACTTGGACAATATTATCTCCTTACATAATATAATTCATCCATATATAAATCTTCTCCTAGAACCTTCACACATGTGAAATATAACATCATCAATATTCCTACTCAGATTTTTCTATCACAGAGCCAACTATGCCTACAAGAATATAATGAAGAACCAGATGAAAAAAATGTACTTACACAATATCTAAAATCATTATTCATATTTAATAGGACCCCTCACACATGATCAAAAATTCATACTTATCCCTAATCATCTCTAAATAGTTAAACTTTGAATATTAATCAAGCCAACTTTAAACATACTAGGATAAACACATTGCACACTTTATCATTGACACTTAGAATATGAAGACACTTCATACACTCACCTAGACTCTTCCATTAAATCACTAAAATGATAGGACCGAAACTCCCCAAAGCTCTGACACAACTTGTCAGATTTAAGAGAACACATGATTACCATTGTATAAGCAATTAAACATGCGGAATAACCAGAAGAACAAATAACTATCAATGAGAAAACACACAGAATATGAGAGGCAACACATAATTGTATTCAACTCATTACAAAGGAAATTACAATAAAGAGATCACACTCTTCTTCCACCTCTGTGAGGCTTCCTCCTCAAGGGCTCCAAGTAATCTTCCCACTTGAGTAATCTTCTCTCATAGGTCACAACACATAGCTAACACAAGTTGTTGTTCACCTCATTGTACATCTGTATAATCAAGTCCGAACCAGTACTCCAAGTAGATCTCTCCATGATCCTACTAATGTATTGCTGTCACATTGGACCCTAGCCAACTGCCGATCTCTGTCTGACCCTTGCATACACACATCCTTGCATATCAAACCTGATCTTACTTATACATACATGGGGAATCCTACTTGATTCCACCATGGGAAGAACTCTCCAAGCTTCACATAGCTCTCCTGCAAATTCTCCACTTAACAATATAGCCCATGAGTCTATTATATAGATCTCATGCATACACAAATTAGACTTGCCGCTCAAGACTTCGAACAAGTCTTTAACATGTAAACTCTGCGTTCACTTAACTGACTGTTCATTAACAGCAGTTCAGACCACTACAGGCAACCGACGTCGGTCCCTGCCTTCCTGGAGGTGACCGATGCCGGCCGACATTCTGTCGATGCCGGTTTCCCTTTTGCATCCCCTGACCGATGTCGGTGTGGCCTGCTGACGCCGATGACTGCATACGCTAGAAACCCTCCTATTTGCCTTAAGGTGTAGCTTTTAGCTCCACACCCTAACAATCTCCCACTTGGAGATAAAGAGCTGCACCTGTGCCCAAACCAGTACTCTGTCTAATCTGCATCTTGGCTTGTATTCCTCTTCAAGCTCCCACTTGAAGACAACCCACCACACTCCTTGTGGTGTTAAACCTGTGCCTAATTTTCTTCATTCTCATTGTACCATCTTCTGCCTTGCTATACTCCCACTCAAACAGCAACCCCTGTGAGTAATCTATAATCAACAAACACTTAATAGATCTGGGCCATCTATTAGTCAAACTCACTCTGAGAACATCCAACCTCGCTTTGATACCACTTGATAGGACTGAAACTCCCCAAAGCTCTGACACAACTTGTCAGATTTAAGAGAACACATGATTACCATTGTATAAGCAATTAAACATGTGGAATAACCAGAAGAACAAATAACTATCAATGAGAAAACACACAGAATATGAGAGGCAACACATAATTGTATTCAACTCATTACAAAGGAAATTACAATAAAGAGATCACACTCTTCTTCCACCTCTGTGAGGCTTCCTCCTCAAGGGCTCCAAGTAATCTTCCCACTTGAGTAATCTTCTCTCATAGGTCACAACACATAGCTAACACAAGCTGTTGTTCACCTCATTATACATATATACAATCGAGTATGAACCGATACTCCAAGTAGCTCTCTCCATGATCCTGCTGATGTATTGCTGTCACCTTGGACCCTGGCCAACCACCGATCTCTGTCTGACCCTCACATACACACATCCCTGCATATCAAACCTGATCTTACTTATACATACATGGGGAATCCTACTTGATTCCACCATGGGAAGAACTCTCCAAGCTTCACATAGCTCTCCTGCAAATTCTCCACTTAACAATACAGCCCATGAGTCTATTATATAGATCTCATGCATACACAAATTAGACTTGCCGCTCAAGACTTCGAACAAGTCTTTAACATGCAAACTCCACGTTCACTTAACTGACTGTTCGTTAACAGCAGTTCAGACCACTACAGGTGACCGACGTCGGTCCCTACCTTCCTAGAGGTGACCAACGTCGGCCGACATTCTGCCGATGCCGGTTTCCCTTCTGCGTCCCCTGACCGACGTCGGTGTGGCCTGCCGACGCTAGTGACTGCATATGCTAGAAACCCTCTTGTTTGCCTTCAGGTGTAGCTTTTAGCTCCACACCCTAACAATCTCCCACTTGGAGATAAAGAGCTGCACCTGTACCCAAACCAGTACTCTATCTAATCTGCATCTTGGCTTGTATTCCTCTTCAAGCTCCCACTTGAAGACAATCCACCACACTCCTTGTGGTGTTAAACCTGTGCCTAATTTCTTCATTCTCATTGTACCATCTTCTGCCTTGCTATACTCCCACTCAAATAGCAACCCCTGTGAGTAACCTGTAATCAACAAACACTTAACAAATCTGGGCCATCTGTTAGTCAAACTCGCTCTGAGAACGTACAACCTTGCTCTGATACCACTTGATAGGACCGAAACTCCCCAAAGCTCTGACACAACTTGCCAGATTTAAGAGAACACATGATTACCATTGTATAAGCAATTAAACATGTGGAATAACCAAAAGAACAAATAACTATCAATGAGAAAACACACAGAATATGAGAGGCAACACATAATTGTATTCAACTCATTACAAAGGAAATTACAATAAAGAGATCACACTCTTCTTCCACCTCTGTGAGGCTTCCTCCTCAAGGGTTCCAAGTAATCTTCCCACTTGAGTAATCTTCTCTCATAGGTCACAACACACAGCTAACACAAGCTGTTGTTCACCTCATTGTACATTTGTACAATCGAGTACAAACCGGTACTCCAAGTAGATCTCTCTATGATCCTGTTGATGTATTGCTGTCACCTTAGACCCTGGCCAACCGCTGATCTCTGTTTGACCCTCGCATACACACATCCCTGCATATCAAACCTAATCTTACTTATACATACATGGGGAATCCTACTTGATTCCACCATGGGAAGAACTCTCCAAGCTTCACATAGCTCTCCTGCAAATTCTCCACTTAACAATACAGCCCATGAGTCTATTATATAGATCTCATGCATACACAAATTAGACTTGCCGCTCAAGACTTCGAACAAGTCTTTAACATGCAAACTCTGCGTTCACTTAATTGACTATTCATTAACAATAGTTCAGACCGCTACAGGCAACTGACGTCAGTCCCTGCCTTCCTGGAGGTGACCGACGCCGGTCGACATTCTGTCGATGCCAGTTTCCCTTCTATGTCCCCTGACCGACGTCGGTGTGGCCTGCCAATGCCGGCGACTGCATACGCTAGAAACCCTCCTGTTTGCCTTAAGGTGTAGCTTTTAGCTCCACACCCTAACATAAAAACTCTCCAAAAATCTCCTCCTTCATCATTGATGTCAACACCCATCATACAACTCACATTCCTTCTCTCTCTTTAAACACTTTCACAATAGGAATCTTTCTCCCCCTTTGACACAATGGGAAAGTGGGCACAAACTAATCCTAAAGACCTGAAAAGACCACCAATAGTAGATGACCATCCTAGAAAGATGATACAAACTCCCCCTTACCTTGAGCCTACCTCTTTTTAGCTTGACACCTTCCTCTTGTTATATGCCAACAAACTCTTCAACCATACACTACAACTAATGAATAAAGAGCACACAAAAACATTAAAATCTGATGGAACTCACCAAGAAACATTTGAGAGGGACTCCCCCTAATATTTCTAAGCCATTTCACCTCTTAAGCATCTTCATATATCCACACACCATGAAGAATAACCACACATGTTTACCATCCTTCTCCCTCAAGCTACCACAAGAACCAACAACAAAACTTCATGTCACTCACCAAATAGGAAACATGTTCTAAAAAACCTAATAACTCTCCTTGAAAATTCTCATTACTTTCTCTTTTAGATAAATTGAACAAAAATCACTCTTCTTCTCACTGGCCTATTTGTTCTCATTGTAGCCCTACCTAGAACTTGAAAATCCCACAAAGTTTAGTAAACATATATTCAAGACCTAAAACTTAATATCTATAACACTCTCATATTTCCCCTTTAGCATACCAATTTTCATCACCTAGATCATCCTCTGCAACATACTTCCTTCACAAATGTACTAGCCAATTAGGCCTCCATCTTGACAAAAATAAGAATAATTTAAAAAACCACAAACCTTAAAATATTTATGAATCTTGATTTGATAACTCATTTGGCCCATTCAACCTTTTAATAATCCTCAAACCTCAAATCATAAGGAAAACCATTTTTCTAGCATAACCAAAAACCCTATAAACTTAAAACAAACAAGGTCAACAAACCTCCTTCTGGTCAAGACTCACTTCTAAAAATTATTGCACACCTGGAAACAACTATCACACACTTTTGGACCAAGATATGAGCCTTCACACATTTGGGAACCTTGATTTCCTATATCATGGATTTATCTTGCAACAAGAAAGATAAACTTAGGAGCACACAAAAACATTCAAAAGGCACAAACATGATCAATTCAACACAAAACCACCTGGAACACATCAAAAATAAGTGCACAAACCCTTCTGATCACCAAACTCTTCTTGACATTCCATCAATCTCATTATGCCACCTAGAAACACCCATTCTGACCTTGCACTATAGCTCCTTCCCAAATCTCTGGAGCAAGCTCATGAACATGTTTCTCCCCCTTAACCATTGACCTTCTAATGATCAACACAAGTCTTGGCAACATAGGATCATCAATTCTATACCATAATAATATTGGTCTAAATTACCAATAAAAAATCCACATACCTCTATACTGATGAGTATTAAGATCTTGAGCATACATACTTTCTTATCCATAAGAAAGATGTCTCCTAAGAAACATAGGCAAAGACACCCTACTTCACAATGTCCTAAAACAATGTGAAATCAAGAGTTGCCCACAAATCCTCATATTCCTTCTCCTCCTTGGTCAATTGATACTTATATTTTTTCTTCTTCTTCTTAGACTTAAGATAAACAACATGCTCATCCACTATAATATTCTCCTTTTATTCTAAGATTGGATTGACAATATATGGAGATAACATAGATTCATGACATACCTTTTCATCTAAAGAATCCAACTTGTAATTAGAAACCTCATCATTGGGAATTGATAATTGATGTTATTTACATGATACTTGATTAACAATAATAGGATGTTCACTTATATCCATACACACCTCAAAACTAGCCTCAACCAATACCTTGGTCTTCTCCTTGAGCTTGGTCTCTTCATTCACAACATGAGCAAATGATGAAAGACCTCAGCACTCCTCAAAATTGATAGCATTTTCCACCATAGCAAATATATTACTTGAACTTGTAGTATTATCATGACTCATACTTACCACCTTTGGGTTTCATGAGTTAACTTGCTTTCTTTCTTGCACTCTAAGAGCCCTATTGAACTCATTTTGACTTGATGGCCTTTACTTGCAGAACCTAGCAATGTCACCAATCTTCTCAAAATTATAGAAAACCATTCTTTTAAATAAAATTCAACTTGCCTTTCCTGATTTGGATAAAATCTTGTAATGTGTCCTATGTCATAACAAATGAAACAAACTACTCTTTTTGAAGAAGACTCACCTTACCTTACCTTATTTGGACACTTCTTAGCAAAGTGTCCCTCATCAAGATATTTGAATCACTTAAATTTGTTCACACCTTTTGACTAATGACCCCCATCATATTTCCATGCAAACTCATTTCTAATAGGTATCTTGCATTCTTTATCCTTATGATTGAATTGATTACATGTGTAATAGTAACTATTGAAACTTGCATACCTCATGGCATTTGGTTATCTAATCTTATTTCTATTCATTCTACCAGCACCTTCATTCCTTGTTTGATGATTTATCTTCAAAGTATGATTATCCTTTTTCATTTTAGTCTTTATCTTATCTTGAGTTATATTATTTGGTTCTTATTTGCATCCAAGACTAGTTCTATCATTTGCATGATTTTGATCATTCAGAATATTGTCTAGATCACTTGAGCTCTTTTCAAATCTCACAAATGACTTCACCTTACTAGATGTCTTCTCTAACTCAGATTTCAATGACTCATTTTTAAGTACATACCTTGAACATTCATCTTCTTTAGCTTTTAGGCTTGTAGATAGGATTTCCAATTGACAACTGAGATGGTTGACCATATCTTTATGATCCTTGGTATCTGAATTCATTCTTTCTTCAAACACATTGAATTCTTCCTCATAGTCCTTGACTTGTGACTTCATCTTCTTGTTAATCTTCTTCTCAGTCTTTAGTTCTTCAAGATCATTCATAAATCTAGTCTCATCATCCACCTCACCTTTATCATCATCTGAATCACTCCAAGTAGACTCTTTTTGATATGAGTGACTTCCTTCCATAGCAATGAAGAGGGATTTATCTCCAATAGGTTCATCATCTTCATAATCATACTTAAAGTCATTGCCTTGACTCTCATTTAATATACTACATTATTTTTTGGTGTAGAGACTCTTCTTGTTCTTGAAGGACTTCATCTTGTTGTCATACTTTCTAAATCCTTTCTTCCTCTTATCAGACACGTATGTCTTCTTATTTTCATCTTGATTTTCACCATGCTCTTCATCATAATTCTTATTATGATTATGAGGGAAGTTTCTATCAAAATGTCGTACCTCTCCATAATTGAAGCATTTGAAGGGTAGTTTACCCTTATACTTGCCTAAAACTATTTTCAATTTCCTTGTAAACAAAGTAATTAATTCATCCTCATCAATATTAGATAGGTCATCCTCCTTGGGTTTATTACCTTGGAACTTCCTTTTGGCTTCATTTCTATCTTAAAAGTTTCTTCCTTCTTTGGTGGTATATCATCATTTACTCTCATCTCATAGGTAGTAAGGATCCTATGTAATTCATCCATATTCAATCGAGTAAGATAATGAATTTATTCTACACCAAATACTTTAGAATCAAACTTGAAAGGGAGAGACCTTAATACCTTTTAAACTATAGTAGCTTTTTCAAGCTTCTCTCCAAAACTCTGATGATGTTCATGATCTCATCAACTCTTTATCGAAAGGATGAAACTGTGTCTTCTTCCTTCATCTTAATACTCTCAAATTATCTTCTATGAGTCTGCAACTTTTCCGACTTAACCTTTTAAACTCCTTCATAAATAGTCTTCAATTTATCCCACATTTCTTTGGCAGATGTAAAATGGATTACCTTGGTGTATTAAATATATAAAAGACTACTAGTAATATCATTCATTGCCTTAGAATTTTTCTCAAACAACTTATTATTTGTATCACTAGATGGAGGAATACAAGGTGTAGAATAACCATCCAAAATAGATTGTTAAGTGTCAAACCTTAGGTACATGATGTCGGTCTTCATCTTTGCACTCCAAAAATAATAATTGGATCCATTAAACATTGGTGCTTGCTTATTAGAGAAGTTTCTTTGCATTTGATGACTACCCATACTATATAGTGGATCACCTTCAAACTGTCAAGCCTTTACTAAAGGATCCACTTTGATACCAATTGTTAGAGGTACAATCACTAAGAGGAGAAGGTGAATCAATGAAGTAAGATAATATAATTTCAATTATAATTCCTTCAAACCCTTAATCATTCAATACATATATTCATGAATAATATACATCATTCATAATAATGAACAAGAGAGACAATGCAATATCAAGCACATAACTCATGACATATGTGGGAAACCCTCTTGGAGGAGAAAACCTACTAGAACTTGCTATTGGACTACTATGCTATAATTAAAAAATTAATTTAGACTAAAAATAACTGATTAAATAAATACCATCCATTACTTTAGTGAGACAAAAATCCCACAAAGAGTTACTACACCTATCTAGCTGAGCAACCATAACAACTAGACCTTTAACAAGTTCACATTGTAGGGAGGAACAATCCCCCTAGATGTTGAGTAGCCACAACAACACCTATAAAATTAAAATCTCTTATAACACTAAAATCCTACCAATCTAATGGAGATATAATGTATATCATCTCTATTCAACTCTGCACACTACACAATCCACACTTTGATCTTCATACCCTCTCAATGCATCCAAAACCACATGTGGATCATATTCATTTATTCACTCATCCTCAACCTACAAGAGAACTATTCTGACATTAGAATTAGGATCTATAGGTCATACACATAGTCCCTACTCATCAACCCATCCATTGGGCACACTTACTCTCCTTTGGCTCTTAACTCTATACTCTTGCTTCACACACACAAGCCTCATACAAGTCTAGAAATTATCATCTTTGATTTCACTATTCATAGAGCATTAATAAATAAAAACTTCTTGGTCAACCATTATTCATGCCTTAACATTTAAGGATTTTATCAAATAAAGACATAGCTCAAAACCATCCTCCTTGGTTAGCCATAGCACCCATAGGTCACCCTTAAGCATCTACACATTTCAATTAGGCCTTAGTATCCCTTATAGGTCTCATGGAGACCTATTCACCACTTTAGCACTTCAACGAGTAAATTATAAACACAAGACCACTTAAAAACTCATAGGTCAACTCTACAGGACCCCTTATTCATCCTCAAATGATTATAGTCATCTCTACTCACCTTTGTGTATGCTCAATCTACTCAAAAGTTATGGCTCAAACACTGTAGACTAGTTTTTCCCTTTACAAATTTCAAATGCCAATGGTCATAGTTAAAAATCAAACACTATGTTATCATCTCATGTCCTCACATCTTAGATCAAACATGTACCATTGATCTTCTTGGAAGTAGCTTGATCTTTACCTTTGTTAAACAACTGTCACTTTTACCTCATCTCATGCAATCTGGTGATGTTGACCAAATACATTCCATATATTTCTTCGAAGTAGCTTGATCTTTACCTCTACTCATTATTAAACATTGAACACTTGGAATCATCTCGCTACTTCTTAACACTTTTTAGTAAACATGATTTATCTATCTCTTCGAATTAGCTTGGTCTTTAACCTATTAACCATCAAACACTTTGACCTCTTTAACTCGATACAAACCGTAGATCTGAATGTATGAACTCCCACTCATCGTTGATCTTAACTGATAGGATTTATGCTTGCCATTAGATGTCTTATCTAAGAAGTATAATACTCACCATTAGATCCTTATCTTGTTCAAATTAAATTCATTCCATATATTTTTGATGTTATTAACCATGTACAGTTATATCTTTGATATCACATATCACAAGTATGGCCAAGTATGGGAACTTGGTGAACTTATGTCTGAGAAGCCAAGCTTTCACCTACATATCTTTTGTTACACTAAATCAAATGACCTAAAACTTGGATCATATGATTTATTTATGTACTATAGTCCATACATATATCAATATTCTCCTAAAACCTTCGCATGTGTGAAATATAGTGTCATCAATATGCCTACTTAGATTTTTCTTTCATAGAGCCAATTATGCCTATAAGAACATAATGAAGAACCAGATGAAAACCATGTACTTCCACAAGATCTCAAATCATCTTTAACCTCTGATAGGACCCCTCACATATGATTAATACTTTAGACTCATCCCTAATCATATCTAATTAGTCAAACTCTGAAGATTAGCCAGGCCAACTTTAAGCATACTAGGACAAGAACATTGTACACTTTATTATTGACACTTAGACTATCAAGACACTTCATCCACTCACCTAGACTCCTCCATGACATCATTGATGACTCTATAATAAGTTTTATTCTTCCTTTTATATTTAATCCTCATAATGATTAGGATCATGCCAAGTGGCATGATCCTGCTTCTTCAGGCCCTTAGGGTGGTCTATATCCTTACAATCCTCCCATTAGGCCCTAGAGAATGAGATTTAGACAAATATGAAGATCTCATTTCACCAATATATTATAGGTCAATAGCCCAACTAAATCATTCCCTGAGTGATCTAATGGATTCCACATAGCATCAACTGCCAACTAGACAAAGTATTGACATCCATGTCAATATTTTACCTACTTAAATATAATGGTGGTCTGGCATATCAAATCTATCATAAAACTAGAATGCTTTCCATTTTATACCTAACCATTGAAACTACTAAAATCTATTGATTATGAGTCTATTTTATCACTTAAAGGGATCAAAAGTCTAAAATTGACTATATTTATTTGTTATTTTTATCTAAAGAACTTGATCATTCATCTAGTTAAATAAATTAATCTTTTCAAAAAACCCATTTTTAATTTTTAAATTTAAGGGTTTTTATTGTCTTTTCTTCAAGTTTTATACCTTAGTCAATTTTCATAAAATATTGAATGGCTAGTCTATTTATTACAAATCTAATAGTTAATAATGGCTAATCTTTTATCTTGTAGGTCCAGATTCACTGAGGGGGTACCACTTGTTGAGATTTTGGGTCTTCATTTTTCTAGAAGACACTGGACATAGATCTAAGCCCTTTGACCCTTTGGATGCCTAAGGTCATTCCACATGGCATGATCCTACTTCTTTAGGCCCTTAGGATGGTTAGAACAAAGTAAGATACAAAAACATAAGACAAATAGGGAATAAACTACACAAGAAATTACATGGAAACCTTTCAATGTACAAAAAAAAAACCATAGGCAAAATGGCAGCTTCCAAAGTTCATTAATTCAACATCAAATCTCTTTTATAATATTTATTCTAGAAATTCCATCAATGATAAAAGCCAAGCACTAAATTTTTTCACTTGAAGAATTTAGGTTGTGAACCAAGCTTAAACTAGCCTACAAGATCCAACCTCAAGGCATGCAAACATAAGCTTGCATGTATCCACTAACTAAATGAATTAATGGGTGGCCAAACACATTTGTCACACTCCATGTGGGGTGAAAAATGATCACCAAAAGTTATTTATCTTCATGTACAAGGGTAAATAAAATGGTCCATCCATATTATACGATATCTAATCCACTTCCATGTGGCTTTGAACATTGTCTCCCACTTCAAAAGTGAAGACAAAAAACAATAGTAAACAACTTGTCTATTTATTCACATGTGAACACATGGGTCCAAAAGGTTTTGTAATCCCTTTTTGACTCTAACCAAACATGTGAATCCTAGGGCCCATTAGAAATTCAACCCATACATGACCCTTTGTCTTTTACACACCAAGATAAAACCCATATGACTACCAAGGACAAACCCATTTGCCTTGGAGTGTTATGCCCCACTCCCATCGTATCAATCTGATCACATGTGAGATACCCTCCATGGGCCCTACCACATCACAAATCAAACACATCACTAACCATCCACATCACCAACATGCCACATCACCAATGAATAGTAGCCATGAATAGTGATTGTGAATAGTGACTTCACACCTAATAATTTCTCTATGTCTTAGGAACAAATAGGAGTGGTATGATAGAGTATATACTAAGTGAGTTACTAATATCATGCCACATACCATACTATTGGGCCTTTAGGTAGACAAGATATGGAACAGAGACCAGGGTACCATAAATCTCTAAGTGAATGATATCTTGCCACTTGTCAATATTTCATTGTACCATGGCTTAAATAAAATTCATATCTCAACAAGTTTTAGATTAATGATAAGTGGACACATAGGGTGACCTTCCCAAGTCTGATACATGGACCTCTATAAATTGAATTAAAATTTAAAATTGATGCCAATTTTCTTTTTCTAGCTCATCAAAATCCAAGAATTAAATTGGGAGTCCAATTAGATCTGTGTAGTTATTTAATATCTTGTCACCAAGTTCCAAAAATATTCTGGTAATGGATTCCAAAGTAAATCAAATATTAGGCTAAGTTATACAATGACATGCACATCAGGATCAAAAAATCTAAACATCACAAAAGTAAAAATAATTTCTATGCACAATCAATTTTTGCGAGGACTGTTCGTAGGTGGAGAATGAAAACTTGTGCCCCTACATTTAATATAATAGTAATCCATCAAAAGAGGAGGAAATCAAATTGAATTTGTCAATTGAAATGATGCATTAGTCCAATATTAACATGTTACTAATATTTATGGAAAAGGGGTGCATTCATTAATAGAGTTATTATATTTTAAGATAGGCACATATTAAATAGGTTCTTTAGTTGATGCCTACTAGTTAATGATTATAACTGCTTGGTATGTATGTAATGCATTGAATATTTTACATTTTACACCATTTGAATGGTGGGTGAGACTATTAAAAATCTATATAAAGCTAACCATGAGACCATATTAGGGGTTGGTTGATTGGTGTTAGAATATAATAGACAACTAGGTTTTTTTCCATGATTTTTCTTTCATTTTTAGGTCAAATTTTCTTGTAAGGAATATTTTTGTGAATAATTTTATGTAATTCCCCTAACAAAGGTGGATCAAACATTGTTTTGTCAAGTAAATATCTAACAAATTAAAATGTATTGAAGACTATTGCTCAATATTTATGCATGTATATGGTGATTTTATCCATATTTATTCATATTTAAATACCTTATACTCTTGCACCATCTTTGTCCATGGTTGTGTGCTTAATAGCAAATCTACAAATTGGTTTCATGAATTTGATCTAAGTCAAATGAAAAAAAATTGTTTTAACCAAAAAAATAGGATTACATTTTCTTATTTACCCTCATTTTTTTTCTTTCTTATACATCTGTTAGAGTAGGAAGAATAGATCTAAATTTGCAATACATGTTTACAATCTTTATCTTGATTTAAAATCTTATCATTATTTCTATTGTATTGTTAAACCCATATATATAATAAACAATGGTTAAATTAGTTGTATCTTGATGATAAATTAAGTTATGTTGATTATATGAGCATATGATCCATAAGATCATAATAATCATTTATTTGAGTTTATTATAAACAATCCCCTTAAAATGGAATAATTTTACATCAATTATTGAGTTACCCTACAACCCAGGACCTAGGAAATAGAGATCTTGGGGATATTTTGTTTCTTTTTAGTGGGGGTCAATGGATTTCAACCCTACCTAATTTGGTGTTCCAAACAACCCATCAAGAGGACTAAATAATGTAAAATCCTTTGAAGTCATAGACTTTAGACAATTTATAACATATACTTACTCTTGTTCCCAAGTCATTTCATATTTGACAAAATTTATTATCCTAGAATAATGACCTGATATAGTAGTGCAAGTATTTTCAAAAGGAACATCATGAGATTGAACATTTATTAGATAACATCTCAATTAACTTAGCATTGAATCCATGTAAGAAAATAACAAATAACATGCTAAAAATTAATACAAAATGTAAAAATAATTTTCATGATCATATGTAATGGATGAAATAAAGATCCCAGTATGAATATAATACAAAGAAAAACCAAGGTATAAGGTTGACCTAGGTAGGGGTTTGAATGATTATGTGGGATCTCAAATATACTTTCTCATTCATAAATTAGTTTTAACATAATATTTTAGAGTAAAAAATATAGTTTTTAAATCATGCATATATCCCATTATCATGTCTCCAAGGTACGGTGAGAGTAACTTCTCACACAAATATTCTCCTCTCAAGTGCACCAAAAATCAAATGGATAAAAGTGGATTCTCATTGAAAGGAATAAAAAGCAAATCATTCCTATCCAAAATGTTTTCATCTGTTAACAAACAAATATCACAAAGAGAATCTGAAAGCATAGACTTGTAAATTGATATGCATAAATGAAGACCAATATCATATAATATCTCTAGAACTTAATGTAAGTAAAATAAAAGTGTCTTGCATATATAGGCAAGTAAGATCAATCATAACCATAAGATCAAGCTAATAGATAACCTAGGGATCGAAACCTACTATACCTAAAATCGAAAAACATTAATATCCAAACTTATGTGGGTGGGTAAACCTAAAAAATGCTAAAAAAGTAAAGCACCTAGGAAAAGTGAGCAAGTTAAATAACCTAATATAACACCCTCCCCTTACCAAGTGAAGATAGGGGATTAAAATAGCCAAAAAATAAAGTGGCATATCCACATTATGAGTCTCATAAACAAGGGCTAATCAAGTAGTCATGTATAATATACCATGAATAAATGATGAAGGAAGATGTCCTCATGAACACCCCCCAAGGATAAATTATGAAACCACAAGCATACTTCCCAACTCAAGGTAATGAGGTGATGCAAAAGGATTCATAAAGATATCGACAACTTGCATTTGAGTCTTAATGTAATCCAATCAAACAACTACATTTGAAATGTTTTGATGAATGAAGTGCATGTAAATCTCATTAGGCTTGGTCTATTGGTGCTCACTAGGGTTGTAAAAAATGTGAATTACACTTTGATTGTCACACCAAAGTATAGCAAGTGAATCCTATGTGAAGCCAAAATTCATCAATAACTGATGAATCCAAAGAAATTTCTAACTCAATATGATTGTTGCCTTGTACTATGCCTCTATAGATGAAATTATAATAAAATGTTTCTTATTACAAGCCCAAGCAACTAGAGAATAACCAAGACCAAAAAAGTACCAAAATTTGAACATTTATCATTAATAAAACCTACCTAATCTGAATTAATATATCCAACCAATTGATTATAACCTATGGTGTAGTGTAATCCAAAGTGATAAGTGCCCTAAAAATATCAAAAAATCTTTTTGAAAGCCAATTGTTTACTATCATCAACATCATGTGCAAACTGAGATATAAGACCAACTAAAAAATAAATATCGAGGTAAGTGTGGGTCAAGTACATGATACTTATAACCAAATAATTATACAAGATAGGATCATAAATAAGATTAGTGTATGTGGAAGTGAGAGTGACCCCAGACTAGAAAGGAGAGGGACTTGGCTTGCAATCATCCATGCTAAAATATTGAAGAAGATCAAGGGTGTAATTTTGCTGATTCAAATGAATCCCTCAATCTAACTAAAAATATGTAAACTAATAAAAAATAAAAAATATTGAGATATGTCACACAAACTACATTGAAAGAGCCTAAGAAAACCCTAAATCTGAGAAGAATAATTGCCTATAAGAAGTAAATCATCAACATACAAAACTAGTATAATAATATCTTCCCCAACATGCTGGATATATATGGTAGGATCTCAGTGGTAAAGAACAAAGCCATTATATAAAATAAAATAATACATGTTCTCATACCAGGGTTGATAAGCCTAATTGATACCATAGAGAGACCTTCATATCAAAAAATAAGATAATAATCATGAGCAAACCTAACAGGTTACTCTATGTCTATTTTCTCCTAAAAATATCCATGTAAGAAGGAACTCTTTATATCCATCTAGTACATTTGGAAACCTTATGATGCAATAAAAGAAAGTATAAGGTACACATAATCCATCTTTGTAATAGGTTCAAAATTCTCCAAGGAATTGATACCTTTAAATTGTGAAAAACTATTTGCTATAAGACATGACTTATACTTGTTAATGGACCCATCAACTGCATATTTGGTAAGGTATATATACTTACATCTAACTAACTTTATTCCCTTAGGAAGAGAAACCAAATCCCAAGTATGATTCTTTAACAAAGAAGAATGCTCATTTATCATCACATCATCCCACTCTTATATCCCATGAGCATTTGAAAAATAGTGTGGATCCCCATAAAATTCTTGACAAAAATGTCCAAAACCTATAGAATGTGCATGATGATGTCTAATGCATGTAAGATCGTATATGAAAGGTTTCACCCTAGAAACTATAGTATGATCCCACTTAGATATAGTGGGAACAAGATCCACATCTAAGTATACATCTGTAACCTCCTAAATTGCCTATTAAACTAGATATTCAAAGAAGGGATCCTCAAAATGAAGTGAAGAATAATAAATAGATGGAATCAAATAAGAAGAAGTCATGGAAGAATACGAAGACTTGTTAGAATATAAAAATCATCAAACTGAACATGTCTTTGAATAAGAACATCATGAGCATCAGGATCTAAAAATGAATAAGATCTCATGTCCTCAAAATACCCTTACAAAGTTTAAGGGCTCGCTCTTCTAATCTAAGGATTTCCTTTTATTCTTATTACAAAATCCCAAGAATGACACCTAAAAACTAAAAAAAATGAGACATTAAGATTAGTTATAGATAAAGCCTCATTTGGAGTCAAATTCTAAAGTGCTCTATGTGGTGTGTGATTGTAAATGTAATTTTCACAATTAACTTCTTCTACCTAGTATACAAGGGGTAAATATTGAGAATGCATCATGAAGTTATTCATCTCCTTCAAAGTTTAGTTCTTCCTTTTTTCTAAGGCATTCTATTGTGGAGTCTAAGGAATAAAATGTTGGTGAACAATGCCATGATCTACCAAATAATTAAAAAAAATCTTTGTTGAAGTACACCCCCCATTTTTAGTGTGAATCTTATTTATACAACTAGAAGATTGTTTCTCGACCAAAGCCTTAAAGACTTTAAAGTGTTAAAATAATTTACTCTTGTAATTGAGAAAATAAACCCAAGTATGCATCAATAAATAACCAATAATTATAAGTGCATACTTAGCTTCATTTAAAAGAGTAGAAAAACTATTAAGTCACTATGCATAATCTCAAGTGGTGAAGAATCTCTCTTGGACATACCCTTAGTATATGGATCTTGGTTTTGTTTCCCCAATGCATAATTAGGTCAAACTCCATCAAGATAAGAAACTCTAGGAAGACCATGAACCATACCATGAGTGATCAACTCCTTAAAATAACTATAATTAAGATGTTTAAATATCTCATGCCAAATATTACTCTCATAATTGGCATGAAAACCAAACATGTCCCCATATAATAAGTGTCATCAAAAATATCAAAGTGATATAGTCAAGAACTATGATCAATAAAACCCTGTGCAAAAAGTGAATGAGAATATAATAAGGTTAGAGTTTTATCCCTTGTGATGTGAAAGTCATTGTATTGCCCTAACCAAATTGAAAAATATGATAAACATAAAACAAATTGGTAGTGGTGTTATGAATATATAGTTCAATATTGATGTGGCCACCATCAATTTGTATGTCACCTTTTCCCTTAATAGAAAGAATGGAATAATATCCAACCTTAATGTTGGAAGTATAAATCAAACCAATAAATATGAAAGACTCATTAGAATAAGTTAGGTGGTGAGAAGCACTAGAATATATAGCCCAACTCTCTGTAATAAGTGACTGAGATCTTTAAACAATATTAAACAGTTTTCCATGGTTAGTGGAAGGAAATGGAGTGGAGATAGAGATATTGGGTTTTATAAATACATATTTTAATGCTTTAATTCTCATAAAATACCTAGTTTATACATGACTAATGCCCCCTACAAAAGGAACATGAAAGGCTATACTTATTCTTGGATTTATAAGAATCATTGGGTTTAGAGTTATTAACTTTAGGTTTAGTGGCACTTTGATATGGAGGAGTGGTTTTGGGTTTAATTTTTTATTTTCCATTCCTCTTAGGATTAGATGCTACTAATTCATTTTAATAGGAGGAATACTTGAGGTTAGACAATTTGGATTCTTGCCTAGTAATTCTTTCACAAAACAACTCAAAATCAGGCATTTTAAATATGGTACCCAAGACATCTATGCTAGAGAAAAATGTAGAATTATAATTTTGAATGGACTTTTAAAATGTGATATGATTAGGTAAACACACTCTTCATCTTTCTTATCTCTTCCACTCCCTTCAATTATGTCAATAAGTTGCTTAACCTAGTAAGATAGTCTAAAATGGATGGAAAATATTCAGGATTGAGAGAAGTGATATCTACTTCAAACTGCATGGCTCTCATGTGATCTACCTTACCAAATAAACCCTTCAAATTTTACCAAATTTTTAAAGGATATTCACATATTTCTAAATTAAATAAAGTAATATCACTTACATAAGTTCCTATCAAACCCATACACACATAAAATTTATATTTGTGCTAATTTTTTTCATATTCTCTAGTGAACATTAGTTGTATTTCAGTTAATAAGGCCCATAATCTTTTACATTTTATGATTGTTTTAATTATTGGTATTCATGTGTGGTAATTATGTGTTTTTAATGGCTCACACTGATCTAATGAAGAAGAATAAGGCATTTTAAAAACACTAAAGAGTAAGATAATGCAAATAGCGTTCTCAAATCAGTAATGAGATAACCCCCACTAAGAGAGTATTTTAAAAAGCCCCCCCAAATTTGATATTTTATAATCGAGTGTGTTTTACAAAATAAATGACATCAATAAATTGGGCATAAAAAATGCTTTTGAAAAAAATGACACTTAGTTTCGAGTCCCAGATCAAAAATTATAGGTATTACAAATTTCTTGTCATAAATGGGTCAAATTAAAATGTTTGGAAAAAAATCAATTCTTGGAGAGATTTTTAAAAAAATGAGATTGGTACTTAATCCCTCACTAGTATAAATAAAAATTTAGTCCCCCCCATGTGACCATGTCATGTGACCAAGTGGCTACTGGTGAGGACAATTGAACCAGATTGTGGGTTAAAGCCTGATGGTTCTAGTTGAACAAAATCACCCATGGGTACAACCAAACTGGTAGGTGCATCATATAAATTAGGTTTAGTCTAGAAAAAAAGATCGCTTAATCTATTAATGGAAAAATTGTGCACTAAAAAACCTTCTATATTAAAAAAATTACATCTTCCTCCAAAAACAATAATAAAAAATGCATATCTACAAAGAATGATTTGACTTCTTCCAAATACAATAAAGACCCACTAGGTTTTTGGAAAAAAACATAAAATTTGAGAAAATATTTTTCTCTTCTACTAACAGATGGTACGTGTATGCAATAAAAAATACATCATGTCTATAAATCAATCCTGGCTCAAAGAAGTTAAAGCATACCTACACTTCTGATTGGGAATACAATTTTTAAGTGGGAACATGACAAATATGGGGATTCGCTAGACCTGATTAGGGGATCACTTTTCACAATAAACCATCTTAGGAAGGGTTCTAAAGCCTATAGTCTAACACAATCATGCAAGAACCCTAAAAGAGTCCTAGGTTTAATGTTTTACTCTATTCTAATAAACAAGAAAGTAAAATCTAATCTAGTGCACACCAAAGCTTATGGCATAATATGAGGGGTTAGTAAAGAAATAAAAACATGTATAGGAGAATCTCAATTAAGCTAAGTATGACTAATACCTTAATACATGGAAGATGAAGAGTAATATTAGTCAAGCTAATACTTATGCTACTTCTATCTACTAAAGAGAGGAGAACAAAGTTAGAATATACTTACCTGATTATGAACCCATCGAGACTCAATCTCTCCCTTAATCAAAGGGTATTAATATGAGGTTGTTGTGGTTTGTAAAGATAAATAAGAAATTCCAAAGCATCTAAGACTTATCCACAATACTAGATTCTCCAAGTAGAAACCCTAAGTTAAGACTCTTTGAGTAGAATGGTGGAAGAGCAGATTGTAAAGAAGCACGAGTGAATAATAAAATTTGATTGAATATTGAAATAATGATGAAATTATATTATATTTATAGGTATATTTAACCCTAAATCATTCTAAATATGTCATCTATATGGGTTTGACCAAGTTAACCCTCTATGTTGTTGGTAAATTATTCACTAGGTCCCAAACTAGGTCGGTCGAAGGGTTAACACAAATATTAAATGAAAAATATCCTAAAAAGGAACATGGTCAACATAATTGACCCTATAAAATAAACAAAAACTAAAAATTGTACAAGGTTGACCCAGTTGATCTAGTATAATCGACTATCAAAAGGTGATCAAGGTGAGAAAAAGAGGGATAGAAAAAGGAAAAATATTAAAGTGTGAAAGGGAGGACTAATAGATTAGGGAATGGTTTAAAGACCTGGTTGGATTGATAATAATCTATAAATAAGGGGAAAAAATCTTGTGAAGCACCAATGGTTTACCCACCCTTTTCTTGTAGCACCCCTTAGGGCATGCACTTAGAAAAATTGAGTCTCAATGGGTTCTTGCAAGATGTAGAGCATCAGTATGTGATAAAAGTTAAAAATATTATGTGTATACATATGCCCCACTCAAATCTCATCATGTGTCATTAAGGTGCAATAGGGGATGGTGCTTCAAGAAATAAACATGAGGACACATAACACTAATGCTAAGAAGAAGTTATAGTATTTTTTAACAAAAATAACTAAAAGTAAATGATAGAATGGGAAATAAATAAAAAATAAATGTTATGTGTACCTTGATCTACCTTTATCATTGGATGGTTGTCTACTATGTTTTTAGTTTTGATTATGTAGGGTATAGAGATTGCTTTTGACAAACCCAAAAATACAAAACTAAAGTGCAAAAATAAAAAAATGTAGAAAAGTCAAGATAATTGGAGCTAAGTAGACATGACATACTTGGGAAATTGGCAAGATGGGGTGAAAATTGATATGTTATACCAAATGACCAAGTCAAAAACAAGAGTAAATTGAGTAACCAAAAATCCAAGGCTACTAAAGACCAAAAAACTCAAACAAGTAAACCTTAAGTAATAAAGTCAAATTCACCAAATCAAACCAAGAATACATGTCAAAAAGGATGCTAGGCAAACAAATAGATGATATAAGACTAAAAAATTTGGTAAAACAACATTGATGAGTGAGAAGTAATAAGCCAACCTCACTAAACAATGGAAAAAGGTACAAACTCAAGTGTCCATGATAGTAGGATAGTAAAAAAATGACAAATGGTAAGAGGAGAAAAATTATGTCTAGAAAGGTAGAACCATGGTATAAAGAAAGTGATCTATAGTTACTCAAAACATGTTGTTTTGCTCTAAGGATAGATAAAACTAAAAAAAAGTAGTGCTAACATCTTTTGAAAAGGTGAAGAAGAAGGAATAAGAGAAGAGGGAAAATAGATTTGGAATCATAATTTGACTCTCAAGGGGGGAAATGAAATAGGTGGATGGGAGAATAAAAGAAAAACCAAAGTAGAGGAACTCTTTATCAAAGTCAAGACATTGAAATTAGGTTTGTCAAAACAAGAGGAATTTCAACCTTAAGGACTCTAAAGAGCTTCTCTTATCCACACAAATATTAGGTTAAAAAATGGAGTATATAGATCATCCCATGAAAGCTATATGCATGAAAATTAAAATATACCTACCTTCCCAAGACATGTTCCCCATTCCTTAGGATCCCTTACAGATTCATTGATCTACTATTATAATTGGGTACTTACGTGAGAAAGTAGGTAACACCATAAAGTTTGTTGAATTCTCCTATTCCAATCTACTAGCCTACCATACCCCTATTGGGTGAATATTTTGTCACCAACTAATTGATGGGAAAAATAGGTGTTTCAACCACAACATAAGGAGATTTATTGGCCAAATGTGTAGGTCGACCACATCAAAAGGAGACAAATCTCTTCTCTCATCAAGGGGAGGTTCCCTATAACTATGATATATTAATATACTATAAATATAAGCTAAAAGTAACACTCAGGGGTAGGACAACACCATCCATCTCTCTTTTTATAGAGATGATGTTCACAGATCAAAGGAGAAATCTAGGATGATTGGTGAAGGTAATTCTCTTCTTTCAGAAGTAATATTCAGCCAACAACCATATTCTTTCCTAGATAGTAAAAGTAATAGGGCATAGTAACACAACAAGATGAAGTGTAGCACAAAGTCTCCACCTCAACTACCAAAGAGTGAAATATATGAAGGACAATGGGGGCACAAAGTCAACTCAAGATCCTTTACACAGAAATAGAAAAACAAACATGCTAAAGACAATTGTGGCAACACAAAGTCTCTCCATAGTCAGCTTCAGGACACCTTCCTGATTACTTCCACTAGTTTTACTTGTTAAATTAAATGGACAAGAATGCTTCTAAGAAATAGACATAAGAACAATTTCTTAAGTAACACAAGCTATTCTAGCATAAAGTATGAAAGGTCACTTATTTTCTCATTTAAACAAAGAAATATGATTAACAATCTGATCTCAAAGTCTCAAGGGCAAAGTTTTACTTCTATAATAAAGAGATCTCTTTTGCATAAAATAAGAGATTACAAATATATATCTCTCCAAGAAAAACTTGGGTGCTTTGTTTCATGGAATGGCCTATGCTGCATTTAATGCCTTGAATTCATTTTTAGTTCTATCAAGGGGCCATGTTGGAACAAGGCATCGGCCTTAACTGTGGCATGTCAATTCATCTCAAATGCCCCTTACAAAGTATGGACCACCTAGGCCTCTTCCTGATATTTACACAGCTGTCTACTTCTCCTTTACTCGATCTAGAAAAATAGGCCACACTATTGAGTGCTTGCGCTCTCTGATGTCCACCTGATGAACTTTCTCACCTACTAGAAATAACTCTTGCATAGATATTTATATTCTTTCTACACCATTCCCTCTTTCCTCACCACATCTTATCCTTCCTTGGTGATCTAAGCTCTCAGGCTATCTTCTCACTTTCAACAAGTTCCTTCGGCTTCTTCTTTGGCTAATCGCTGAGTTTATTTTCAACTCTACGCCATATTTGAAAAACAACAGATATTTTATTACCCTAAATTTGATGTCCATAGGGATGTCACTGGTCACTGGTCACTTGAACCACTTTGAACCTTGAACCTTTGGAGTGCATCGGTTCAATGGTTCAACGGTTCGAGCAGTCTTATTGGCTCATTGGTTTAATCAGCTCCTTAGTTCAATCAGTTGAACCATCTCTTCGAACTTGTCTCTAGAATCTTTTGCTTCCTTCCTTCACTCGAAGCTTCCTTTCAAATTTTTAAATTCCTTGAACCTTTGAACCTTTAAACTTTGAACCATTTTAGCTCAAGGTTCAATGGTTCATTCTCTTACTTTGAATCTTTTGGTCCTTCAAACTTTCTAGATCCTTTTCTTTTCTATTGAACTCATTGAACCTTTGAACTTTGAACTCTTTTGGTTCAAGGTTCATTCTTTATTCTTCGAATCCTTTGTTCTTCTAAGTCTCTCAAACTTTATTGAACTCGTTGAACTTTTGAACTCTTTTGGTTCAAGGTTCAACGGTTCAATGGTTCTTTCTTTATTCTTCAAATTCTTTTTTTGTTTAAGTCTTTTAAATCTGCTTGAACTTTTCAAAGTGGTTGAACTTTGAACTTTCCAAAGTCTTTGAACTCATTGAACTCTTTGAAGTGGTTGAACTTCTTTGAACTTGTTGAGCGCTTAACTCTTTTTGAACCTTTGAACTCATTGAAAATTTGAATCTGAGAGTCCCTTGACTGAAAATGTTTGAATAATTGAAGAACTTGAGCACTTCGAACATTTTTTTTGAAAAGGGAAGAGAGAATTTTGGCTTGTAAGACCAAAATAGTTGATATGTTGTCCCCAAAAACTAGTGATAGATTTTGGGAATAACAGCTGGCTATAGTTGGGGAACTTCCATCGATTGTAAAAACAATCGAAGGGAATAGAATCTAGAATATTTAGTGCCTTTAAGTATGCCATTGGGATACAGAGTCATGTTATCCAAGAAGAAAGGTGAAAAAAAGAAAGAAAATGAACAACACAAAACAATCTAAAGACTATACAAAAATTATACATATGTACAACCGAAACTCATCTAATACTTCAAGAATTGAAGTGCTTCAGATGCTACCTACTATGAGAGAGTGAAAATGATGTTTTGTCTTGATATATCAACAAGAAACCATTTTCTCCCTAGAATCGATGATTGGTGAATAGACCTCTCCACCATGAATCAAAATTTTTGTGCATTCTTTTTGGTTGTCTCCTCTTGCCCCACAACAAGACTTGATTTATAGTCTAAAAATCAGGAATCCTTATTCTCTTGTAGAAGAGTTTCGTTACTTGATTTTGACGTGTAACATTATGGTCCATTACCATAATTCACTATTCTTCTGGTTCAGTCTAGCACATGATTTGATTGTCAGCATCAAACACATGCCAATGATTAGCATTATCAGGTACACTTGGTCAAAAGACCAATTTAATATTGTAGATATGATTTTCAAAGTCTTTGTGAGGAACCATGAGGGTTGCAGAGATAGCCAATGAATTTGCATGATTATGAAGCTCTCTAGGCACTACAAAAATATTGAAAGCATCAAAAAATTCAAGGCAGTCCCATACCTGATTGAGGTAATAGCAAAATTTTTTGTTCTTGGTTGACACAGGTTCCTCACCTGACAAACCATCATTTCAACATCTCTTTTGGCGTGAAGGAGTTTGACACCTTTGTCTTGAGTAGCCTTCAACCTGAGTAATAGAGATTCATACTTAGAAGTGTTGTTGGTGTTGCTAAGCTACAACTTATATGAGTAAGGAAAAATATCTCCTTGAGGAGATATTAGAACAATCTCAGCTCTAACACCAGTAGAAGAATAGATACCATCAAAATTTAGAATCTAGACATTATCAAAAACTGATCTTTTTTTAGATTCCTCCTGGTCAGGGAGGGAGGATTATTTTGCATCTGAACTTTGCTCTACCAATTCTCCTACTATCCTATCTAAACTTTTTAGATTGTCACCTATAGGAATTTCATCAGATAAAATAGGGACATCTTCTATAGACAGGAAAAAGTTACCCATTCCTTAGGAAGCAGCGTCTGCATAATGCCTTTGACTAGGATCCTCACTTCAGACAGGTCCATGCTTATTTCTCTGCCAACATCCTTATAAAAATTTCAACCAAGAAGGATGCTGTAGGAGGCTGAGACGTTAGCCACCAAGACTATCATCTTAATTCTCTTATCTAGGAGTGTCACAAATGCAAATTGGGCATTCTTGATTTGTCCCAGCAGTGACATTTATTTGTTCTCCATGGAGAAACACCTCCCAAAGGTCTAGGTCAGCATGATTCCAAGAGATTTTGCCACTTTAGTGGGCATGACATTGTCAACTGCACATGAGTCAATGATGTGGTTGCTCATCATGTGATCGTTTATCAATAGGGAAACATAGAAAGGCTCTATTTTCCTAGGGGCAGTAGGAGGAGTAATGACAAGATTGTTTGGGATGGACATGTTCCTTTGGAGATCATGAGTTACCTTCTTAACATCTTGTCCTACAGGGATGGCTTTATCCTTCACACATTCCACTAATCTATCTAACTTCTCAAGATTAGATTGCAGGAATTCAAATTCAGATATTTGAATTTTGATTTTCTTCACATGGTCGATTATATCAAATGTCTGAAATGAATTAGGCACAGGGGAAGGTAGTTCATCCTTCTAGTTTTTAGGAGGGGTGGTATTGGTCTACAAATTTGAAGCAGAAGATGAAGGAAAACTTGTGTACTTATCTTCTTAGCGATCACCAGGTCCTTTGATTGAAAAGGTAGAGTGGTTCCCCACTTAACAATTGAAATTACTGGTTGAGATCGCTCCTCTATTTTTTCCTTATTAGCTTGCTGGGCTGACTAGTTTTGGTACTAGGTGAATACAACATATGATCCATCAAATGCTTCACCTTCACTTCTAGGTTCATCATAGTAATTTAGAAAACCAATGTTGGAGTCACCAGCTGATTCATCTTGGTCTTCCACAAAGAGATCAGTGCCATCTTCCTGGTTCAACTTAGATTGGAAAGAAAAAATTGATTTTGTTTCAAGGTATCCAACTATTGAGTTCACTGGAGCTGCTTTAATAGCAAGTTTCCCCTGAGGGGGAGGAAGATGATTTTGTTGCCCTTGATTCTTAGTAGCATTGCCTTAGTATGACTGATTAGGGAATGTCCTCTTTGGTGTATCTCGATATGAAGGAGGAGCAGACATCCCTTGTGCCATTTGCTTTTTGAGAGCTAACTCATTTGCTAGCTTTTGCACCATTGGATCAGTGGTGCTTATAGATGGATATTTAGAGGATGAAGAAGATTTACCTATGTTAGGATCTCTCCTTATCTTCCCTACCAAGATGAGATCATATTTCACCTCAGTAGCCAAATCTTGCACTGCAACAAGGTCTATGTGGCCAACACGTCTCAACAAGAAACTCACTTCAAGAAGATAAGAGTTGATGAAAAAAAATTGAGATTCTCAACTATCAGCTAAGTAATTATAAGAATCCTATTCCTCAGCTTGTCAAATTTGGCAATGAAGTCCCTCATAGGTTCATGAGGCTCTTTCTTCATTTGTGTGAGCTGGGCTAGTAGGGCATGCACATCTTTTATAGGCTTGAACCTTGCTTCGAATTTGGCTTTGAGAGTGTTCCAATTAGTCACTAACCAAGCCTGTAGATGGTAGAACTAGTCTACATCAGCACCTTGTAATGTCTCTATGAACAACCTGACTACTACGTCTTCATACTCCATACCTATCACACCACAGGCTATGCTAAAGGTTACAATATGTTCATCAGGATGAACTCTCCCATCACCAAAGAATTTGGGGAAATTCTTCCTCAAACTACATGGTAGCTCATGTAGAGGTGGATTTAAATTGAGTGGGCCAAAAGAGTTACCACAGGGGCCTTGAGCTGCCATTGTATGACTTGGAAAGGGGGGATAACAAATCTTGGTGGGGTATGTATAGGAAAAGCTCTATTAGTAGAGGAAAAAGAAGCTCTGCCTTGTATTGGTGACCTGGTGTTGGTAGGAGAAAGAATTCTAGTTTGTTGAAGGTGGGGTTATGGAGGAAACAAATCAAAATTGCTCTGCTACAACAACTCAAAAATAAGGTCAACAATACCTTGAGCTTTTTGGCTTCTTGTATAGCGTGGAGCTGCCAGATTGTAAAATAAAAATGGAAAAGAATTGGCCCTGCTTCAGCTTGGAGCTTGAGGCTCCAAACTGCTTGTTCCCCAGCAGAGTCACCAAAAACTATTAGCATGAAGTTTGAGGAAAATGATAATGGAAAAGGATTGTAATATCAAAGAAAATGGATATGGAAAAGAACTAAAATTGCTCGTTCTTTCCCAGCAGAGTCACCAAAAACTATTGGCACGAAGGTGGAGGAAAATGGTAATGGAAAAGGACTGGAACAAGGAAGAAAATGGATATGGAAAATAATTAAAACTACTCATTCTTCTCTTGCAGATTCACCAAAAACTATTGGTGTGAAGGTGGAGGAAAATGGTAATGGAAAAGGACTATAACAATGAAGAAAATGGATATGGAAAAGAACTGAAACTACTCATTCTTCCCCAGCGGAGTCACCAAAAACTATTGGGTGAATATTTTGTCACCAGCTAATTGATGGGAAAAATAGGTGTTTCAACCATAGCATAAGGAGATTTATTGGCCAAATGTGCAGGTCGAACACATCAAAAGGGGACAAATCTCTCCTCTCATCAAGGGGAGGTTCCTTATAACTATGATATGTTAATATATTAATATACTATAAATATAAGCTAAAAGTAACACTCAGGGGTAGGACAACACCATCCATCTCTCTTTTTTTAGAGATGATGTTTACAGATCAAAGGAGAAATCTAAGATGATTGGTGAAGGTACTTCCCTTCTTTTATAAGTAATATTTAGCCAACAGCCAAATTCCTTCTTGGATAGTAAAAGTAACAGGGCACAGTAACATAGCAGGATGAAGTGTAGCACAAAATTGTCTCCACCTGAACTTCCAAAGAGTGAAATATATGAAGGACAATGGGGGCACAAAGTCATCCCAAGATCCTTTACATAGAAACAAAAAAATAAACATGCTAAAGACAATTGTGGCAGCACAAAGTCTCTCCACAATCGACTTCAGGACACCTTCTTGATTACTTCCACTAGTTCTGCTTGTTAAATTAAATGGACAAGAATGCTTCCAGGAAACAAACATAAGAACAATTTCCTAAATAACACAAGCTATTCTAGCACAAAGTCTAAAAGGTCACTTGTTTTCTCATTCAAACAAAGAAATATGATTAACAATCTAAGCTCAAAGTCTCAGGAAATGCCTTTCGATTTGGGTAGAGTTTTTATTCTATAATAGAGAGATCTCCTTTACATAAAATAAGAGATTAAAATTTATAGTGCTCTAAGAAATACTTGGGCACTTTGTTTCATGAAATGGCCTATGCTGCATTTAATGCCTTGAATGCATTTTCAGTTCTATCAAGGGACCATGCTGGAATAGGGCATTGGCCTTAATTATGGCATGTCAATTCATCTCAAATGTCCCCTCTAAAGTATGGGCCGCCTAGTCCTCTTCTTTATATTTACACATCTATCCACTTTGCCTTTACTTGATTTAGAAAACTAGGCCACACTATTGAGTGCTCACACTCTCTGATGTTCACTTGGTGGACTGTTTCACCTACTAGAAATAACTCTTGTGTATATATTTCTAGTCTTTCTGCATCATTCCCTCTTTCCTTGCCATGTCTTATCTTTCCTTGGTGATCTGAGCTCTCGGGCTATTTTCTCACTTTCTACTGGCTCCTTCAGCTTCTTCTTTGGTTGGTCACTAAGTTTATTTTCAGGTCTGCACCATATTTGGAAAACAATATATATATTATTACCCTAAATTTGACATCTATGGGGATGTCACTGGTCGTTGGTCACTTGAACCACTTTGAACCTTGAACCTTTGAACCTTTGGAATGCATCGGTTTAATGGTTTAATTGTTCAGGCAGTCTTATGAGCTCCTTGGTTCAATCAGTTGAACCATCTCTTCAAACTTGTCTCTGGAATCTTTCACTTCCTTCCTTCGCTTGAAGTTTCCTTTCAAATTTTGAAATTCCTTAAACCTTTGAACTTTGAACCATTTTGGTTCAAGGTTCAACGGTTCATTCTCTTACTTTGAATCTTTGGTCCTTCAAACTTTTTGGGTCCTTTTCTTTTTTGTTGAACTCATTAAACCTTTGAACTTTGATCTGTTTTGGTTTAAGGTTCAACGGTTCAATGGTTCATTCTTTGTTCTTTGAATCCTTTGTTCTTCTAAGTCTCTCAAACTTTATTGAACTCATTGAACCTTTGAACTTTGAACTCTTTTGGTTCAAGGTTCAAGGGTTCAATGGTTCATTTTTTGTTCTTCAAATTCCTCTTTTGTTTAAGCCTTTTAAAGCTGCTTGAACTTTTCGAAGTGGTTGAACTTTGAACTTTTTGATGTCTTCGAACTCATTGAACTCTTTTAAGCAGTTGAAATTCTTTGAACTTGTTGAGCGCTTGACTCTTTTTGAACCTTTGAACTCGTTGAACCTTTGAACCTAAGAGTCCCTTGACTGAAAATGTTTGAATAATTGAAGAACTTAAGCACTTAGAACTTTTTTTTTTGAGAAGGGAAGAGAGAATTTTGGCCTGAAGGACCAAAATAGTTGATATGTTGTCCCCAAAAACTAGGGATGGATTTTGGGAACAACAACCCCAAAGGACCTCAGCGTTATTTAAGGCCAACTTTAGAGTTTGATATTCTATTAGAGATAAGAGATGTGCTTGTAATCATTTCTTTGTGTGTGATTCTGACTTTTAATATTTATATGTTGACTTTTGTATATCATTGCCTTTTTTTTCAAATGATTTATCTTTTAAGTTTCTTACTGGCTTTTTTTTGAGATTCCTCCTCCATACAGATTTGGAAAACCAAACATGGGTACTAAAGATGACTTTCATTTGAATACTTGGAACTTGGTTGATAATAGAGAGAATATCAAAGATCATGGGGTCTAAGAGTCTCATAAATCTATGTAAAATAAAAGTGTTATCTTGACTTCAACCTTGTTTGATCTAATGTGGAGTGAAAGAAAGGGGAAATCAAGAGGAGTGACACATGGAATAATTTGAATTTATTCAAATTACAAAAATTGTGACAAAGGGCAAAAAGGGATGCAATGATAGTAAAGGTGTGATTCCTTATCATAAGAATGAGGGAAATGGAATAAAACATGCTAACATAAATTATTTTACAAATTCCATCTAGAAAAAGAATAAAAAGATAAATTTGAGGATAAGGATGTGAAAATATTAAAAGGAATGAAAAGATGATAATTTTATGAGGAGGGCTAGGTCCTATCCATTTTCTTACTCTATAACTTTATAAAAGAGAAACTCACAAGGGTGCCAACAAGCAATTGAATGATAAAGAAGTGAAATATGGTGGTTTGCTGAGGAGCGTCGAGTCTTATCCATAGTCTTTTTGAAGCAAATCACAAATGAAAAACCCAAGGGGTGTAAAAACAAAACTTTCAAGTATAAGTGAGAAAAATATATAAAAGATGGTAGTTTTGTGAGGAGTGTCAGGTCCTATCCATGGTCTTACAAAACAATTCACAAAATAAAAATCTAAGTGATGTCAAAAGAGAAAATGCAAGAAGATAAAGAAGAATATGGTAAATCAAGAAACCAAAAGACCAAAAGGGAGAACTAAAGATTTGTGAAAGGAGGGAACTACTACAAAGGGAGAGACCCATGCTCTTAAGTAACCTAAAAAAATTATTAGATATATATAGATAGAAAACATGAAAAGAAATAAATGATTAGGCAAAGTACTCTTTGAGGAACTATGCATCGGTGGGATCTTTAAAAATATGGCCTTCATTAGTTTGAAGGTGGTAGGTGCTTGGACCAAGAATATCTTTGAATAAATATGGGCCCCACCATTTCTAGGCATATGTACCTTCTTTATCATGGGTGTAGTCTAATTTAAAGATAAGATCACCAACATTAAATATGTAAACTTTAACACATTTGTTATGTTGTCTGACAATATGAGCCTTGTATTGGCAGTTATGTTGCAAGGTAGAAAGATGAAGTTCATCCAAAAGATCAAGAGCATGAAGATGAGCTTCACATAAGTATTCATTGGGAATGATACCATGCAAAGATATACAAAGGGAGAGAAGCTCAATTTTGAAGGGAAAGAATGACTCAAAACCGTAGACTAGATAGAATGGCATTGCCCTAGTGGAAATACATATGTTAGTTCGATAGGCCTAAAGTATAGGGTAAAGATGAAGGTGCCAATATTTACGAGTTTCATTGAATTGTATTTTGGAGAATTTTTTAAAGAATTTTGTTAGTGGCATTAGCTTGACCATTGCATTGTGGATGATAAGGTATAGAGAACTTGTGATTGATTTTGAATTTTGCACAAATTTATTTAACATGTTTGTTTTTGAAGTTACCACCATTATCTGAAATGATGGTATGGCGAGCACTAAAGTGGAAAATGATTTAATTAATAATACATTTGGAAATGGTAGGACTGATGACATAAACAAGGGGCATGGCTTCTACCCACTTGGTAAAATATTTGATAGCGGTGATGATAAAGACATGTTCATCTTGGGAGTGAGGTAATTTTACAATGAGATCAAATCCCCATGTGGAAAATGGCCAAAGAGATTTTATAGTTTGAATTTTGAGTGGAGGTGAATGAATTAGATCATCATGAAGCTAGAAGGGATTACACTTTTTAGCATATTCAATTGTATCCTTTTTGAGATTAGGCCAAAATTAACCCATACGTAGGCTTTTGCATGATGTAGCATGTTTTCTACAATAACCACTGCAAATTCCCCCATTTACTTGTTTAAGAAAAGGAGGGACCTCATCTTTCATAACATAATAT
Organism: Torreya grandis; assembly: GCA_037957365.1. NCBI lineage: Eukaryota > Viridiplantae > Streptophyta > Pinopsida > Cupressales > Taxaceae > Torreya > Torreya grandis. The sequence goes on from JARHVA010005881.1 coordinate 779,576, forward strand.
AACAAGGTACCTTAAGCATTATGATAATAAAGGATGTGTCAAAATACATACTTGAAATCTTGTTTATAAAGATGTGTCTTTTGATAAGAATCTAAATTAGGAGGATAACTTTGATGTTCTAAATTTTTAATGATGTCTTGATACCATGGGCTTTATCCAATGGTAACAACCTCGATGTGATAGATAAGTTAATTCAGTGGTTGAGTAGAGGATGGATTTTTTCTTATTTGGATAAGAAAAGTAGGATTGAAAAGGACTTGATGTGGATAAAAGAGAGATGTTGAAGAGGAAAGAGAGTTAGTGATGGAATTTTGATCTCTAAGAATAGGCTCAATAATGAAAAGAGATAAAATCCTTATCAAGAGTGGTTGTAATTTGATGATATGTGATGAGGTTCTCACTTTTACATTGATAGTCACCACTGACTTAGCAGAAAATAAGCTGAGAATAACCTATAACATGAAGGTATTGAATGTATAAATCAAGAGAAGTTCTCATGCCTAAGATAAGAGCTTTGTACTTGGCCATATTGTTAGTGACATCAAAAGTAAAGTGAAAAGCTAAAGGAATGATCTTACAAAGAGAACTTCTGAGAATGCAACCTACCCCAGATCCTTGAAGGAATTTAGCACCTTCAAAATGAAGGTTCCAACTATCCTCATGCATGTTGACATTAATTTTAGGAAGCTCCTCAATAACTACCTTTAGTTTAGAAGCACCAGACAGAGTGAAAAATTATTTAAGTTGGTTTCAAGGTTGGTGATAAATCTATGAAATAAATCTTTGAGAGAAATAGCTTTATTAAGACCTTAAATGTAAAGGATATTTTCATCTAGATGATTATTTTGAAGGGAAAAAGTGGTTGGAATGGGAGCTATGGCAAGTTGATTAGCTATGATTTTCCATTTGACAATTTTTTCAATGATGATATAGAGATCAAATTTCATAATGAAGACCATCCATTTTTCAATTCTATCTCCAGGAAGAAATGTTTTGGAGAAGAAATAATGAAGGGGGTCAGGATGAATGATGACATAATTATTTTGGTAAAGCATATAGTGGCAAAGCTTTTCAACTATGAAATAAATGGTGAGGCAATCACGTTCAACTTTAGTATAACGTGTCTCATAATTGATGAGGCCTTGGCTAATGTATTAGATATCATACTCTCTTCCCATGTCATCTTGATGGTCAAGCATCACCCTAAATGAAATGGGTGTGGAAGAATTATATAGAATCAAAGGTTTATCATTGGAAGGAGGACAAAGCGTAGGTTGATGAAGTAAAGACTCTTTCATGTTATCAAAGGCTTTTTGACATGGATCTATCCATTCTAAGGTAGTACCTTTTTTAAGAAGGGAATTGATAGAATAAATGTGATAAGCCATCTTGGGGACAAATAATCTAATTTATCAAAGTTATGAATGTTAGGAATAAAATGAGGAATGGGCATGTCGATAATAACACTAAGATTGGTTGGGTCAACATCGATGCCATGTAGAGAGACTAAGAATCCTAGCAATTTACTAGATGTGATTCCAAAAACACATTTTCAAGGATTAAGTCTAACTTTATATTTAAGGAGATGGTCAAAGATGATAGAAAGATTAGATAGATGAATCTTATGAATTTTGGATTTAGCAATGAGATCATCCACATAGGTTTCAACATTTTTATGGATGAGATCATGAAATATGTGAGTTATTTCTTGTTGGTAAGTGGCTCCAACATTTTTTAGGCTGAAAGGCATTTTGACACTGCAATAGGTGTCCCATTCCATGGTGAAAGTAGATTTATGTTGGTCTTCAGAAGTGATATGAATCTAATTATATCCAAAAAATCCATCCATAAGAGATAACATTTCATAACCAGTTGTGAAATCAACAATAACATCTATTGAAGATAAAGGGAAGTTGTCCTTGGTAAAATCAAGATTAAGATTACAAAAATCAATACAAATTTGAATAACCATAGTGACCTTTTTCTAAATAGGATCAATGTTGGAAACCCATTCAAAATAATCCATTGGTTTGATAAATTTAGCATAAAGTAATTTGATGATTTCCTTCTGACATAAAGTGAAAACTTTAGGTGGAAATTTTATTTGCTTTTGATGCAAAAGTTGGGCATCAGGATAAGTAATGATGCTATGCACCAAAATTCTAGGGTCAATTATTGGCATGTCCTTGTAGGACATAGCAAAAAATTCATAATACTTATCAAAAAATAAGCTAAAGTTATCATATTCAATAGGTGAAAGTTCTCAATAAACTATGATTGGTCGAGAACAAGATGGGGTAACATATTTAATATGAGTGGTTTCTTCATTAAGCATGGCATTACCATCTTCAAAGTGGTATGGTGCATTAGTTAAGGCTGAAACTGGATTTTTTTTATCAATACTAGCAACGAAGTTATTAAAGCAAGGAGTTTTAGTTTTAAAATTCCCAAGTTTATGATGTTGCCAAGGAATTTGAGGTTCTATGCATGAATTGACTCAAGAATAACTTCGTCACTATGCAAGGTAGGAAGAGGACCTTTATACTCAACATATATTTCAAGATTTATAATTTGATTGCCATGGTGATCATACTCAGAATGAATTTGATGAACATCTGTTGGCTTAGCATCTAGTGTAATTTTATGAGTAGATGAAATAGATGGATCATAAAGGTTTGGAGTGTTGGTGGGCTCAATGATGTGAGAAGGGTATGATTTAATGATAGGATCCAAAGGGGGTGGAGAAGATGTAGGAACTTTTGGAGGTTTGGAAGGTATAATTTGCTATACCACCTAAGGAGTATCGATAAGTAGAAAATTGATATGAGGCATAAAATGTTTAGGATATAAGTGATGATCCATAGAAATGGTATGGACATCCCAATTAAAAGGATGTATTTGGGATAAGATTTAATGATAATGTTGGACATCCAAGTCTCTAGATTGGTTTTGGGCCATTATATAGTCATCATCGAATGTTGTAGAAATTGTATATGCTTGAGATTCAGGAGGTGTTTCAGAAGATGAAATCTCAATATTTTTGAATGTACAAGGAGACATGATGAGAGGATCTTGAAATAATTTAGCCACTCTAAAACAATTACAAGTGAAGGCATATTTTGGTAAAGAAGGATCTTGAGCATTATATGGAGGGGGAAATTGGTAATCACATCAATAAGAGGAACAACACAATCCCCAGCTAATAAATAAGGAGAAAGTCATTATGAAATTTATGGAGGTAACTTTGTAGTATTACAAGTATGTTATAACTTATTAGTTTCATCATCATCAGATCCATATGAGTAATTTGTAGATCAAGATTCATGTTGATGAACTCAGTTAAAAGAGAATTATTGATCTTAGGAATCATAGGAATATGATATTAAGGTTTAGGATTAGGAAGCTGAATACTCCATGGGTTGGGATTGGCTTCATGCTTGTATCATTTTTTGTTATGTAGAAATTTAATACATTGGCTACCGAAAGAATCAATGGCCCTCATTTGATGGGTCCATGGATGACCAAGGAATATATTTTAATATAAGGGTAAATCAAGGACCATAAAGTTGGTTTGAATAGTCTTAGGTCTGATGGTTAATGGAATCCAAATACAACCAAGTGGTTTTTTATTTGTCTTATCAAAACCATGTAAAATAAGATAGGTTTGATTGAGATGATCCATGTTATAACCAAGTTGTTGTATAAACCACAAAGATGTCACACTAATACTAGAATCTTCATCAACTAGAACTTTATGAATAAGATTGGTATTAATGGATAATTTAATAAAGAGTGGGAGATCATCATGATGAAATAAAATTTAGTTATTGATCATGTCCTCTTCAAGAAATTCAATAGAGGGCTTGGAAGAAGGACACATAGTTTCAATGGTATATATGTTAGTAGGTTTAGATTCAATAGAATGTGGTTCTTCATCTAGAGAAGATGGGTGTTCAATTTATTGAATTTGTTTCATAAGGAATTTATGATGATAGGGTGAATTACGAACTAAATCCATAAGTGGAGTATTACAAGGCATAGAGTTGAGTTCCTCAAGAAAGTTCTAATGACGTTTGGAAGAAAAAACATGAGGTTTAAAAGGTAAATTAATTTTTGGAGGAATAGATATAGTTGGAGGATAAGAAGGAGGAGATGGTTCCTTATGGGCTTTCAAATGAATATTAGTGGTGGTAGTATATTTGAGAAGTTGTTCTTCTAAAGATGAATTTTTAGGTTTGGTAACAGGATCTTTATGAGCCAGTTTATGATGATAATTGACCTTAGCAATATTGACATATTGAGAGTTTTTAAAATATTGATCATAATCTACATCAATAGCACAAACATCCTTGACATTTTATTGATTAATTGAAGAGGATTTATGGTTATTAGAGATAAAAGCTTTAGAAGCTTATCATTTTTGAGAAGTAACAATGTACTCTTGATGAAAAAGATTGATCATAACTTCATGGTTGAATGAATCACCAAGCATATAAGAGACAACAAATTTAGTGATCCCTCTACAAGATTCATGAAAATTACCAATGTTATCATAAAACCAAAAAAATAGATTGGGGTCATACCACTTAGGAGGAGCATTGGGATAGATTAAAGGTTTAGAGGGTGGTCAAAATTGTTTCATTTGCTGAACCAAAATAGGCATGTGAGAAGGTGAAGGAACATCAATTTTGGAAAATCCTAGTTTGGTTTTTAGATTATTACTAATGATAGAATTAGATGTTTGAAAATATCCTTTAATCAATTTAGGATTAGGTTTGAATTGCTTCATAATAAAGTCTTGACGTTTAACTTGGTCAAGAGCTTCATTAAGTGTTTGAGGAGTAAAGGTTCAAACCTGATATTGAAGAGTGGTATTTAAAGTTATGATAAAGAGTTTAGATAATTTATCATCAGTCATGTTATGGTTAGATTTATGATCTAAATATTTTCATATTTTAATAAAGTCAAGAGTTGATTTAGTGGGAGATTATTTAACATTTATGAAGTGGCAAGACAATTTTTAGGAAGATAATTGTGTTGAAACTCTTTAACTAAAGGATTGACTAAATCTTAAATTTACTAAATAAAATGTTGAGTTAATTGATTATACCATTCTAATACATCATCAGTGAATGTTTTCACTAGAATTTCAGTTATGGCAAAGGTATTAATTTGGATCCACTCTTTGTAAAGATTGCCAAAAGCTTTGAGAAATGAGGCAGGGTCTTTAGTCCCATCATATTTGATCGTTGGAGATATGTTATAAATATCAATGGAAACATTGAATGGAGCTAAAGGCCCATTTTAAATAGTTTGAAGCATCTTGTTATTCATTATGGGTTGAGGAATAATGTTACCTAAGGCATCCCTAAGAGGTGGAGGAATATAATTGGGATTAACTTGAGGATGGATAATTGGAGGTTGATTAGCCACATTAATTAAATGTTGTTTAAGTTTCATCATTTGGTTGGTGCTAAAATTTTGCATTATGTTCATTTTTTGAATAACTTTGGCTAAAATTTGAGTTGTATTAGGAGGTGGGTTGGTGTTGGTAGGATCATTCCCCATATTGGTGTTAGGGGGAAGATTACTATAGGAATAATTATTAGTGGGATTATTAAGTAGGCTTGTATCAATAACTCCCACATTAGTTCAAAGGTTTTGAAGATGATAAGTTTTTTGATAAGTAAGGAAAGGATCAGACCCATCAACTTCATCTTGAGGTGCTATTTGCACCATATTATATTTCATGGATGAAGGAGGGGAAGGGGTGCCCCAAGAGTGATGGTGCTCTTGGGAGGAGAAAAGATGAATAAATGAACATCCCATATAGTATATAAATAGATTTAGAATATCCAAGAAGATTCTAATAAGATACTTTTGACTAAAGGGAGATGAATAAAATGCAAAGAAGGAGAAATAGTAAACTAGATTGGAAATTAAGAAAGATAGAAGATAGTACAAGGTTGATTGAGTTGACCTAGCATAGAAAACAAGGTCTATAAATAGTATAGGGTCAACTAGGTTGATCCAATAGAGTGAATAGAGGTTAGAAAAAGATATAGGGTTGACCAAGTACAATAGACATGGAAGATTAAGAAGCCAATAATAGATTGTGAATTGAAACAAGATAATTTTTTACAAGTAATTTGAAAAGTAATATCTAAAAGGAAACAAATAGTCAATTAGATCAAAGCTAGCCAATTCAATTAAAGCACACAACACAAAAATTTTCACCAACACTGGTTAATGAAAGCTTTTGTAATATAAAATAAAATTTAGCAAATAAAAATCAATCAAATTCGAAAGTAAAGAGATAACTAATTGGTTAACCTAAATGTTTATTAAATTATTAGAATAAAATGTGATGAGAAGTTGGGTGTAAGCAAGGAACTAGAAATCAATCTAAATATGGTTTTAGGTAGTTTGGGTTAAAATGTATCTATAGTGGTAATGATACAGGCTTGGTATTGGGGCCTACCCCCTCACTTCACACACTACAGGAATAAGGGTAACGGGTGCTTAGCCAAAATGTACCATCAACCATGCGTTATACTTGACCAAAACATCAAGTTAGCTTCCCTCTTGGTGATGAAATCCAATTAGGTTGGCCTTGGGTAGACAAATGTTAAAATGCTTATTTCGATTTAGTGATTTAGTCGTGTGTGCATAAAATAAAAATAGTGAAACTAAATTGTAATTTAAAACCACCTAATTAAACTATATGATCTATTTTAATCATACAAGTAAAATAAAAAGGAAGTGTGAGATAATTACTAACACATAAGGTTAATTCCAACTTTAAAACAAGGTACAATGTTGATATAGTCAAAAGTGTATGCATAGAATATAGAACAAGGTTGATAGGTTTGATCATATACTACGGAAGCAAGGTCTAAAAATGAACAGGGTCAATAGAGTCAACCTATTTATCTAGACAACACACAACACAAAATAGGGTCGACAGGTCGATCCAGTTGACTGTGTAGGGGAAGTTTTGAAGATTACAAACTATGAAAGGAAATACTACAAAGAAATAGAAAAAAGGTAGAAAAGAACCTTAGTGGATCAGAAATGCAGAGAATGAAGATTATTATTTGATAACCTTGATGTGTATTTGCAAATTCTACTAACTAGGTTGATTGGGTTGATCAAACTATGTAGAAGTATGTCGTTGAGTGCCTGTAATGTACAGGGTTGACTGGGTCAAATTAGTAGTTTGGATTGGATTTATAAAAGTTTAGGAATCTATACTGGGTCAATTGGGTTGATCCATTAGATTATACCTAAAAACTTGTACATAGAGATTATAATTGGGTCAACAGAGTCAATCCAGTATGACAAATATATGATAAAAAGAAGGAAAGAAAGTGCACAAATCTTGAAAGGTTTAGATTCACATTGGGTTCGCTAGAATGTATGCAATTAGAAATGCATCATATCTATAAATTAATCTTGGATCAAAGAAGATAGGGCATACCTACACTTCTATTTGAGAATACATTTGTTAAGTGGGAGCATGACCAATATGGGGATCTGATAAACTTGATTAGGGGATCACTTCTCATAATACACCATGCTAGGAAGGGTTCTAAGTCCTACAATCTAATATAATCACACAACAACTCTAAAAAGTCCTAGGTTTAATGTTTCACTCTATTCTAATAAACAATAAATTAAAATCTGCTCTAGTACACACCAAAGCTTGTGGCACAATATGAGGGACTAGTAAAGCAATAAAAACATGTATAGGATAATCTCAATTAATATAAGTATGAGTAAGACCCTAATACATGGAATATGAAGAGTAATATTATTCAAGCCAATACTTATGCTACTTTTATCTACTAAAGAGAGGAGAGCAAAGTTAGAATATACTTACCTGAATATGAACCCATCGAGACTCAATCTCTCCCTTGGAAAAAGGGGTTTCACAAGAGGTTTTTGTGGTTTTTAAGGATAACTAAGAAAGGCCAAAGCATCTAAGACTTATCCACAAGGCTAAATTCTCTAAGTAGAAACCCTAATCTAAGACTCCTCAAGTAGAATGGTGGAAGAGCAGATTATAAAGTAGAAAGAGTGAATAATAAATCTAGATAACATATCTAAATAATGACAAAATGATCTTGTATTTATAGTAAGATTTAAACTTAAATCCTTCCAAATATGTCGGCTATATGGGGTCAACCCTATATATTTTTGGTTAATTATTCACTAGGTTCTGAGCTAAGTTGGTCAAAGGGCTAACACAACTCTGAAGGGAAAATCTCTCAAAATAGTATAGGATCAACCCAATCAATGATATATAGTAAATAGAGATTCAAAGTTGTACAAGGTTGACCCAGTTGATCTAGTACAACTGACTGTCAAAAGGGAATCAAGGTGAAGAAAAGAGGGATAGAAAAATAAAAAATATTAGAGGAGTATGCAAGGGAGAAGTAATATATTAGGGAATGGTTTTAAGAGCTGGTTGGATTGGTAATAATTTGGAAATAAGGGACAAAAATATTGTGAAGCACTATTGATCTACCCTCACCTTTTCCAGTGCACCCCTTAGGGTATGCACTTAGAGAGATTGAGTCTCGATGAGTTCCTATAATATGTAAAGCATTGGTATGTGATAAAAATTAAAAATATTGTGTATATAGTATGAATATGTGTGGAATATAAAAAAATTCTTTCAAACCCTCCAAAGTGGTTTTGAAATGTCTATCATGAAACTAGGTCATGTTTACAACCAATCCTAGGGTTTTGGCACCTTTTGAATCCAATTTCACTATATGTTTTTCATCTATATATAAAAAATTACAAAAAACTCACAAATGGATGGTTGCAATACCTTTCACTCTATTATATGAAAGGAATGAAACATAAAGTGTTCCAATCCACAAAGATCTTAGATGTTACAACAAAATAACACAAAGAGAATCTGAAACCATAAACTTCCAAACCAATATGTAAAATTTAATAATAATATCCTATAATATCTATAGAACTTCATGTAAGTACAACGAAAGTGCCTTGCATATATAGGCAAGGAGGATCAACCATAGCCATAATATCAAGTTAAGAGATAACCTATGGATAGAAACCCGCTATACTTAAAATATAAAAATATTAATTTTCACATCTAAGTGGGTGGAAAAACCTAAAATGTGATTAAAACAAATAAAAAACCTAGGAAATATGATCTAAGTATAGATATTATTTTATGATTATATATCACCTCAGTCTTATACACTTGGAAAACTTAGACATTAGTTGTTCCTCTTAGTTGTATATCTTTCCTACTTCTGCAAGTCTTGCATATTATATATCTTATGCCCTTAGCCTATATCTCTTAATTTGAGAATACTTATGTTGATGACCTAGGTCTTCTATATTGCCTAGAATGCTTAAAATATACTTATCTTCCATCTTTATAAGTTTTGATCTTGCACCTACTTTCATGCTCCCTAGACACTAACATATAGGTTGGACACTTTTGTTGACATTAGTGTCCTAACCCGATGTAAATATCCAGTGCCCTAAAGTCATCTATTTTTTAAATGAAATGTATCCTAATGGTTAGCCTAAGAGATTTAATGAGATTTATTACTTTAAAGAGATTGATATAAATAAAAGATCAACCCTCATTTATTCCTCAGTAAAATGCCAAAGAGACCAAAGCACCTTATCAAAAACACTCTATCAAGTATTTGATTGAATAAATCTTCCCTATTTACATACTAGTCATAGGTATAATACATCTACAAGTTTTAATTATTAAAGGATCAACCCAAGAGCCTAATTTTTCAAGTTGAAAGATAGGTCATTATTATATTTACTTTACAAAATATTTCATGATTCACATACAAACTAACATATATAAAAAAAATACATGAGTTTGAGGCCCTATTTTGGTGTATTGGCTATGTATGCAATTCCCTATGATAGTTGGGTCTTAGGGTCAACTTGACATTGTGTTCCCACTAACCAATTTTTACTAAGGTCACTTTGAATATGGACAATTACGGTTTTTCATTTCAAAAGGAATGAAAATCTATAACCTAAATATGAATACTCCAAAGTGAAGGTGAATAAAAACCTAGAAACATCCACGTGGTTGCATCCTTTTCCAACAGGTATTTTGTACATGACGCTTACATCAAACCTAGATAGTAGTATTGATGTAACCATCCTATGCTAAAATCAGTGTCTAGAGCTATAGAAGTGTTAGATCTAAAATATGACAAATATTCTAAAATTTTCTTTTGGCTTGCTTTCTACCTATTCTATATCTATAACTACATTAGCATTAGAACAAGCTAAGTACATCACTTCCTTATCATTTCCATATCTAGGATAGTTATAATCTCTATATTTAGACTATCTCAACATAATAAATTTAGTGTATGCTCATATCTAAGTTTAACATCTAATTGGACTACTACAGATCTGATTAGCATTGTTGTGCCATTTCATTTCTATAAACCCTTTAATCAAATCTAGGGTTAACTATAAGAACACCTTAAGTTACATTTTTAGGGTTGAAAATTTGTTGAACTTGATTCATATGAATGTAAATTTTTTTGTTCCTCAATTTTTAAGCCAACTATGGTTTCATATTGTTGTAATTTTTCATTTCCTACTTCTATTATTTTTGTGTAAACTAGGCATATCCCTAGATTGGAAGGTGTGCCTATTAAACATATTGAGCTTCCCTTCCCACCATCTAAGATATATCAAACCAATAAGGGATCTCATAATTTGGATCATAATGATAACCATGTTGAAAATGAAAAAAGTGATAGGGTTATAACCATGAAACAAATGAAAATGAGAAAATAAATCATGATTAAGTGCAAGTAATTGCATTGTTTCATGATCGTATATGACAAAACCCTGAAGACTTTGATGATATACTAAAAACTATGCTTAAAGAAAAAAAATTCAAAACTATAGTGGAAACATCCCTCCCCTTGAACACATTACAGCCTAACACATCTAATGGGGGCATCGGTTATGTGTTTAAACCTTTATTTCTTAAAACTACTTTTGATATATCTATCATGTAATTACCAATTGTTTTAACATAAATACCAGTTTCAATGCCTATTACTACTCAAAACATGTTTTCATCCCCTTTGGTGACTACTCAAATTGCTAATCTAAATCCCATTGGGCTTACATTTCAATCACTCCTTCAACTTATAAAGACCTTAGAGGACAAGGTTACAAATATTGAACACAATGATTTAAAATCCCCTCATGCTATAGATTCACAAGATGTGTTGCATAACCCTCTTGCACTTGAGATCTCTTTGCACCCTTTTTCAAATAGGTTTGTTGCACCTAATTTCACATTTTATGATGGAAAGGGTGATTCATAAAAACATCTTTGAACCTTTTATGTGGCATGCCTTGACTATGCCTTTAATGATAAACTTTTGACTAAATTATTTCCAAGAATATTTAAGGATTATGATTTAAGGTGGTTCTATGATTTACCTCTCCAATTAGTAAAAGCATTCAAACCTCTTGTAAACCAATTTTTAACACATTTTTCCATTAATATTTTTGAAAACATTTGTGATGTTCAAATGCAAAATCAAACAAGGAACCGATGAACCTATCAATGAATATGTCTTGAGATATAAGATAATTCTAGCCAGAATGACCAATCTTATGGCAGAAAAAAAGTTACAAGATTATTCAAGTAAAGTTTGCTTTCTCCTTTACATGAGTCCATTGTTTTTAAGAATTTTAAATATTTTGATAACTTATTCCATGTTTTACAAGACTATGATATGAAGCTTATGTCATTGAATAAGATCAATTATGTAACAAAGATACCAAATTCATCTACATTTAGTACCATATTTACAATCAAACCAACATCTAAAACTTCTTGATCTTGAAAGGGAAACAACCATCATGGTTAACACAATTTCACAATAACTTTATTGACTTGTCTTATCCAATGCACCCAAGATGACAATATTCATATACAAATAACAATACATAGAGAATATATAATGAATAAAAGTCAACAAAATATAGACATAGTTCAATTAAACATAACACATAAATTAGGGGGGAAAACCTCTAATCAAGATTAAAAAAACCCACAATGATTATTTAATTTTGAAATAACTCCAATTATACATAAAATATTCTCAGTCTCATTCCTAATCTCTTCACAAACCAATATTTACCACACATAAATATAGAACACACTCTTCACAAAATCTCATGAGACTAATAAACATGAATGTTCAATATATATTTACAATAAGGGTAAATCCTATTTATAATATTCATGAGGGGAGGTGGTCATCATAACCAACGGTCCCATATTTTTCCAAATAAACATTTAATTACATTGATAACTATTAAACAAATATAATTTAATTATTTATTTTTACAAGGTTTTCACCTCATGGTAATAAATAATAAATTTCTATTATTTATTTAACTATCAATGTAAGTTAAGGATGAATAAAGCACCACTTAATCATTAAATGCTCTAACACTCCCCCTTAATGATAAGTGAGGATAAATGTCATAGTCACTTTAAAAATAAATTATATTATATACACAATTGAAGGATGTAAAAACTTTCATCATGCCAAACACCACATTTTGAAATAAAATGAATTATAATTCATAAACTACTCCAAAGTAAGTTTAGGATAGCATGATCATGAGACTACATCTCATAGTTTCTTATGAATAATCACTAAATATATTTAGATCCTTTTATAACATAAGTACCTTCATTACAATGTAATATTTTAATGTGTTGGGGTACAAAATTAAAACCTACACATGAATTTTACTTAATTTACATAACTTACACAAAATTTATAATGTTTTATAATGAGAAGAAGTATAGAGGAGAAGAAAGACATGGTCATTAAGAAGTGGCATTATCATGCACAATTCCACTTAATAGAAACCTGAGAGGCCTAACATTGCATGAAATTGACAAAACTTGGTATCACCAAGTGGTTTTGTGAATATATCTACCACTTGTTCATTTGTAGGATAGAAAAGCAAATCAATATCACTACTGAGGACTTTCTCTCAGGTAAAATGCACATAAACTTCAATATGTTTAATTATTTAGTGTTGTACTAGATTTTTTTCCAGAGCTATATAACTTTACTTGTCATAATAAAATGCGGTACTGTGAGAAACATCTAAATGAAGTTTTCCCAATAACCTTCATAGCAACATGGCTTATTTGGTAGTTTTTATAACACTTATGTACTCTGCTTCAGTAGAAAAGATAGAGATAGTAGGTTTCTTTTTACTACTACAAGTGATAGCACCTACACCAAAATTAAATAGATATCTAGAAGTGTATTTACAATCTGTAGTATCACTTGCATGGTCAGCATCAAAATAACCATATAATTTAGTATTACCAATGGAAGAATGAAAATAAACCAAAATTAATTATTCTTTTGATATAATGAAAAATACACTTAGTTAATTTTTAATGATCTAAATATGAATCCAACATAAATATAAAAGTAACACCAACAACATATGAAATATCTAACCTAATAATGGTTAGATAAATCAAACTACCAACACACTATATATATAAAGTAGGGTTAACTTTTTCACATGTAAGTTTTAGATCAAGTTTAATACCAACTTCAATAGGATTAGAAGTAGATTTACAATCAAGCATGTTAAAATTAATAATAAGATTATGTGCATACTAGATTGTGATACAATAATTGAATTTTTATCTTGAAATATAGTCATTCCTAAAAAAATGATGTAGAATTCTTAAATAAATTATTTCAAACATTTGACTTAGTTTATCCTTATATTTATGAATTAAACATGTTAGATCACTAGTAATCAAAAGATCATGAATATATAAAATAATTAAGATTAAATGAGAATTTTTAACTTTGACAAAGAGATCATTATTATAATTATAATTGGATAAACTCAATTCTTTGAAAAGAGAAGTAATTTTAGAATGCCAAGCTTGAGGAGTTTGTTTTAGACCATACAAAGATTTTTTTAACTTGCATACATATGTTCTCTATTAGGGGCATTGAAACCTTTAAGTTAAGTCATGTAGATTTATTCTTCTAAATCATCATTTAGAAAAAGCATTCTTGACATCCATTTGGTGGATAACCCAACCATTTTGGGCTGTAAAAGAAATAAAAATCTCACAGTACTCATTTTTGTTACAGGATCAAAAGTTTCAACATAGTTAATTATGGTTTTTTGAGTAAACTTAGGAGCAACTAATCTATCCTTAAACTTATCAATTTTATCAATTAAATTATATTAAATATTATAAATCCACCTAAAACTAAAATATGCCTTTTTGGTAGAGGAGGGACAAGATCCCATGTCTTTTTTAATTGAGACATTATATTCAACTTGCATAGAAACATTCCATCTATCATCTTTAGTGGCTTCTTCAAAATATTGAGGTTCACATTCATACATAGTTATAAAATTATGATAAGAATGTTGAATTATAGTTAATTTTAAGGTTATCAATATTATAAGATTAGATTAGGGATTATAGCCATTTGGGTCTTTTAGTTTGAACATGAAATTTAGGGGGTTTCTTAGAATCTAAGTTATCCAAAGATGGATCAACTTCCTCTAGGGCATTTATTTCTTGATAAGGAGAATAATGAGAGCCTAGTTCATCAAAAGAAGAACATTGAGGAGGTTCCCCAAAGGGTTCATAATTTTTTTTGTTGAAAATAAGAACATTTATATTCTCAATGATCTGATGCTTAGATGGATTATATATTCTTAAACCTTTAGTCTTACCTCTATAACCTATGAAAATTCAAGAATAAGAGGTCTGATCAAGTTTATTTATTTTAACTTTAGGAATAAATATAAAAGTAAGACTACCAAATATCCTAAAATGAGCTACATTGGGTTTCTTTTTAGACCATATTTCTAAAGGATTAGAAAGATACAATACTTTGGTAGGGACTCTATTCATAATATGCACATCAATATTCATAAATTTAGCCCCTAAAAACTTAGGAACATTTGTAGATTGTAACATTATTCTAGTCATTTATATAATGATGTGGTTTTTCCTTTCAAAAATATCATTTTGAAAAAAATCAAACTTTTTACTAATATATTCACCACCATTATCATATATTAATCTATTAATAAAAAAATTAGATGTATTTTCAATAATAGCTTTAAATTCCTTAAATTTAGAAAACATTTCAAATTTATTTTTAATGAAATATGACTAGATTATTCTAGTATAATCATATATAAAATTATCTACATATAAAGAACCATTATGAGATACAACTTCAATAAATCTTATAACATCACTATGAATTAATTTTAAGGGATAGCATCATGTTTATTGTGAAAAGGGTTAGTATGTTGCTTACCACGTAAGCAATCCCTACATAACTTCAAGAAGTTCTAAAAAATCACTATGAATTAATTATAAGGGATATAAGGAATTTGTATCATGTTTATTGTGAAAGGGGTTCATATGTTGCTTACCATGTAAGCAACCCTCACAAGTTTCATGATAAGAAGGTATACAAGGAAGTCCAACAACAATATTTTGAGTAAAAATATCATGTAAACTTCTAAAATTAACATGTACTAATATTTAATGCTATAATTTAAATTCATTCCTACCATGTGATAAAATAAAATATGCAAAAAAGAAGAGAAAATATATAAACCATTATTTTGAACTCCTTCAAAAATTAAATACTCGGATTGGTTTTTAATGGACCAACTATCTTTAAGCAATGTTACAATGAAATTATCATTAGCAAGTTGTGAACAAGATAACAAGTTTTTTTAAATATTAAGTACATAAAAAACATCATTAATAACAACGTTTGAATTTTTTTCCTTTCCTTGATCATTTAATTATAAAAATAAATTATCTTCTAAGTAAATATTATCATAGATATCTATAAAATCACATAAAATATTAGATAAGAAAGTCATATGGTATGATGCACCACTGTATAAAATCCATTCATTTTCATTTGAAGCAAATAAAGTAGCATATAAATCAATAACATTTAAATTTTGATCCTGATTGTTATTCTAATTAGGGTTTAGATTCTTCTACTTCTTTTGATTAGATTTATTCCCTTTGTTATTTTTAGAAGATTGATTGTTAACTCTATCCTTATTTTTATAATATGTTTCCCTTCTATGACCAAATTTACCACACATTACAATTTTTATTAAAGTTAGGTTTATGATTCTTATTACCATATCTCTAGTTCTAAATTTTATGTTTAATAGAATTAGGGTTTTTTGGTTTCTATTATTCTCAAAAATAGGGTTAAGAGTGATAAGTGCCTAAGTGCCATTATCTTTAGAATCAAAATTAGACATAATTTTATCTTGAATCAAAAGAGTTGACAAAATGGTAAGGTTAGGGATATCTTGCTCAATTTGATATTTAGAATTCAAAATATAAATAAAATTATGAATTTTTTAATGAATGTTAAGCTAAATAATAAAATAAATTATTTCATCTTGAATCAAAGTACAATTTTTTCCCTCTAAAAAATTGTAACTTCATATTAATTAAAATTGAAAATATATTCTAAATATTCAACATCATTCCAAAGGAAAAAAAGGACAAGAAAAGGATGAAAACATCCCAAACAGAAGAGTAAGTAAAACCCCGCTCCTACAAAGCCCCACAATAGGGGAAGTGTCAACATTGAATAGAGTGGTGGCATCAACAATAAGTCAGCAACAAGACAAGAAGGTCCCATGTAATATAATGAAGGTTTCTCTAATTAGTGTGAAATATATCCCAAATATTCATTGATCCTACCATTTTTACCTTTCTTCTTTTTGACTTCCTACAATGGCCATGGTGATGGGTCCACCATGATAATTTGTAAATCTGATGTTTGATAAACTAAAGGTATGTTTATATTCAAGGGATCTAATTTGAATGAATATCTAAATCCTCATTTGAGTTTGAATTTTTTGTACATGACCTCTCTTCACACCACCTAATAGATTACTCAAAAAGGTATTTTGATCATCTCCTCTATCCCCAAAATTTGGGATGAATTATTCAACAAATGTATCTAATACTCCAAATTTATTATTTTTAGGCTCTATTATATGTTGGTTACCCTCTCCCTGATCATCACCTATATCCACTACCTCTTGATCTAGAGGACTCCATCTTTTAGATGTTGATTTCATCCCTTTTTTATGAGAAGGAGCTCAGACCTAGGTATAAGTAGCTTGTAGGTGAGTTGATAATTTACAAATACAGCATTAAAATGCAATGTTCTCATTATCCAATATTTGAATGTGTTGTGTTTTTCCATAATTGAGAATGATTTTATCTAATAGTGTTGAGTATTGGTATTGATGTTATCATTGATGTCAAAGGTTCTTGTGAAGGTGCATGGCCAAGTAAGTTTTGAGGTATGTATATGATGAGTTAGTATGCTATCATAGTGAGTGTTATTACTATGAGAGAGAGTGTAATCATGGTGAATGAGGTTGTTGTCAGGTATTTATTTTGAAGGCAATCTAATATCTCTCTCTTGAGAGAGATTTAAAGGCTTGAGAAGTCATTAATAGTTTTGGCAACACCTTTTTAGCAAAAAATTTGAATACTTAGTATAGAACATAGTGATCTATGAATATCCTTAGCCAAGCTCTAAAGATTTGCATAAGTATCTCTGAAGATGCTCCATCGAGCTATGATGATGTTCTATGGAAGCTCTGAAGATTTGCTAGGTAGCTCCGAAGATAAGGTAAGCATGAAGAAATATGTGATCAAGGTGTATAAGCATCAAGGAATGATTCAAGGTCAAGTTTCAAGCTTAAAGTGTTTGAGAAGTCTTGGCATGGCCTAATCATGGCATGAAGAGAATTTGTGTGAAGGCATGGGCTTGGTTGCTTGGTGAGATGAATGGTCTTAAGCATGTGAGAAGATGTTTACAAATGGTTGAGCATGGTAAGAGGTTTTATGACATAAGAGTGAGATGTTGAGAATGATATTAATGTGTTAAAATCATGAAAAGAGACATGAAGGTCAAGTGCTTGAGTAAGCCTAAGACTAGTCATGTTATGTAGAGACCTTATAAGAAGGTTTGATCATGGTGGCCTAGTGAAAAGGATACAAAGAGGTATAACAAGTTGTATGAGGTCACTTTATCATGTATATGAGGTGATAGATCACTCAAGATAATGTCAAGAAAAGCCTATAGGGGTAAGGCCTTAATCCCAAGTATGTAACTAGGCTAGTTCTAGATCTTGCTTGACTAAGTGAAGTGTCATGAGTTATTATCAAGACAAATGAAGGATGATTGGTAGTGTTTGAACATGAGATATGTTTTTTGAGTTTGTACATGAGGAGTTAAGAGATTTAAAAGTGGTGGCATAATGAGGTATTAGGATTATTTTCTAAGGCATGTGTGAGTATGTGAGAATTGATATAAATATTTCATGTTTTCCTAGGTGTGTTGACCAAGTTTTAGGTCAAAGTTTGAAGGTTAAGGCAATAAAAAGTGCTTTAAGGTCTCTCGAGTGCATAGATTAAAGGGTTATCAACCCAAAAAAGATTTTCTTGTGATTATTAGCTCATCAAAACTTTGAATGGGAACATAAGAAGTTCATGGTAGATAGGTAAGGGTCCTAGATCAAAATTCTAAGCATTAGTTTTTGGATTGAGTTGATATGCTTTATGAATGATTATTAAGATTGAAAGATGGTTTAAACCCTAATAGTGACCTGATGTGAAATAAGTTTATAAAAATTTCCCATAATAATTTGGTATGGATATACAAGTGTTTTGAGGTTGTAGTCAACCCTCTTAGGAACCTCTAAGGTGTGATCGGTTTATTAGATGAGTGAGCAAACCCTATAGGAAAGTGCTTGTTTCTAGGAAATTTGTTGTAGCAGATAGATTTGACCAATTCAAAGTATGAAAATAGATGGAGGTAAAAGTGTGAGACTTTTATTTTTTATTCATGGTATTTTCCAAGTAGGTTCATCCTTGAGGTATATAAAACTAGTTATGCAAGTTAACCTGTCGCTAATAGGCTTAATGGTGCAGATAGTGAGAAAACCAAGCAAAAGTGAGAAGTGGATTAGGGATGAATCCAAGTGCTTGGATAGGTTTTTAAAGACATATAATACATGTTAATGTTGGGTAAAATTTTTGGATATCAGTGGATATGATGAAAATATTATTCATAAGTTGACTTGTTTAGCTGAGACATTGAAGGAGTACGTTAATGAGATTTGTATGTAAGACCAATATTGTTAATTAACCATAGTATCTTTATATGTAATATTTTCCTAATGATCTCAAAATATCATCCACATTCATCAACATTATCTAAAAGTGTCTACAGGTGTTGAAGGTCATTATCACCATGACTGTGTTTAAAGGTAAACTGGTAGGTCTAGGTAAGCAAGTTATAATAATGAGTTGGAGGATTTTTGACCTAAATTAAAGTGTATAATTAATATGGTAATGTTTTTTGGAATTTAATGAAATATCCATGATTTTGAAAATATTGTAAGTTAGTATAAGAGGTTGGAACATTGAAGCCAAAATGACTTGTCTGGTTGAGTAAGATCTATAAGAGAGAAGGTCAACATATTGGTCTTTAAGACAAATAGTTTCCATTAGAGATTATGATATATTTGTTTGAGGTTGTTATAAATATGTTAAAATATAATTTTAATACACTATAATCCCTTGAGTATGTTTAATTAGGTTTCATAATTACATGTTTCCTTAATTGTGTTTTAAAGCCAGTTGGTAGTTTTGAATAAGAATCTTACATAGAAGAGTTTGAGCATGTATAAATTGAGTTAAAGCATACAATGAAATTTTTGATAACCTTGAGGTATGATTATTATATATATGTGATTTATTTATCTAGTTTTTGGAGTAATTTTTCTTATGCTTCATTTTTTCAAGATAAATTTATTGTGTATGCACAAGCCTAGTGTGAATAGTGTTTTGAGAAGGAGTTCAAATGGTGGTTGAACCTAAAAGGTGTTATGGACCTAAAGTGAATTTGGATAAGTTATATTTTAGTTAAATATGAGTTTTTAATATTATTTTTGAAGTCTATAAGCATTCCAAGAAAGACTACTTGTAATGTGCTCTAATGAAGGCCTAATGGGATTAGGTCTCCTTAAGGCTTAAATGAGAGTTTGGTTTATTACGCTATGGCTGACCTAATGCATAATTTGATTCATGTTTGAAACATATTATATGAACTATTTTAAAATTAATTCAATTATTCAAGTGTGTATGGCCTGCCAAGGTGTGTGAGAGAAAGTGAATTGTACAAAATCAAAGCTAATTAGGCCTCTTTATGAGTTAGATAAGTGAGTGTGCAAGAAAATAAAAGAGAAAAAATATGATCATAATGAGGTAATGTGGAACATCATATGGGTATCATGAATATCTAAAAAATTTTATAAATATTAGGACCAAGTTCATATGACCTAATCAAGTCAAGAAGAGGGCTAATTGAGCAAAGAAGGCTAGTTTGAGAGGGATATAAGTGAGTGAAGATCCGAGGAAAAAGATCATCATCTCTTGTATGATAAAAAAAGGTATTGTGAAGGTGATAAATTTTTTCAAGTTTTTGAGTTATTTCTAAGTCATATAGGGGGTTGTGCCTCCTTGCAAGTTGGTGTTTGATAAAGCCTAATTAAGTTGGTACTTATCTAGTTGGAATTGGTATTCCATGTGAAGTGGGTGCTTCACTAAAATTGGTGGCTGAGTGGCTATTGAGACATCATAAATTTTGATTGAGTGGGTGATTGATCAGCAAGGAGTATGGTTCCTCTTATCAAGTTGGTGCTTGCTAAATCCAAATGGGTGCTTGGTGAATTAGGGGTTGGTGCTCCTTACTAGGTTAGTGCTCAACCAAGGATTGATTTATTGATTCATTGATTTATAGGATTATTTTTCCAATTTTTTTTAATGGGTTTTATTCCCCATGAGGGTTTCCCACCTATATGATGTGTTATGGTTGTTTATGCATTTCTTTGGTTGATTAATGCTTTCTTCATGCCTATATACATTGGGTTGATATTATTTGATGAATGGTAATAAATGAATGATGAATTGAAAGTACAATAGTATTAAATACATTGATTCACCCCCTCCCTTTCCATTAGTTATTTTTATTCTAATAGGTAGGCCCTTGATAAGATCAATCTCCACACAAATACAAGAAAATGTGCACAGTCTTGTTGTAGTTCTCACTTCATAATATTTGATGAATGTGCCCAAGGAGTTACCTATTTCATGGATATCATGCCAAAAATGTAATGGCATATTTGGAAGGCAAAATCAAACTAGAATTTTGGTAATTTTTGGAGATTTGGCTTGTCAAGGCCAAATAGCACCCCTTTAACTTGAAAATTTTTAGGACCTTATTATAAGCCTCTAAAAGGTGGTCTATTATGGGTATGTTGACTAAAAATGAAGTTTTTGAGCCATTAAGTGTTAAATATGGATTAAAAGTAACTAAACCAATCATAAGTTCCTTCATAATAATTTTAAATACTTTCATTTTCATGTCATTACCTTAAGTCAAAGTTTCATGCCTTGAAAATATCTTTGCATGCAAGTCTAAGTCTAAAAAGGACCTCCAATAGCTCACACATGCCAATTTTGGCCACATAAAGGTGTAAAAAGGTTTATTACTTATTATAACACAACCATGACTCATGTTATTTCTTATTATTCCCTAAAATTGGTGATTCAATATTTTGTTGTGAATAATTATGCAAGAAAAGGATTTTTCAATGCAATTTCATGCACAAGTATGGAATTGTATAGCCCATTCAATATAAAAGAGGCCTAAAGCATGAAGATAAATATATGGAAAGGGTTATATAATAATTTAAAGGAACTAATATCCAATACAATCCCAAAATTGGTTCCCTCTAGTCATCTAGATTTTTTGCACATAGGGAGAGCCATTTAGGTTTGCAAGTGGTACAATCATGAAAGAGAAAATCAAGGTCTAAAATTTTAGCTAGAGAAATTAGTATCAAAAGGATTCCAGATATGGAAATTGGTTCTCAATTTTTTCTTCTTAGATTCATGAACCATCCCTTTGAAGTTAAGGCACTCAATATCTCTACTTCATCCAAGCAGGCAGTCAAGTTTTTATGTTTTATCTTCATCAAGGCAAAAAATTTCAAGATTGTGGAGCTTTTCAGGAACATGATTCACCTTTTCATGGAATTAATTAGTTATTTTACACATGTGTTAGGGTCAAATAGATCTTAAGAAGGCATGATAGTGTAAATCTATAATATATGATCATGTAGAGGGAGTTTGTACGGTCCATGAGAGAGGAGTTTCAAAAATTGTTAGTTTGTTGTTTGCATGGGTCTCCATGATGTTCATATGTGCCTCATTCAATATTATCAAAAATTTATTCAATATTCATATAAATTAATCATTCTATGTGTTCTCAACATATCTATCAAAATGTCAATTTAGCAATTCTTAAGGTTTCTTATCATCTGCTAAGGTTTTAGCAGAATCCTAGGTTTCATTTGTATAATGTATACCTCCATCAAAGGTCTCCAAATTATTATATCTTGTTGAGCAGGTGATGATGATTTATTAAGACCTTAAATATTATCTTGTCATATAATCCTCATATTATTTTCATATCCTTTGTGTTTCATTTCAATTCACATGTCTTCTCACTAGCTTTGCACTATTGTAAGGCTCCATTTTCACCTCAGTTCAATGTTTCCATCTTCCATTTCCATATTACCACCTTACACTCACCTTCATCTCATGGTTCATTATAAAGGAGAGTCAAGATCACCAAGAAGCATCAATCAACATGCCAATGTGGTTTTCAGACCTTAAAATAGTGTTAATGAGAGGTAAAGTATTCACCTACAGCCATGACAAATTCACTAAAGGTTATACTTCATAAAAGTACTATTTTGAAGGATTACAAATCATGGATATCAAAGCAAGAAGGTTCAATAATCTCATCAAGTTTCTTAGAAGGGAAAAAAGGCTCATATTCCTATTTTATGACCTTACCCAGGTCTAAGCTTGTACACAGCCTATACAATAGTCACCTACAACCATGATTACACGGGCTTTTCTTCAAGTTGGTAAAGAGGATGAGGGCATAGTGGTACTTGAAGGTATTTCATGTGAAAATTAAAGTTTTAAGAGAAAAATGGACATATGAACTCATGAAGTATGAATAAGGGGGTTATAAACACTGCTTGATAGTCAAGGTCAATTGTAAAACATCCACCTAATCCTTCTCATAGAGCACAAGTCTATTTCCAAAGGTTGTGAGGGAGAGTCTCACAACATAAAAATATATGTTAGAGTCTCATGTCAAATAAAGATTCTTATGAATGATTGATAATTGATATGAGGTCAATACCATGAAGGAACACTCCATACTAAGTGACAGTCAAGATCAATCATAAAAATCAACACCTATAGTAGGTTTCATGGTTTCTTAAAAAGTGAAATCTTGATACATAAAGACTGTTAAGAGGACTATTTCTATGTCTTGAGGACAAATGGTGTATGACCATGTTTTAATAGTCTCATAGAATTTTCCAAGAGTTTTCTCAAGTAAATAAAGTTCCAATGACAAATAAACACGGTCATACACCTCAATCTACAATCATCTATAGCCAAAATAACACACACCTACCTCCAAGTATGCAAAGGATGAGAGCATAAGAGTCAATGGAGGAGTTATATGATCATATGAAGATTTAATGAGATAAATAATGATGTTAATAGGATAAAAACATGAATAAGGTTGTCCTAACTAGGTTTCACTCTAACTTCAACCTTAAGTTGTTCACCTATAACCATACAAAGGACATTTCCATCTCATATAGTCACATGCTCTCTAAAATTATAGTTAAAGATGAATTAATTAAATGATAAAATTTTATGAGATCACCTCTATATTAAAATTTAAAATTAACATCTTAAAACCCATATGAGGATTATGGAAATTACTCTTAGCTCAAGAAAACACAATATATAGGTTTGTTGTACGAACTAAGACTGTGTAAAGCCTAAGAACATGCAAGAAGAATAAATATGATTGAGGAAGAGGATGATAATGAGGTTTAAAGTGACTTTAGGGGTCTCAAATAACTGAAATAATGATGTAATGGTACTAAAATTTTCAAAATCTCCCAAGGATCACCTACAACAATGATAACATATAGTCATAGTGAAGTTTTCTTGAAGAGACAAGGTGTGATATATGCAATATTAGTTCGAAAAGTGACCAATGAAAGATAAGGTGATGAAAGAGGGATTTTAATATCCTAATAAAATAATTTTTTAGTATTTTAAAACTCAAAAATAAGGGTAAAACATGAAAACATAGTCCTTTGACATGAAAATATAGTCAAGTACAAACACAATCAACATCTAATTGCCAATTTTAAGGAAGTTTGAAGTTTTAGAGCCCCTATAGGTGGAATTAGCCTCTAAAAATTGGTATTAATCATCCTTATAAATTTATAAATCCTCCCATTCCATCCTAAATATCATACCATAGGTGGATATGCTTCTTGTTTTAGCACAGTCACCCACATGTCACTAGCAGTCAAAGAAGAGACCAAATGTACTTTTGGAACATTTTAAAAAACAAAAAAGGGTTTATAATTAATAAAGAGTTTATTATACATTATATGATGATTTTATTAACTTTATATTCTCTATGGAGTTGATAATAATTAGGGTTTGAAGTTAGATGCCCTAGACTACAAGTAGAAGATGAGGACGTTAAGATAGGTTTGTATTGTTATGGTGTGATCCACAAGAGAAAGGAAATATTTAAATGAATAATAAAGTTAAATATAAAATTATAATTAAATTAAAACATATCATGAATAATAAATATTAGGTTAGTAGAGTAAAATCATCAAAACTCAATCACTTAGGGTTTGATAGACTGTGATTGCTTGAAACCCTAGGGTAGTGAAAGGAAGGCATATAGAGCATTTCATGAATCTAAGACTTTGAAAAAATAATTTTAATCACTATAATAATTTTTTAAGAAGTTTAAAAATCATTTAAATCTATTCATGAATGATAATACACTTTTAAACCTCTACCTTATGAAAATAGGCTTTCATTCCTATAGACAGTTTTAAGAAGCATGGAGTCAAAGTTGAGTTTAGGCATTCAAGGGTAGTTATAGAAGTTTGGAAAAAAATTATATAATTTTATATGAATATTTAAAATCCTTATTATCACCTACAGTTTTTGAGAATCAAAACTCAGTTTTAGGCCTAAATCTAGCCTTAAGATCTATAAGACCTATAACATCAAAGGACATTTGTAGACCCTATCAAGACAATATGACACCTTAAAGATGGTATTATTATATTTTTTAGGTATAATTAGGATGATTTAAATTTTTCAGAAGCAATGGAACATCTAATTTCATTCTCAAGGAGAAATTCAAATTCTGTAGTCTAAGACACTCATTTGACCCACCTGATCAAGTGTTCATATATTTCACCACAAGGGGAGTTTGGACAAATTATATTATAATGTCTTGAGGACACCTATTAAATTATAATACATGAAGTATTTAGGTTGTTTTAGGTTTTTAGGTTTGTGAATCATCGCTAAGAATATAAGCATGTCCAAAATGCATGCAAAACCTTACACACAAACTTATTTACGTATGTATCTTTTCACACCTTTTGCATGGGAACCCAATATTATCAAGAATATTTAAGGGATATATACGTAAAATATTAATGGAAATAAGTTTTGGTTTTGAGTTTTGTACTTTATGAACTATCATTAAGAAGGTTAACCTCCAAAACCCTTCTATAGACCAATTTTGAGGAAGGTCAAATTTCATGCAATCAAAACCTTATGAATCATCCTAAAATATCTTAAAACATTAAATAAACTTAGATAATTTCAATTACATGATACTTTGATGTACAAAATTTTATGGACATGGGATAAAATAGAGTTTTTTGAAGAAAAAGTCTTGAAAGGAGAGGTACAAGGTAATTTAATGGATTCCAATCCATGGAGAGTGAAGTGTGGAAATTTTTATCCCTCTTAAATCAATCATATTCTCAAAAAAATTCCTATAAACTCCCTTGGGAGCTCATTCAAAATAGCCAATCCATAGAAATTGAAGAAAGGTGACCTAGTCAACTAGTTTGACTAATTTGTAGGTGTTTCTTCATCAAAAGGAGCTATTTCGTGATATAAGGAGTTGTTCTAGGCCTAAATATAATTATATTTTTAGGTTATAATCGTTTTATGTAGGTTATTGGAGATATAAAGTACAAGAAGTTAGGATACTAGGCCTAATTGGCCTAGTAGACCTACTTGGTCAAATCAATGAAGATAAAGATGGTATAGAAGCTATTAAGAAGGTTAACATAAGTGTTAATAAAGTTAATTTAGGATTAATCCATTAAATATTATAATATTGAGTGTAAAATAAATGCATAAAAGGGATAGAGTGTGCACAACTAGTCTTTAGGTGCTAATGCATGCTTAACTGGTCATTACCATGAGTTAATTGGTCATTATTATGAGTTAAATGGTCATGAGTTGACTAGAATTTAATGCATTATCCATGTTATTCATGCAATATAATTCATCCACTTATCTTGATCTTTTTTAAGATGATTTGACTAAACAAATAATGTCATAACATGCAATCAATAAGAGTTTGAATAAGTACAAATGGCGCACCATCTTATTTCTAATGCCAAAAGGAGCATGTAAGAGCACTAGCATAAAGAGAAGTCTTGATGAATGTTTGTTTCAAGTTGTAACTAAAATTAATCTTTAATTTATGATTGGATAACTCTTTCTCCTCTCTTATATGCCACTCTCTTGGTTAATTGTCTTCTCATACTCTATATATTCAATCTTTTAGGCCTAATTTTAGGATCCCTCTCTTGGGCATGATGAAACTCTACCAATATTAAGATTTTCAAACCTATTAAGTGAATAAAATGATTTTTTTCATATTTGTATATATAATTTTAGTGTTTTATATTGGTTTTACTTGCACATGTGGTAGTACTTTCTCCTTTGGCAGGTTTTAGTCTCACCTAGTTACTAGTATGTCATCTTATGCAAGTCATATACAGTGTTTGATGACATTTTATTAAGATAAAAATGGATGAATTGATTGGTTAGTGTCTTTAATCAATCATCCAATCATTAACCTAATGCTTTTATCACTTGATGAAACCTCTATGTAAAATATTATTGCATAAGAGTACTTTGGAGTTATCGAATTTAATGATTTGCATTTTTTTCTAATGTTAGTTAGAGCTCAAATAAAGTAGATGAACCAAAAACATAGGTGTATCACTATCATTAGAATATGATTTCCCTTTTTAGTAATCCTTCTAACTCTTAATAATAAATATAGAGTTCATACATCATAAGAGATAGCCTCATAAATCTAGAGGTTTGGTTTAAGTACAGGTGTCCCATAACGTTATACCATTCCAATGTTAGTCCAAGTTTGAAGGAGATCCAAGCAATCTACTTCAGTAAGGTGCAACTTATGTGGATAATATTTTTGGCATGCTTGATGGGACATATATCTATCCATTATAATAGACATTTACAACATCTTGGTCTTTAAAAGTAGTTTTAAGCACTCATGTGGTCCTCATCTTTGCGGTAAAGGGAAGCTCTTATTCACAGATTTAGTTATTTTCATGTATCTTTTGATAGTTTATTGCATCCTATAGAGTAGATTTTAGTCATTAATCTCCTTATTAACAACCCTATCTACCATTCCAATTCTAACATAATCCATACCCACCTCATCATTACCCCTATCAACCCTACCATGGTCCATATTAGCCTTATGATGATCTTTGTCAACCCTATAATGTCCATCATGAGCCTTCTTACCCTCAATATGATCCATATCAATTCCAAGATCAACCACCCTTACAAAACTCACTAAATTTTCATGATGAGATTGAGGAGATAAAGAGGGTGAACCAAATCATTTCTAAAGAAATTTTATCTTTGAGATAAGAAGAATCAGATAAATAATCTCAAAGTCACTACCTCCTACTTACCCATATCACTATCCATAGATTACAACCCATATCAACAAGAAGTTTTCCCAATCATTCCTCAAGCTTAAATACCCTAAATACCAAAGGATCCTAAACCTAATTTTCTAACTTGGAAGCAATTGTAGCATTCAAGCATAAGCCCAAATGCTGAAATGAGGGACAAGCTTAAATTCATTGTCATTCAGCCCCACCCCTCCATCATCAAGATCCCAAGGGATTTCCTTCATGGAAAGACATTAAAGAGAGCTTGTAGTAGAAGAGGAGGTTATGGTTATCAAGGTTGAGAAGCTTCATGAGTAGAATCAAGCATCCATTACAAAACTATTGGATTTATCTCATCTTCTTGAGTACTTTCATGGATCTACCATGCCAATATTTGAGAAAGAGCCTCTCCTTTATGAGAAAAGTGATGAAGATTAATCTAAAGTGATAGAAAATGAGAGTGAATTGAGAGATCAAGAAGAAGAAATTATCATTGGGACACCACTTGGCAAGGATAGGCATGATTCAATTTTCCAAAAATCAAAAGAGGATGAGTTGTAAGAGGTTCCACTTAATCAATAGGAAGATGTTTGTAAATAACTTGAAATAGTTATCAAGGATGAGGTACAAACAACTTTTTCTCTAGAAGGTAGCCATGAAGACAACTCACATAGAATCATTATTGAGATTGAGAACATTCTTAAAGTTGATGATCATTGGTAGTAGTTGTACCATGAGTTCTTGAGTGAGATTGAAGAGTTTAAGATGGTAGATTTGGATGATGAAATAGGATATTAGGTTGGAGCTTAAAAATAATATTCCACAAATGTTTTAGAGCTTAAAGAAAGTAATACAAGTTTAGAGACATCAAAGCAAGATGAGCTAGATCTTGATTGGATAGATGATATTCCATTCTCTACTGAAGATGAAAATGAAACAAGTGCAATAGATCAAGAACCTTCACATGACTCTATCAAAAGGTTGGAAATGTGTGATCAACATTATTTCTTACAAGAAAATGGTAAGGATGATAATTAAATCCATGTCTTTTCAAGTGATCATGAAGAGATGGAATTTTGGGATGAGTTGGAAGGATTTTATTCAATAATTGAGGATGATATTATAAAAAAACACTACTATAATTGCTCATCAAGAGAGACTAATGACATTTTTTAGACATTATTTCAAGAAGTTTTAAGACCTTGACAAACCACTACCCTAAATGAAGCATAATGAAGACACCAATCAAAGCATATCAATTGAATTACCAATACAATCATTGCATGAGAATGGATCACACCATCATCAACCCATGAATGAGGTATAATTAGCATTGTTTATGCAAGAAAAAATAATTTTGGAGGAGTATGATTGGGTCTTGGACTCAAATGATCAATCCATGTACCTGAGAATGGAAGTAGAAGGCCTAACTACTTCTCTAAGTAGCCATGAACATGTAAATGATCCTATATGCAAGAAGAAACTATCAAGAGGTAGAAATCATGCTTCAAAGTTCTATGGTGGACAATCTATATTTCCATTTGACCTTGGAGGAAATATTTTAACCTTAAGTTAGTGTTTTAGGTTGTTTATCATGTTTCAATAAGTAAATAACATAAGCAATAGCTTGTTGCCTTGTTGTTGTGTTTGTCTTATTTTCCTATTTCCTTATGTTAGGTGTGTTTTATTCTTAGTTTAATTTTGTTTCTTGAGTTATTTCCTTTTAATATTTTTGTTTTTTAGTCAAAGAGAGGTGTTTTAGAGGCAAAAAGTCTATTTGACAGTCCATGAGAGTCTTCAAGTCATGTTATTATGTTCCAAAATTGTCATTGTCATATGAAATTTAGTAGGTTCTTTTGACTAGAAGGCTAGTCAACCCCTATGAGTCACAAATTGTTTTTGGTAATTTTGCCTATTAAGGCCAAATTCCACCTCCTATAACTCAAAAAAATTTAGGACCTTATTATAAGCCTCTACAAGGTGGTCTATTATGGGTATGTTGACTAAAAATGAAGTTTTGAGCCTTTAAGTGTTAAATTTGGAGTAAAAGTCACTAAACCAATCATAAATTCCTTCATAATAATTTTAAATACTTTCATTTTCATTTCATTACCTTAAGTCAAAGTTTCAAGCCTTGAAAAGATCTTTTCATGCAAGTCTAAGTCTAAAAAGGACCTCCAAGAGCTCATGCGTGCCAATTTTCATCACATAAAGGTGTAAAAAGGTTTATTACTTATTATAACACACTCATGACTCATTTTATTTATTCTTATGCCCTAAAATTAGTGATTTAAGCTTTAATTATAAATAAATATGCAAGAAAAGGCTTTTTCAATGTAATTTCATGCACAAGTACGAAAGTTTATGGCCTACTCCATACAAAAGAGGCATAAATCATGAAGATGAAGATATGGGAGGGTTTATATAATAATTTAAATGAAATAATATATAATATAGGCCTGTTCCCTCCAATCAACTAGCTTCTTTTCACATAGGAAGAACCCTTCAGGTTTGCATGTGGTACGACCATGAGAGACAAAATCAAGGTCTAAAATTTTGAATAGAGAAATTAGTCTCAAAGGGATTCCAAATATGGTAAGTGTTTCTCAAATTTGTCCTCTCACCTTCATGAACTATCCATTTTAATTCAAGGCACTCACTATCTCTCCTTCATCTAAGCATGCAACCAATTTTTTATGTTTTCTCTTTATTAGGGCATCATGGAACAATATTTAAAAATTATGGAGCTTCTCAAGAACATGATTCACATTTACATGGAATTCATCAATTTTTTCCACATGATTTAGGTTCAAATAGATCTCAAGAAGGCATGATAGTGCAAATTTGTAGTATATAAGCATGTAAAGGGAGTTTGTATGGTCCAAGAGAGAGAAGGAGTTTCAAGAATTGTTGGTTTCTTATTTGCATTTGTCTCCTTCATGTTCATATCTGAATCATTCAATATTATCAAAAGTTTCTTCAAGATTCATAACAATTAAGAATTTTATGTGTTCTCAACATCTCCATTGGAATATCATTTTAGCAATGTTTAATGTTTCTTAGCTTTTTCTAAGGTTTTAGCAGAATCCTAGGTTTTATTTATACATTGTATACCTCCATCAAAGGTCTAAAAATTCTTATATCTTGTTGAGGGGGTGATGATGATTACTTAAGACCTTAAAGATGATCTTGTCATATACTCCTCATGTTATTTTCACCACCTTTGTGTTTCATTTCAATTCACCTATCTTCTCACTGCCTTTGCACTATTGTAAGGATCCATTTTCACTTCAATTCAATGTTTCCATCTTACCACCCTACACTCACCTCCATCTCATTGGTCATTGTCAAGAAGAGTGAAGAGCACCAAGAAGCATTAATCAACATGTCAATGTGGTTTGTAGACCTTAAAATAGTGTTAATGAGAGGTGAAGTATCCACCTACAACCATGACAAATTCACTCAAGGTTTTACTTCATGAAATTAATATTTTAAAGGATTAAAAAACATGGTTATCAAAGTAATAAGTTTCAATCATCTCATCAGATTGCTTAGAAGGGAAAAAGTCTCATATTCCTATTTTATGACCTTACCTAGGTCCAAGATTGTATACAATCTATACAATAGTCACCTGCAACCATGATAACATGGGTTTTTCTTCAAGTTGGTAAATAAGATGAGGGCATAATGGGAATTGATGGAGTTTCATGTGAAAATGAATGTTTTAAGAGAAAAATTTAGACATGAACTCATAAATTATGAATAAGGGGGTTAGAAACATTGC
The DNA here is from genome assembly GCA_037957365.1 of Torreya grandis. Classification (NCBI taxonomy): domain Eukaryota; kingdom Viridiplantae; phylum Streptophyta; class Pinopsida; order Cupressales; family Taxaceae; genus Torreya; species Torreya grandis. Next base: position 811,461 of record JARHVA010005881.1, read on the forward strand.
TTGACAATCAAAGTCAATTTTAAAACATCCACCTACAGTCTTCTCATAGAGTAGAAGCCTATTTCCAAAGGTTTTGAGGGAAAGTCTCATAGCATGACAACATATGTTAGATTCTCATATTAAATGAATATTATTAGGAATAAGTGATGATGGGTATGAGTTCAAGACCATGAAGGAGTACTCCAATCTAAGTGACAGTCAAGATCAATCATGAAAATAAACACCTACAATAGGTTTGAGGGTTTCTTACTATGTGAATTTTCTTATCCAATCAACCCCAATAGGATATAACATTTCATTATCTAATTAGTCTAGGTCTTGATGATAGAAATTCTATAAAAAACATTTCACCATCCATTTTACAAAATTTTAGAGGTAAATCCTCAGAGGATCTAGATCAGTTCCTCTTTGAGTTTCAAATTCTCTATCAAACATATGATTTTGTCACAAATAACTGAAAGTTGTAATTATTCACATCAACACTCAAGGATGCAGCCATGAGATGGTTCATAGTCCTTGAGGGTAATTCCATAACTACTTGGGATGAAATAAAAACTACATTTATAGACAAATATTATGATTATTACAGAGCTAGAGAATGAAAGGAAGACTTTTTCAAGATTAATAAAAATGAAGATAAAACCTTAGAAGATTACCATGATAGGTTTATATTTAAACATAAAATGAGTGGTTATCAACTCACTAAGGAGGTTGTTAAAATAGTCTTTCTTAAAGGGTTAGATGATGATGAAAGATATACTTTGAATCTAATGAGAAAGGTGCCATTGATAAGTTAACCTTTTACCAAATTTCATCATTATGTACCAATGACTCTAGAACAAGACCTAGTATAAGGGAATCTAGGTTAGGAAAATCATCTGAAGTTGGTCGATTGATGGAAGAATTTTTTGATTTTAAGATAGACATTCTAGTGAAATTGACATCTACTTTAGATGGCCTCAAATCAAAAGCCAATTCTACTAATTTTGAACTATCAATTTATTGTCTTAGATGTAGACTCAAACATGTAGTAAAATATTACCCCTTTGACAAAACAAAGGTCTATGGTATTTGTGATCTAGATCATGATACCAAAAATTTTAAACACCTTTCCTATATAATACATTAAGTGTAACAATCCCCAAATATCATTTAAGAATTAAATTTCATTTAAAGATAAGGAAACCAGTAATCCCATCCTCAAAATAAAGTTGGTCTTATATTTCCTCCCAATCCATGGATGGCACCATGGGATGGACAAGTCACAATAGTAATATGGGTACCACCACAACCATAACCATGGGGTACTCAAGAATGGGTGCCAAAAATGTGTGGAATGCCTCAAAGTCAACCTTGGGCACACCAAAAAAATCAAAAACCACATTGGGTACAATAACCACAACCTCAATGGTCAAATCAATAGTATCATACAAAAAAAATATTTCCTCCATAATAGGCCTTAATGCCTCCAAAACCTCAACCACCACCAATTAAACAATAGCGCAAATGCACCTATTTATGGAGCTGATCAAGAAGGTAATTTGTAAGTGGTTCAGTTGAATGAAATAATATTCAACTCAGATTAGAGAAGGTAGTAAGAGATACACCTACTACCATAACTAAAATTCCTAATGATGAAAATTATCTTAAGCCACTTGTAGTCCAAGAACAAATTGAATAAAATTTAGAAGCCACAACCACATGAAACACAATTCAAGATCCCCTTGTTCATTCCCTAAGAGACTTAAGGAAGAGAAACCTAGGAAAGATTATGAATTATTACATGGATTAAAAGAAATGAAGATTTAAATTCCACTATTAATATATATTAAATACATTCCTAAGCTAAATTAAATCATTAAGGGATTATGCATCCAAGGACCAGGAAGAAAGAAGTAGTATCCCAAAATAATTCAAGTAACTATAAAAATTATTGATCTATTAGCAAGAAATATACTTGTTCCTAAATATGGAGATATTAATAATCCTATGATGACTGTGACAATAAGGAATAAGTCCATTCCAAATGTGTTGGTATATCTAGGAGCTATCATAAACATAATGCCTATCAACATAGAAGTGTCTTTATCTCTCACAGGGATTCAACCTACTACAATGATTTTGAAAATGGCAGATCAATCCACTGTTGTCCCTAAAGGAACCATACAAAATTTACCAGTCACCATTGAACCTTTGAAATACCTTGTTTATTTCATGATCCTTCAACCCAAACCAAAGAGTGTAGGGTATCCAATCATCCCTAGTAGACCTTGGTTAGCTATAGTTGTAGCAAGAATTGACTATAGATCTAGAAACATGTCCATTTATAATGGAATTCATGCTAAAAAAAATCTCTCTATCTACCTGTTATACCTTCCATGGGTCTTTTTAAACAAATATGGGTGGATCAACTAGAACAAAACCAGACAAGTGTGTCTTCCTTAGCCATGGTTACCATTAAATAACATGTCGAAGAGTTTGAATAACAAAAAATAAAAGATTTAGATAAAGATAGGTTTGCTTTAAAATCCAATGATTTTAATCTAAAGTTTGATAGTTTTAATCTGAAGTCCAATAATTTTGATTTGAAGTCTGATATTTTTGCTCTAAAATTTTAAGCTTTTACTCTAAAGACTAGTGACTTAGCTCTAAAGACTAGTGGCTTAGCTCTAAAGACTGAAAACCATGCTTCAAAGACTGAAAGTTATACTCAAAAAATAAAAAATCATGAATGGGAAGAATCCACCTCCACCACTAAGAATCAAGATAATGCCATTAGATCACTAAACATGTTAATTGATCCATAAGACATTCAACAAACCATATTTGATTGGACTCAAAATGGGTAGAATTCATTTTTACATGATTTTGATTATCCATTAACCAATATGCTTTCCAAAAGTGAGATTTTTTACAAATATTTATCCACACTTCACATATTACTACCATACACCAATCAATTAAATTATTTTATGAGTGAATACAAACAATTGAATTTCATTATTCCAAGCACTAAATAGATTGCAGTTCAACTAGGTAAATTGTTAGCTATCAATAGTTAGTTAACTGACCATCAAGAAAAAAAGTATTTGATGTTTTGGTCAAACACAAAATATTTTTCTTGGAATTACAATGACATGAAATGAATACATCCTAGTGTTTTTACACATCACATCTATAGTAAAAATGTTAGACTAGTTAGACAACCACAATGAAGGATTAACCTAAATTTGAAGGAAATTGTTAAGAAGGAAATACAAAATTATTGGATGTCAGTTTTATCTATCCTATATCTGATATCCAATGGGTTTCACTCTTGGTTATTATGTCTAAAGAGAATGGGAAATGGAGACATTTTGTATACTATCAGCCACCATGAGAGACTACTTTTCCTTTCCTTTCATTAATCAAGTTTTGGATAATTTGGTAGGAAAATAGTATTTTTATTTCTTATATGGATTAAATGGATACAAATAAACTAGAATAGGGCCTAAAGATCAGGAAAAAAAAACATTTACCTGTCCTTGGGGAACATATTCTTATATAATCATTCTTTTTAGATTGTGCAATGCACCTGCTGCTTTTTAGAAAGTAATGTTAGTAATATTTTTTGATCTTACAAATGAATGTGTAGAAGTTTACATGGATGATTTTACTATCCATGGTACTACATCTGATGAAGCCTTAAATGACTTGGATAAAGTGTTGACTAGATTTGAAGATCACCAGGTATCTTTGAGTCATGAAAAATGCATTATAATGGCTAATGAAGGGATAGTTTGAGGAAATCATATCTCTTTTTAAGGGATAAAACTAGATCCTAAAAATATTGAGGTAATTTCTAACCTCCCCATTCCACAAACACAAACTAATGTTAAAAATTTTCTTGGTCATGTAGGATATTACAAAAGATTCATTAAAGATTTCAATAAGATAGTTGCCCCTATGTTTTCTTTGTTAGCAAAAGATAGTGAATTTGTATGGACTGATAAATATCAAGAAGCCTTTGAGACATTAAAGAATAAACTCATGACTACTCCAGTCTTAAAAGGACCTAATTGGGAAAAACCTTTTGATGTTTATATTGATGCTTCAAATACTAAATTAAGAGTAATATTAGGTAAAAAAGATGAGGATGGAAAGATGTATGCCATTTATTATATTAGCAAGAATCTTACCCCCACAAAGAAAAACTACACTACCACAAAAAAAGAGTTTCTTATTGTTGTCTATGCCATAAACAAATTTAGTCATTATATTACTTGTTATCTTGGTATTCATCTATATAGGTCATTTAAAAATTAAGTATTTAAGGAATAAACTAGTAGTAGGTGGAATAATAATCAGATAGCTCTTGCTATTACAATAATTTGATATAAATATCATAGACAAACTAGGAAAGTTTAATGTTATTGATAACTTTTTATCTAGATTGATATTATAGGGGGAAATGAACCTATGGAGGACTCTTTTCTAGATGAACAACTATTTTCCATATCTACATACTCCCCATGGTTTTCAGACATGGTAAATTACTTGGAAACATGGAAGATGAGGTATGTTATTTAAAATTAGACATGATCATATACTTCGTAGGTGTGTTAGAGAAGATGAGGTGTATGATATCATTAGAGCATGCCATAATGAACTAGGAGGAGGACGTTATTCATCAAAAGGACTATTCATAAGATCTTTGGTGCAGGTTACTACATGGCATCCTTTCACAAGTCCATTAAAAGGTATATATGGTAACGTTATCCTTGCCAAAGGATGGATAAGCCTACTTTATCCTCTGAAATGCCTCTTCATCCTCAAATAAATTTATAACCATTTGAAAAATGGGGTTTAATCTTTTTTGGATCAATCAACTGACCATCTCAAAGGAAGGAATATCTATTAGTATGCACTAATTATATTACTAAGTGGGTTAAAGTGAAGACGCTCACATTTGATAGGGAAGAAATGGTTGTTGATTTTCTATACCATAATATTATGTTGTGATTTGGAGCTCTTAGATATATTTTTTTAGATCAATGACCTGAATTCATGTCCAACATGATCATAACATTTACAAAGTTGTATCAAATCAATCATAGGAAGTCTTTACCATATCATCCCCAAGCCAATGGGAATTGGAAGTCACCAACAGAGACTAGAAAAATATCCTAACCAAGATTGTGAACATCAGCAGAAAAGATTAGATATAAAATGTAACATAAGTAGTATGGGCATACAATACAACCTAGAAGACAACTACAAACTTCTCTCCATATGAACTTGTGTATGGAAATATATATTTGTTACCTATATAGTTTGAATTATAGACATTCAAGACAATAGATGACATGTGAATAGATATTGATGAAGCATAAAAAGAAAGAATAATGTAACTAAAAGGGTTAGATGAATTGAAAATGGATTCACTCACTTAAACCAACATGATCTAAAAATAGAGAAAGTAATGGCATGAAACACACATTAGAGAAAGGCATTTTTAAGAGGGTGATTAGGCACCATTTGTGGCATGTAGGAAGGGCTCGCATAGCTACAACAGGATTTGATTTGATTCTAAATTCTATAATTCAAGGGTAATCTAAGAATAATATGGTTGGGACCGTACCTAATCAAAACCATATTTAGTAATGGTGATATCTAGCTTCAACCCATTGATGGTGACCAAAGGACACTTTTGGTCAATGGTAACCTACTTAAAGTGTATAGAAGACCTCTCAGTAAGGAAGAGTTTATTAAAAAGAACCAAGATCAATTTAACCTTGTGGAAGAACCTAGTTCTTCCACTAAGGACAAATGATCTTCATAGTAGACATCCAATAAAGGAGGAGTGATGAAAACCAACAAATGGCAGGTCTCTTCCTTTAAAAATTCAAAAAAAATACTAAAAAAATATAAAGAGTGAAAATTAAAAAAATAAAAAATAAAAAAATACTGAAAGGTGAAAACTAGTAAATGGCACTTTTCAAAAGAATTTTTTTTGCAATAAAAGAAAATTATTTTCAAACTAATCTATCTTTTTAGATTTGTTTATCTATGTATGACACATGACATCTTCTAAACATAGGCATGGATTCATATGACAAGGTACAATTGTACTTATTTTTCCAAAAATTTAGACATTTTTCTATTTTATGCCATGCATGTGTAATCATCAGGCAGTCAACACTTCTCACATGGACACATTTTAGAAAATTCACATGGGCATGATAAGTCAAAAGCATCATCATTTCAATCCATAATTTGATGTGATGGTATTTTCAAAAGATCTCCTCCAATATATTTGATGTGATGATGTTTTCAAATGGTCTTCTCAAAATAGAATTGATTTGACTATGTTTTAAATATAGGGTATTTCAAAAATATTTGATATGATGTGCAATTCATTAAGATTATTTCTCAAAGTAATACCAATAATGACCTTTATCCCATATCATTCATACTTGATTGAATAAATCACCTTCTCATTATATCTCACATGCTCTAAAGAGATATCCATAACTATTGTCATTAGTCTTGCCATAACTGCTACCATAATCCTTATCACAATCACATAATATACCTTGACTTCCTATTAATTGTGTATTGTCATTGCCATCAATTGTTGTGTCATCTCCCTAAACTCTTGCTTCCTCTTTTTCTTATGTGAATTTGAGACCTATTTTTTTATAGTATAGTCAGAATTTAAATTAAATAGTGCTTGCTCTAAAAATTGGTGGAAGAAAGAAAAAAAGTGAACCAGAATCTTTTGATACATTTGTGTAAGATGAGGCAACTAGAGATGTTTTTGAATATGTAGATTGGTTAAATTTATTAAAAATGTTTCAAGGATTCCATGAATTAATTATTCAATAATTCTATGAAAATTTTGATGAAGATCATGCTATTATCAAGGGGAAGAACATTCCAATAAATTCCTATGTAATTAGTGATATCTCTAGGATTCCTAAGGAGGCAATTGTTGTTATTGAAAATATTAGTTTCTATGACTTGATTTACATGTTTGTTGAAGAAAATGAGCCCTACGCTAGACTAGCCAAGTCCCCACAAGGAGTGGCCATGGAAATTCTGAGAGAGACTTCCTCAACCTTGAAAAAATGTTGTCTTTTGGATAATAAAATATATCACTTGTGATGGCCAATTTACATAAATGGTTGGAGGTGCTATGAGACTCTTTATTCACTTGAATAAAGGAGTTGTTTGAGAATAATATAAGATCAATATTCCTTCTTTCCTTAAGAATGCTATGATTAATTTTCTTTGAAAGCTAAGAAGAGGTATTAGATTTACCCACCATCATGGGCTAGTTACACTCATTTATCACCATTATTTTCTTATTAAACCAAGAGGTGGAAAGGATTGGTCCTCTTTCCTATGACACTTTTCTCCAAATTCTACCAAGAAGACACCATGTCTTACCTCTCCTCCTTTCACTACAATCTAGATTGAAGAACCCATAGTTCAAATTATAGAATGGCCATGTTCATCACCTTTAGTTTTGAGGATACTACACCAGAGGTCAAAGTGACAAATGGGAATTTATTTAGATGCCCCTCATCCTCCTCTGACTAAGCTCTGATGTTGTCACCAAATTATTTTGTAAGAATAAAAATAAGAATATGTGCAAGTTGTGAAGACTCTGCATAGCTTAAGCTCCCATATTAATATTATAGATGCTAAAGTAGTTATTGTAGAAGAACCCTAGCAATAGAAATTGAATTTGTAGAAGGAACCCTAGCAAAAGAATTTGTACCTCATGAATTAGATCATCCTGTGCCCTCTATCACTGATAAGGGTAAACCCCCCCTTGATTGAATAAAGTCCCTCTTCTCCTCATTTTGTTAATGAAGACACATAATTGTAACATGTAATGAATCTTTCATGCCATGAGGAAATAATCATAAAATAATAAGTAGATTTAGATGTTCTCTATTCAACTTTAAAAGGTAAGGACTTGATGATTACTAATTTGAAACAAAGGTGGGAATAATCTGTTATTAAAGTTAGTGAACAAGAAATAATTCTTCAAGGAATACAAGCAGAATAGACCAAGGTCCATAATGTAATGTTTTCACATACCCTAGAATAGATTAATTTATAGAATTCTCTTGCTATCAAGAACACTTAGATTACTGATATACAAAATGCCAATATTAATAAGAATAATCAGATTGATAATCTGAGAAAAATTATTTTTGACATAAATTCAATGATTGCCCAACATACTAATAAAATAACAAATCTCACCGCTTGGAATTTTGAGTTACAAGCCTCTATTTTGGCCATACAAAGAGAAACATGAGAAATTGTAGTTCAAATAGAGGGATAAATAAGAGCCATTCCCTATTTTCCTATTCCATTGCATGAAATGCTCTCTATCTGGCATAACACCCAAAAGAAAATTAAGAAATTGAAAGATGAAAATGCTAAAATTAAAGAGGAATATAAGAATCAATTTGTTGAATCCTAATAGTAATTGTAGGAAGCACATGCTTTTATCCAACACATTAGTGTTATTTTTGAGAAACTATTATCATGTAAGAAACCTTCATTAGTTTATGTTCTTTTCTACATGAGAAGTTTTATAAATGGAAAATTCAATTAATTTACCTTGGTTTTTCACATATCATTGAAGATGAACATGTATTTATCGATATTTTTCTAAAGAGTACTGAAGAAAGGTAGGATGTCATTTGTGAGTTATATACTTTCAATTTATTACTAGGTTATCAATTTGGCTTTCTTATAAATTTATTTATTGGAGAGACACAATTTTGTATCTTTCTCTCCACTCTAAAGAACTAAGCATCTTGGTAGGAAGCTAATAATAGATTTTTGGAATTAAAAATTACTACTCGGTTATGCATGAAACCACAATTTCTAGAAGCAAAGAAACTTATTTATGCTTTTCAACTACTATATCATATGTATATGAAGAATAAGTATCATGAGATATTGAGATCTAATATTATTGATTTTAGAGATTTTCTCAACCACATTTTACCAATATTATCAATGCTAGTTTTGCTAGGTGGGATACATCACCTATTGAGTTGAAGCATAGGGAAGTCTTGAGCCCAACCAATATTAGATGGAGTCTAAGAAGAACCAAAGTAGTTGCCCAAATAATCACTCGACTATTAGAGGAAAGAGGTTTAGATGTCTAGATTGGGATGAGGTTTAGGCCTCCTATCATTCTGTGTCCTTTATCTCTATGTCAGAGTTGGAGTTCTCAAGCTAAATTTAAATTTCAATCATGCTTGCATACAATTGTCAGAGATCTTAGATTCTTGCCAAGGGGCTACCATGATTGGGGACATTATTTTGAAGTTTATGATTTGATTTAGAGGTTTCAATTAGGCATTTTGGATTAGAGATCAATCATCCCACTTCTTTGCAAGAGGACTTGCAAAAGGTAAAATGTGGGTGGGAAATGATGAGCATTTAATATAAATCATAATATCTATATAAACTATCCATAAAGTGTTTCCTTTGGTTATATATTATATTGCATTTAATAGTTAAAGTCTTTTCTAAGTAGGATATGAATGCAATTCATTCTTTGTTCATATGTAATTTATTTTTTATTCTTTACCTTATTATTGTGTCTAACTTAGATGAATAACACAGTTTTGAGTACAACAACACATCTAAATGATGGGGTAATTTTGAAGACAACCATACATCCCAATGATAGGGTAATTTTGAGAAGGCAACACCCCATTTTTGACAACTCTTTTGGCTACAATTTTGAGGATTCAACAAGTGAGCTCTAAAGATTAAATTCTCTTAATACACTCCAAAGATACTCAAGAAGTGATATAAAGATGCTCAGGATGTGCTCCAAATACATACATAGGATGTTTCAAAGAAGTCTAAGAATGATCTAAAGACTTGTATAGAATGATCCAAAGACCTTATAGGATGCTCTGAAGATACCTAGACATGCTTCAAAGACTAGCTAGATCCTACCATTTAGAATAGTAATTCTATGGATATTTATAAATAGACTTTATATATTTATGTCTTATTTTAGACATTATCATTCATGGTAATGGATTAAAATAGTCTGGATATATTTGTATCTTTATGTTTTAAACTAAATAAGTATATTCAGTTTAGATTAGTTATTTCCTATCTATAGTTAGTTGATTTGGTTCTAATGCCTTCCTAAAAGTGTGGGATCTGACTCCTACATTGTCATATTTTAATAAATATATTTAGATGTTAAGATCACTAAGATTTTGTACCCTATGAATAGATGTTGAGATGATTTTAAATACACATCTCCTTCTCACTCTAGGGAGTTCTCAGTTCCTAATAATTGAATTTGAAGTTTGAAATAGATTTCAACATTTCATATTTGTATGTCTTTTTAAATGAAATAGAGATCAACATTTCCCTTTATTTTTGAGTAAAATAAATCCTTATTCTGAGGAAGGAGCAAGGGTCCACTTCTCTCCAAGGATTAGGATCAATAGGTACTTTTTAGTTTAATAGTTTAGAAAGCATTTTCTTAATCCAAATATATATATATATATATATATATATATATATATATATATATATATATATATATATATATATATTATTCACTACATATTGTAATTTCCTTTTAACCACAATAGTAATATATTTCTAAATCCACAGTAATTTCCTTTCAAAATAAAGAGTGGTCGTTTTTAAAAGCAAGTGTGAATTTCATTTCCAAAAGCAAGTGTGATTTCCTTTTCCAAAAACAAGTGTGACTTTCTTTTCCAAAATCAAGTGTGAATTTCCTTTCATGCAAGATTGTTTAATTTTCATGCAAGAGTTATTTTAATTCAATATGAGTATTTTATTTTATGAAAGAGTGTGTTTTTTAAGCTAGATTAATTTTGTTAATTCATCTCATATTCATAATTGATTAAAATATGACTAAGTGAAATTAATAACATTCTCATATTTTAAACATCATATTAAGTCGAGTGAGGACATTATGTCTTATGATAGATTTTTAAGTTATGTATGTTGACAACGTGAATGATTAAAAAATATTTTAGATTTACTTTCTTGAAAACTAGAGTTAGAATTTCATTTACTATTTTCAAGATTTAGAAAACACAACAGAAGTAAAATCCTCCAATAGTGAATTGTACCACTATAATATCACAAGATATCATTGCAGATAGCCATCAAACACTACCTTGATTGAAAATGACACCAATATATTGATTGGATAAATGATAGGTATAAAACAACTATCAATAATCAGGGTTTGAATTTAGATTCCCTTGAGTGCAAGTAGAAGATGAGGAAGTTAATACATGCATATATGCTCATGGTTTCATCCACATGAGAAGGGATATATTTCAAGGAATAAAGTATCTAAAGAGAAAGGAAGGCATATAGCACATGTGATTGTTTGAAACCCTAGGGTAGTGAAAAGAAGGCATATAGAGCATTTCATGACTTTTAGACTTTTAAAAAAGAATGGTAATCACTCTAATAACATGTTTAAATAGGTTTCAAACTCATTTAACTTTTTTCATCAAGGATAATACACTTGTAGACCTCTACTTTATGCAAATAGGCTTTCATTCCTATAGGTAGTTCTAAGAAGCATGGAGTCAAAGTTGAGTTTAGGAGTTCAAGTGAAGTTACAGATGGTTGAAAATAAGTGATATAATATAATATGAATATTTAAAATCCTTCTTATCACCTAAAATTTATTTGAGCATCAAAACTCAGTTTTAGGCCTAAAGTTAGCCTTAAGACCTATAAGGCCTATAATATGAAAGGACATTTGCAGACCCCATCAAGAAAATATGGCATATTAAGTATGGTATGATAATATTTTTTAGGTATAATTAAGATTATTTAAAGTATTTAGAAGAAATGGAACCATCAATTTCACTCTCAAAGAGAAATTTGAACTATGCAGTCTAAGACACTCATTCGACCCATCTGATCAAGTGCTCATATCTTTCACCACAAGGGTATTTTGGACAAATAATATTATCAAATTTTTATTACCCTTATGAAATTATAATACATTAAGGATTGATTTTGGTTTAGGATCTAAGGTTTATGAATCATCACTAAGACTATAAACATGTCTAAAATGCAAGTAAAACCCTACAAGTAAACATATTTATGTATGTATCTTTGCACACCTTTGGCATGGGAACCAAATATTATCAATAAAGTTTAAGGGGTATATAAAATAAATATTCATGGTAAGAAGTTTTGTTTTGGAGGTCTATAATTTATGAACCATCGTTAAGAAGGTTCACCTTCAAAACCCTCCAAAACCCTTCTATAGACCAGTTTTAAAGAAAGTCAAGTTTCTTTCAATAAAAACCTCATTAATCATTTTAAAATATATTTAAACATGAAATATACTTATATAATTTATTTTACATGGTAACGTGATGTACGAAACCATATGGACATGGAAAAATACATAGTTTTTTGAAGAAAAAATGCAAAAAGCAGAGGTACAAGGCAATTTCATGGATTACAATCCATGGAGAGTTAAGTGTGGCACTTTTTATTCCTCATAAATCCATTATATTCTCAAAAAAATTCCTATAAAATTCCATTGGTATCTCATTTAAAATATCTAGTCTGCAGAAATTAAAGAAAGTTGACCTAGTCAACTAGTTTGACTAATTTACAGGTGTTTGTTCATCAAAAGGACCTATTTCATGATATGAGTATTTGTTTCAAGACTAAATATCATTATATTTTCAGGTTATAATTGTTTAATTCATTTTATTATATCTATAAATTACAATAAGCTAGGATACTAGGCCTAATTGGTCTAGTAGACCTACTTGGTCAAATCAATAAAGATAAAGATAGTGTAGAAGTTGTTGAGATGATTAGCATAAGTGTTAATAAATTTAATTCAGAATAAATCCATTCCATATTATAATATTGATGATAAAATTAAATTTATAGGAGGTCTAAAGTATGTACAACTAGTCTTCAAGTGCTAATACATGCATAATGGGTCATTACCATGAGTTGATTGATAATGAGTTAACTAGAAATCAATGCATGTTTTATGGTATTCATGAAAGATAAGTCATCCAATTTTATTGATATTTGTTTATATTATTTAACTAAACAAATAATGGTGTAGCATGCTATCAACAAGAGTTTGAATAAGTCAAGATGGCCCACCACCTTATTTTCAATGCCAAAAGGAGCATACAAGAGCACTAGCATAAAGAGCAGTTTTGATGATTATTTGTTGCAAGTTTTAAATAAAAGTAAAATTGAATTTATGATTGGATAAATCTTTCTCCTCTCTTCTATGCCACTTTCTTAGCTAATCCTCTTCTAATATTCTATATATTCAGGCTTTTAGGCCTAATTTCAGGATCCCTCTTTTGGGCATGATGAAACTCTACCAAGATTGAGCTTTGCAAAATTCTTAAGTGAATAAAATGGTTGTTTTTAAATTCATATATATATATATATATATATATATATATATATATATATATATATATATATATATATATATGTTTTATTTGAACATGTGGTATTATTTTATCCCCTAGTAGATCCTAATTTCACCTAGTTACTAGTATGGCATCTTATGCAGGTCATATACAGTGTTTGATGTTGATTGATTGAGCTAACAATGGATGAATTAATTTATCAGTACCTTTAATTAGGCCTCCCATCATTTCCATCATGATTTGATCACTTTATGAAACATATATGTGAAATAATATTGCATAATATTACTTTGGAATTGTAGAATTTAGTGATTTGAATTGCTTTCTAGTGTTAGTTGGAGCTCAAATAGAATGGATGAACCAACAATATAGGTGTATCACCATTAGTAGAATATGATTTCCATTTTCATTAATCATTCTAAATATTTTCATCCCAAAATAAAGGTAGGTTTTAGTAACATATCTAGAATTGATACATTAGAGGAGCTAGCCTCATAAATCTAGAGGTTTGGTCTAAGTACATGTGTCTCACAACCTTAGACCATTCCCTTATTAATCCAGGTTTGAAGGAGATATGATAAATATTCTTTAGCAGGGTGAAACTTGGGTTTATAACAATAATTAAGAGTGTATTTGGGTCAAAATATGGAAATGAAAGAGTCATTAATAGTCCCACATTTTTACAAAACCATGGTCCTTTTGCAAAAATTATTTGATAGTTTTCCTAATCATTAAAAAGAATAATGAAAAAAACTTCTGAGTAGATTGATATCTCACAAACCTTTATCCATGTCATGTGAATCTAGTGATATAAGGTTGAGGTTGTAGGCCAAAGCCCATTAAATCTATAAATCACTACTTCCTTTATTAAGTAATTTTTGTACTGAGTCACATCTTCTCTTATGATCTCCATAATAGGCACCTCATCTGTATGCTCTATTATATAGGTGCTCAAGATAGGTAGTGGCTTCAATAGATAGGATTTAAAGGCTGAATTTTTTACATCTTCTTTAAATATCACATGTTTGGAGGGCGATGATTGTCCAGACCCTTCAACTCCTCCATGCATCATCAACATAATAATAGGGTAGAGTCATTGCCTAAATGATATTTAGACAAAATGGATTGATCTTGTATTTTTTTTTCCCTCATGTAAAATACATTTAAAATCCACAATAATCTCAATAGAAATATCAAGTTTTTGCTAGAGATCAATCATGTAATTTGTCTATAGATACCAAAGATAGATTGTTTTCTCAGAAAGGGAGTAAACCAATAGCTATTACCCTATCTTCTTAGCTTTTATTCTCTTGCCTAAAATATCAAAAAGTGAATGGTGTTCCAACATTTTTTCAAACCATTGGTAGACATTTACTAGGTATTGGCACTGAAGCTATGAAATAGTGGTAGTAAGATCTCAACACTTATTTATGCCCTCCTTGTTTATAACCAATCTCATTTGCTCATATACACCTGAAGTGATATACACACTCTTTAAGATAGCTCCTATCTACTTTGCATGCATTATATTTTTTATAGTAAGGGCTCTATTTGATAGGCTTGAATTCCTTATAGGAATTTTGTCAAACATTTTGAAAGCATCATCCTCTTTCTCAACTTTCTATAATAAATGTTTTGCAAAAGTGCCTAAATTTTTATGATGAAGGTTGTTCTTGACAACTTCATGTCCATATTTTCTCCATTTTTAACCATCATCTAAAACATCCACATCACTTCGAGTTTGAAAGTAGAATCTCATCTCCCTAATCTTTCTCCTTACCTTCACCTTCACTTTACCAAGCGATGACCATAGACTGTTTACATCTTTGGGGTCACCAATTCCATCTACATTAGTTTTGGGTATGGTTGAATTAAATTCAAATTTGAAAGACTATGTGGCTTCTTGAGGACTTATATATGGTATTAATGACCTAGAGCATCTTATGCCAAAGTTTGCATGGATGTAACCAAATGTCAGTGGAATGAGCAAAGAAGAAGAGCATTGAACATGAGTATTGTAACCATGATATCCCTATTAGTTTAGAATATATATCTCATTAAAGTAATGATCATAATTATTGAAGGCATTTTGAGGCATAATACTATGGGGCTCAAGTTCTATTTCCTATAAAAAAAATCTTGAATCAAATTATAATTACAACCATCTAACTAGGCTTTAATTTTAGTAAGGAAATTAATAACTTTTTCATCACCTTTCGTAGGTGTAGTCATCAACTTAAGATTCAATTTAATAATCTTAGAAAGAGAGTTCCCTTGTGCATAGATTCAAGGAGTTTCCAAGCATCACAAGGAGACTCTTGATTACCAATGTGGAGTAGGAATTCATCACTAACACTTCACAAGATAATTGACATAAATTCTTATGATTTATGTTGAAATACATCGAAAAATTTAGGAGTAACATGTCATCCTAATGCGGATTTTTATATCCCAAATACATTATTCCATAACTTTTAGGACATGAATTCTACTTTAATGCATATTTTTCAAATATTATAGTTATTTTCATTGAGCGTTTGAGATTTTTCTAGAATAAAGTTAGGTGAAGCCATAGCTTCCCTTTAAGAATGAAAATAAAAAATGCTTAAAATTAAACCTTTTTATAATGTGAATTTAACTTTATTTTATATTAAAAATAGATTTCAAATGTAAACACACAATAATTACTCAATTTAATGCTAGACAAAGCAAAGAAATTGTAAAAATTTACAACAAAATAGGGTGTCACAAGTGTAGAAAAAACATTAATGTAATGAAAATTTTAAAAATTAACCTTTTTAATGATTTTTAATATTATTTTTGTAAAATAAATAAAATCAAAAGTGCACATCGAATTAATAATCTAATTAGATGCAAAATAATGTAAAAACTTTGAAATGAAATTACGTTAAACTAGGTGTTAAAAGAGTCATATTCAGAATAACCACCTAGACATTATTATTAAAATAGTTTTAAAATTAATAATAGGAGGTTTCAAAACATAAAATGGACCATGTATATGTGTTTTTAAGGTGACAAAACCTAAGAATCAACTAGTTACATAACTATGTTTGACAAAACATTCACTAGGTTGAATGTTAAAATAAGGTTGACAAGTCAACTAGGGTTTTGAATGCATGATAAGTTGACATAAAAACCAAAAATAGAATTCAATTTAAACCAAATTTGATGAAATATATATATATATATATATATATATATATATATATATATATATATATATATATATATATATATATATATATATATATATTTGGGTTTTGAACACTAGACCTCTCAAACTACAAGCTTTTAGTAAAATATAGTCTATAAATCCATCTAACAATCTTGTTATTAATTAACATGCATTATATTATATTTATACCTTTTTTATCTATTTTTTAATGATAAAAAAAATATAAAAATAAATATTTACTATGCATGTTAAAAAATAAGAAGTAAATATTACTAGTTTTAACTTTTTTGGTAAATGGTCATCTCCAAAGTGGGACCCATAGGTGGCTTGTATGAAAAAAAATTGAATTATGAATTGAATTATTTTTTAAATAATATTTCAAACTATATAATGAAACTAGATACCTATATCTAGTTATGGTGCTCAAAGTGAAGGAGACAACCTCACAGAAAATTCATTAGGCCACTAGAGACCTCCACAATTTGCCAACCTTTTGAATTTCCACTCATAAAGCCACTTTCCACTTTAAAATTTAAATTTTGGTTTAAAAATAGAATTTTCAGCCCACCAGTGTTGTACAAGATACCCAGGTGGCTTAGGAAAAATTCATGGAATCTTAAATGCTCAATATGTGAGCTTTAGATTAATAACTAACATGAAAAGTGATGGAAACTAATTATTTAACATATATTTTCTCCCTCTAGGTTGTAATTTGTCATATAATGGCATCTTAATGCTTATGTATTCTCAACACATGAATTCTAGTTGCTTAGAATAGGGTCTACAATGTTTAAAAGTTTTTTGTATGAAGATTTAAGACCCAAGGATGTTGAACTAGGCTTCTAGAGATCATCCAAAAAAACACTACCTATATGGTGTCCTAGTGACATATAGGCTTGAAATAAATTAAAATTATTTTCAAGGAATTTAAGTAGACATTACTTTCCAATCATATCCATCCATACGGCTCTGAAACCATGATAAGATTCATGTACCAATAGCAATACATAGAGAATATAGAATGAATAATAATTGGCAAAGTATACACACATGTCAATTAAACACAATATAAAAATTAGGTTGGAAAACCTCCAATGGATTTTAAAAATCCCACATTTATTATTCAATATTGAAACAATTCCCCTAATACATAAAATCTTCTCGATCTCACTCAAAATATCTTCACAGACCAGTATTCTCTACACACAAATACAAAAGCTATTATTCATAAAATCTCATGAGAATAATAAACACCGAGTGTTAGATATAAATCTACAATAGGTGTAAACCCTATTTATAATATTCATGAGGGACCGTTGTAACCGACGATCCCATCTTTTCCCTGATGAACATTTAATTACATTGATAACTATTAAATAAATCTAATTTAATTATTTATTTTCATGAGGTTTTTGCCTCATGTTAATAAATAATAAATTATTATTATTTACTTAACTATCAAGGTAAGCTAAGGGTGAATAAACCACCACTTAGTCATTAAATGCTCTAACATAGGAGACAATTTACATGTTTACTTGAGTCCATAGCTTCATTAATCCCACAGTTACTATAGTACCAACTTATGTCTCTCCCTCATCCTATCAAGGTTTATATTAGTCAACCTCTACCCAAATGATATGATGTGAATGCTTATTGTGATTATTATCAAGAACCAATACATTATATAGGAAAATGCTTTACCTTGAAGAACAAGATTTAAGATCTTATCAATGACCAAAAGTTTACATTTGAGGATCCTCCAATGGAATTTGGCTCACAACCTGATGATCACCATAAACCAAAAATATTTAATAATCCTTTACAATAACATTCTAATAAGGAACCAAAATTCCAAATGGTGTATAATGTACATCATCTTCCATCACATTATGGGCACCCACTAGATGGGATTATTGGTACTTACACATGAAGTATACCTTGTATGGTTCAAAAACATTTTATTTCCTTTTATGATATGAAATTAAGGATGATGGCTCTAATCTTCATTCTCTATTCATTCTATCCTACCTTGACAAAAACCCCATATAAAGAGTTATGATTAATAATGGTGCAAGTGAGAATGTTTGTAGCATGAAATTAATTATGCAGTTGGGTTATACTCATAATGATTTACATACTTATACTAGATTAGTTAGAGAATTCGATGAGACTTATTAGAAGGTTCTTGGTGAGATTGAATTATCTTTACAGGTTAGTCCCACATATGTGGTTATTACTTTTTTAGTTATCCCTTCCATAGGAATCTTTGTTATGTATTGGGAAGACCTTGGATACAAACTCTTTGATTAGTACCTTATATAATGCATGGGTGTGTTGAATACATTAATTCCAATTAGGTAATTACAGTTTCTATAATTCTATATGATCATCCTCTTGAACAAAATAAACTTATACCTAGACAACTAGCTATCAAGCCTACTAAGGCTAATTCACCACAAAAGGGTGAGAAATAGGCAATACCCTTTACTGAGTGTCTAGTACTTGAGAGATCATTACATTAGAAACATACAATGGATTTCATGAAATCCTCATCTTCTACTACACACCATATTCAAATATCTAGAGAACATCCAAATGTACATATAAAAACCCCTACTCTTGTTATTGATTCATGACTACAAAGTCCGATTTTACATAGGTGGAACACCATTGATAACACAATGACGGAGACATATATGACCATCAATTGGATGGAATAATAATATGATTTTTCCTCTTTAAAATTTGTAATAAAACTACAAAAAATCCAAAAACACTTTCATCACCTACATGTTATATTATCTCATTGGCACCTATATGTTAGTTTTATGCTGATGGATGGCATATTTAGTTACTCATAGATATACACATATATTTCACACTTATACTTAAGTGTGATACTAACATACATAGATACATGATCTACTCCTATTTTTGATGTTGGGCCTTCCCTCTACTCATATCATATAGACATTGGGGACATTCACTTATTTGATAGTGATACAAATAGGTTATATGATTTGATGATCACTCTACATTGCCATGTTTGAGCTTACATATGTACTTACACATGTCTTTATCCATGATTATATATTACATAGGTTATTTGATATGCTATACACTTGACATTTTTTCCTAACACATTTTATCCTACATGTTTATGACATGTTTATGCTACTTTCTTATGATTTCCTTTATGCACTTACTTGAGTATCTTGTCATGCTATTGTATTCCTTATTTAAGCATTTGAATATGTTCCTTTGCTCATGGACCTCATTCCTATGTATGATTTCTTTGACATCTTAATATGTCATTATTTGTTGTATGGACATTTTAATATGCCATCCTTGCCTTTATGGACATTTGACTAAGTCATGTCCCTTTGATTTTGTAACATTTGAACATGCCCCTTCTTTGTGTTCTCCTTGGACCATTGTATTTTTAATTGCTTTTGAGCGATCCTGTGTATGTGCTTTCTTTCTTGTTGAGCAAGTATTTTTACTATCTAGACATTTCCATGATATTTATCATGTATCTTAGGCCTACATGTGATCACATTGGTTTTGTGCTCTTCAATGATACATTTACCTAGACAAGTTTCCTTCTATATTTTACATAGTTACATTCACATATTTTATAGTTATCTTATTTTTTTAAGGTGAGGTACCTACCAATTCGTATATTTTCCTCACCTTGAAGGGGGGCATATTAGCATAGAGGCATGTTATCCACACTTAGCACAATTTCCATATTTAGTAGGGGCATGTTTTCCACACTCATTTAGTATTTGGTACTTATATCAATTTCCATATTTAGTGGGGATATGTTTTAGAAGCATGTTATTCACATTTATTAAGTATATGGCACTCATATCAGTTTCTAGATTCAGTGGGGGCATGTTTTGAAATTATGTTCTCCACACTCATTTAGTATATGGTACATATATCAGTTTTCAGATTCAATGAGGGCATGCTTTCAAAGCATGTTCTCCACACCTATTTATTATTTAACATCTCTGGTTTATAATGGGGGCATGTTTTAGAAATATGTTCTCTACTTTCATATTTATACCAGTTTTTAGATTTATCCATTTGTAGTGAAGGAATTCTTTGGAAGCATGTTTTACACACTTACATTATTTTTTGATTTGGCCAAAGCACATAGTTATATGATTCAGATTCATAGTTGTGGTAGAATTTTATACATTGGTATCATTGTTATACATAGTTTCAACATGAGACATATATAAGGTGCATATGCTATATAACATGTGCCTAATATTACAAAATCCAAATAACTTTCAGATTTCAAAAATATTTTATGAACTATTACCACATCATGAATGTTTTTGTATTATTACCCCATGGACTTTTATAGAATTTATTGATCCAATATACTATAGTACTTGGTTCATTTTTTGGTATGGTTGAGGTGATCAAATCACTCAATATTTCCATTTTTTTAGGTTGGATTTGATTGTATTATCCAACCTCACCAGGTTATAAGTATCATTAGGTTTCATGGTTGAGTTAATCTTAACTACCAAGTGGCAACTTGTAGACACCCCATTTTGGCCACAATCAAATTTTGACTAGACTTATGATTGATTTCTACCAAACATTAAAAATTAGGCCTAAAAATAACCAAACATCCTAATTTTGTCCATGCATCAAAAATTATTTCTTAGAATCATGTTGAGGCATCCCTATTTGGGGTATTATCTTGTACACAATAATAACCTCTCACAAATTCATTTGTAGTCACCTTGCGACCTAACAACTGGTAGTTTGGCCTTTGGACCCATTAAGTGAGGCACTTGAATAATTCCTAAAGTGCTAAAATGTTAAGAATAATGAATTAAATAATAAAATTAAATTAAATACTTAAGTTAATTTTCCATTGTAATTAGTGAAAATAATTTTTTTAAAATAAAATTTCAATAAATTTGAGGTCATGATGACATCGTCATCTTCAAAGTCAAGGAATTAAAATATCTTCCTAAATGTAATAAATTCAAAAATGGAGAACTATGCCTAATTAATGGGATCTTTATCCCAAATATTAATACATGTCCCTTCCTTAACTCAACTAGGGTTAGACTTAACTCACCTAGGGTTAGTTTGAACTCAACTATAGTTAGTTCTAACCTAACTACACTTGGGTGAGAGTTAACTTTGGAGGCTATAAATACAAGCCCTCATCCATTGATCTTTAATTTCTCTTGGTGTAAAGTTAGTATGCACAAATACATACAAAGCTTCTTTATTGTAGTCTTACCATGCCAATTTCATAAGCCAAGGCAAGATGAACAAAGGGGAGATTATGCAAGAGAACCATTGACAAAGACTCCATTGTACACAAGTCAAGCAAGCCAACTACCTCAACAAGTAGATTTGGAGCTACAAGCAAGTTAAAAGGGAGTTTCTATTTTGTGTTTTTACTTATGTCTTAATTGTGTTCTTGTTATTTATGCTTATGAAAGTACTTAGACAAGAATTTTTAGTTTGTATTGAAGTTGTTTGGTTTGAATTTTATTTACTAACTAAAGATTAACGATCCTCTTTATAATCCTATGTTTCATAATGGCATGTCTGGTGGGACACACACCCTATGAAGTTCTTCTCATGGCCTTTTAGGACATCTTGCTAACATTTTTATGATAAAATTTTGACTTAATGACAAAAAAAGTGGAAAAATGAAGCTCATAAAAATTACATAGGAAGTTGTAGTTTTCCACCTAGTAGCTATGGTATTACTCTATGGAGTTACGATATTAAATATGTGGTTTTGCATTCAAGTTGCATTTTTTCATTATGTAAGTGCATTATTGTATCATTAAATTTTATCCTACCTGCAAGTTATAATATTGTATTTAGTAAGTGTGGTTTTGCCTCTAAATATTCAGTTTTGCATCATTAAAATTTGTTTTACCTTACATTTGTGTTATTGCACTTGATATATTGCAAGTGAAATATAGTTTTGAAAACTACATGTGGTATTTCCCTCGTGATATGAAGTTTTTCACTATCAAAGTGTGGTATGGCATTAATGGTCTCTTTTTCAAGGAAATGTGATTTTGAGTTATTACCCTAACAATTTACAATATTGCACTGTGTAGTTACGATTTTTCACTAATAGTTTATTTTGTCGGCAAAGTGTGGTTTTGAGTTAATACTTGTAGTTTTATAGGACATGTGGTTTTGATCTATGTAAATGTGGTATTGTACCATTTGAAAAATAGAATAAACTTGAGAGCTAAATTTAAAATGTTATTTTATCATTTAATTTTTAGATTCTAATAAAAAATTCACTAACACTTTTGTAGGACCCAAAGGCCACAGAAAGATCTTTTTAGAACTTTAAATCTTCAAAACACATCTACATTTGGTGCTTAAAAAATGTTTTAGCTACTTTGTTTTTGTTTTTCAAAGTTTAGAACTCAAACAAAGTCAAGGTTTTAAAATTTAGATGACATTTCTCTTGGGTTTTTAAAATGAACTCAAACTTAGACTAAACACTCTTAAGAGATTGCTTATTTATCATTTTATTTGTTTGTTTGTTGTGTGTTTTTTCAAAATAGAATTAGTGTGTATGATCTCCTCCCATCCCTTTTAGGGAAATTAGGTGACCAAAAGTTCTTTGTCCATTGATTATATCACTTAGTCCAAGCATAGAAGGAATGTCACTAAGGCATCCCCAAGAGCTATATGACTTGGTTGATCCTAAAATGACCTTAAAGTCCTTCTATCTTTACTTTATTGCATCTTTGGTTATGGACAAGATTTCATCAGCTCCCCATAAATTGTTTAGGGAATCATTGACCCATAATTTTATCTCCTAGAATCATTTCAACCCTTATCCATGGTGGGGTATATAAACTAGGGCATGGGATACTATGTTTCCAGGGGGCTAAGTAGCTAGCCTCTCTAGTTGTAATGAAAACCCAAGTCAGGTCTAGATAACTAAGGGAATCCACTAAGAATTACATGGATGGATTCATTATGTAAAGTAATATACCCTTACATATTAATTTATCTGATATGAACTCAATTGTCATGATTGCATATTTAGCGTTAACCACACATGGGACCATCTAGAACAGGAAAAACTTATAGTTTTAGACAAACCCCACTTTCCATAAAAATATTGTCAATACATGGTGAGTAGCCCAAAATTACATGTCACTGTATAAATTATTTAGACAATACGGGTCCTAAAAACCCTAATTTTCATGCACATTTAATTTTTAGATTAACAAATTATTTTCTCTTAAGGAGTATATAGATAGAATTTGATAATATGAATGTACCTTGTCAATTTTTAGGACAAGATGATACATTTAGATGTTTTTTTGTCTTTTACTTTTTACTTATATTATTTTGAGTCAAAATTAGTTTGTTTTTCAAAATCATGTCCAAAGCAAGTCAGGTTTACACACCCATTTAGGCATAAAGAGGTGTTATGTTATCGGTTTGATGCCAAACTTTGCCTTAGTCATTTTGCAAAACTTTTGTGTGTGTGTGTCACTTATTTAAAAGGGGCTACCCATTTCATTGCAAAAATTTTTCTTTGAGTTTTTGAAACAAACCATTTGTCATACCTTTTGAGTAAGCTAGTATTGTTATGTTGTTCGCATTATTTCAAAAACCATTTGCCTTATGTCTAAACAATTTCAAAACCATGTGTGCCTTTTTGGTCTATGCCTAGTATCAACATGTCATCCATTTTAATCTTCTAAACCAATTTAAAAATTGTTTTTGTGAAGTTTAGATTCAAATGTTGATTATTTTATGCTTATGCCTCGCTTAATTTTGGCTTAGATGTTTACCTCTCACTTTTGAATTGTGTAGCTTGGACTAATTCCTTGATTGATTTGAATATCTTTACACCTAGATTCTAGAAGTGATCTTTTTTCATGTGCATTGAAACTTTTTTGTTTCTTATAACTAAGATCAAATCTCTCTCTCCAAATATAACCTTAAGCATGATCATTCTACATTTGAGTCTTGCTCATCACTTGGGCTTGAATTTTTTACTCCTAATCCTTATTTTTGCCTACTTGGAATTTATTTTCCCATTCAGTTTTATGCATATGCCTAAAATCCAATGTCTTTTACGAATGGTAAAGTTTGTTTTTTTAATTTGCATGCCTAGTTTAGTTCCAAGTATTTCAAATTGTTAAATCAATTGCTTAGCATTTTATTGTTTGTTTTTAGACCTAGTGTGTTTCAAGTCTTGATTTTGTGTCATGTTTCCAAAGGACCTAGAATTTTATGACCTAGTGTGTTTCAAATCTAGATGTTATGTCATGTTTCCAAAAGACCTAGCATTTTTTCATTTTAGACCTAGTTTTTTCTAAGCCTAGATTTTTTGCCTTGTCCCCAAAGACAACAACCTTTTTTGTTTTTAAACCTAGATTAGAGTTGTTTGAAACACTTTTTACTAAAATTAGCATTCATATTTGCATTTCACTTGACCATTTGTGTGATACATTTGAAATTATACCTAAAGACATTTTAGATTGAGTTTATCTATGCAAATTTTGGAAAACAACTCCATTTCTAGTCCACATTTAGACCAAGTTTTCCTTTAGACCAAGTTATTAGACCTACTAAGTTTGGACCATTTTCCATTTACACCAAATTTTTAGAGTTTTTATAACTCTATACCTTTCTTTATCTCATTACACTCATATTGTAACTATGTACAATCCAGGTTATGATAGTGTGGTCACAAATGATAACCTTATTCAAGACCCATATGGAAATGATGTAGTTTGTGAGATGAATCCATATCTTCCTTACACTACTCAATATGTGGAATAAAGTTAGGATCCATTAGCACACTACTTGGTTAACACACCTCCTTATTTAGATTAAGACCAAGAACAAATGGTTCAATATCTAGCTAGTGTGTCAACTATTGTATAACTAGTCTAAGTTCAACCACACTACATTACTATGCCATTGAAATATCACCCATATTTGTTTGATCATAAATCAATTAAAAATAAGGATGAGGTTTTAGTCATATCCATGGAGGTAAGGGCCAAGTTTCATTAGACTTCCCCCATGAAAACCTACCTAGTCTAGTTAGAGTGCCTCTAAATATGCCTTATACCCAAACCATTGAATAAGCTTTTACTAGTTATCCTCAAGTGCTTGTGTTGATGTCATACTAAGACCCAAATATGATTTCAAGAGGAAAGGGCTCCATGGAGGACCAATTAACACAAATTTAACAAGAATATCAAACCTATCTAAACTTAACACAAAATTTTAGTGCCATAGCCATATCAAATGTTTCACTCATAGAGATAACTCCTTCACCAAGGGTGCTAATTTATTTGACAAGTCAAGATAATATAGGTTTAGATCCATTTACCAAAGTAATTCAATAGGTGACATGATCAATTTCCCACTTATTGAAGATATGATTATGGCTTCTACATAGAACAATGTGCCAAATACATTAGATAACATGCAAGTGTCTTCCAATCTAGGCCAAAGTGGTTTAAATACACCAATAAATAGTCTACAATAATAAGTGCCTTTAATTAATACCATGAGTGGTTCAAAATAATAGGGGGTAGGAATTACCACTTCCCAACCATAATAGATTACTCATAATCCTCAACCAACTACTTATTTAATCACATAACAATATGGAGTAAATAATCAAGTATCAGCCAATATTTTTCCTCAACAACAAGTGAAGAATGTTATCCCACCTCAACAAGTGATGACTAATATTCCAAAATAATAGGTACAGTCCAATCTACAACCACAACATAGGTATAACACTATGTCACCTCAATATGGGGAAACAAATGTTCCACCTCAATAGCTAGTGACAAACGTACCTCAATAACCACAAACTAATATACCTTTATAAATGAAAATATTATCTAATCAACAATGTATTTCTATTGGACAAATACAAGTGACAAACATCCAACAAGTATTTAGTTCACAACATGTGTGTGCACAACAAAGAGGTACTAATGTCCAATAAGTATCTATTAGGTAGCAATTACCTTTTACTCAGTATGTGCCATAGATTCAAAGAGAAATCCTTGGTCCACAATAAATTTATTTATTTATCTAGGTTCAACTAATCATCAACAAGTCTACTCAACCTTTACTAATCACAATATAATTCATAAAGCCATATCCTTTCATCATAGATCAAATTCCCTCAAACCCAAGGCCATATACCAAATCCAAATCAGAATATCTATCAACAACATATGCAATACTAGACTCTACATCCAAATATATGGATGCATATTCTTAGTTGATTCACTCATCAAACCAATATTATATAGCAAACCATTCGTCCATTATACTCTGATTAAGGTAACCCACCTTTGACTTCTTAGCCACCACCTCAACCAAGTGTACCATCAAGTTTCTTGGACCATGAAATGCAACAAATAAAGGATGTGATTGCCACCATTCAAAATAGAAATTAGACTAAGAAAATTAAACTAGATGACATGTGTTCATACCCATTCACAAGGAGTATCTTCGGATACCATTTCTTCCAGATTATGAACCACTAAAATTTTATGATTATAAAGGTAAAGGAGACCCTAAGGCATATCTTACATAGTTATTTTTATATTTCAACTAGTGGTCTATAGCTACATTTACATACTTCTTTTTCCTCAAAGTCTAGTTAGATAGTCTTTCAATTGGTTCCTCAAATTGCCAAAAATATCAGTATCTGATTTTGACTATCTCTCAAACAAGTTTATGCAACACTTCTCCTATAATCTTGAGCATGAGATTTCATTAGTAGATTTGAATTAAGACAATCATAAGGTTGGTGAGAGATTTACTATCTACTTACATAGATGGAGAGCACTTACTAGTCACTTGACCAATAGCTTACTAGACAAATAATTAGCTACTATGTCTACTAAAAATTTACACAATAAGATATCTTACCATTTTTAATTGTAATGTGCACATACCTTCAAATAGATCATCGATAAAGGTTTACATACTTTCAAATCTTTTATTAACAAAGGGATTATCAAGTTAACCTCCTCAAATAATAATCAGAACCAAAATCAAGGCACATGCCTAATTCAAAACCCTAATCAAGTCCAAGTGAAAGTATTAGCACCAAATAAAGCTATAAAATATGAAAAATCCAAACCATACAACTAAAAAAATAACTTTATTGTAAATGAAGTAACTAATTCACATCATGCCCAAATAATACAAACACTATTTGTTTAGCCTATGTCATAGATTCATCTTATACCTCAATAGCAAACCTAGACCTTCACCTCAAATACAACAACCACCACCTTTGCAATCACATCCTCTAAGAAGAAAACTCACTCCTCAGGTCTTTAATGATCTTGGTGAGCCCATTAAAGTAGTATTTTGTAAACTATCCATAGCCAATATGATTAGTTGGATGATTCCAACATAATATCATGAGGGTATACCATATCTAGACTAGTATAGAGAGCATGATTTCTATGAATACCACTATGTTCATGGACATTCCATATATCATTATGTGTAGTTTAAACACCTTACTCAAAATATGTTATAAAATGGATAAATCCAATTGGATAATAGAGCATTTACGTCCAGCATAACCTGGGTATCTACCAAAACCCTTTTCCATATCATAATAATGTCAATAAATAATAACAACAATAAAGTCCATGACAACAACATCAACAAAATCAGTAGAAACAACACCATCAATTGAATGGGAGGAACTAAGGCCAAAATGACCCCAACAACCAATAGTCTTACCACATAGTTGCACATGACTAAATTAAATTTGTACATCATATTATGAGTGGGCATGTTTATATAATCATCATTAATCCTAGACCAAAGTCCAATAGACTTGGATCATTACCTAACAATTCTAATTAGCCTACCTATGTGAGTAATCCTTCCTTGACTTAGGACCACAGCCAAGCACAATAACAACCAAGGATTACTATTTCAGGACATTATGTTGATAAATCATCATTGCCCCATGACCACAACTAAGTGCACTAAAAATTAAGACTTATCCTATCTAGCCCATCTCCATCATTTTTTAGTATCAATGGTCATGTATCCAATATTGGATGTGTAATCACAACTTAATGGTTTAAGATTACCATCCCAATCCCACAACCTCCTACCAATGAACCAATCCAACACATTATACTGGCTAGGAGCAAGCCAAATACTATTATTAAGGAAAAGACATATGGCATTCTAGAATAACTCTAAAAGACACCCATACAAGTATCCATTCCATATTTTTTTCATATGTCTACTATCTACAAGAATATCCTAACAAAAATCCTAGGCCATTCCCAAGTTTCAAATGACATAACTCTAAACAAATTCCAATCTTTGGTTAGACATCTATCCCCATGCCAATAGTTGACCTTTAACCAAACTGATATGTCATCCCTTGGCCCTCTTCATAATAACCCATTATGCATTGAATTTGTCATCACATGACACAAAATCAAGTGTGTCCTCATAAAAAAAGGATTAGGCTTAAATATTATGTCTCTGAAGCTCATCAAGCATCTGGGATATACAGTAATAAATCTATAGCTAGAAACTATTACTATCAAATCCTACAACAATGCATAATGGGATCACAAAGAAATATAAGCTTGATAGTTATCATTGGGCCTTTGACTTAAGATACATTATTCTATGTATTGGACATAGACCTATCATACAATTTGATTTTGGGTAGACCATGGATACATGAAATCCATTCAACATTGCACTAGTATATCAAGTTTACTCATTCAGGGATGGAGGTAACTATCTATGGATATATACATGGTTATGAACACTACAAACATTTTTAGGTTGAATATGAAATTTAAAACTATTATTTTGGCCTAGATCTAGTACCCAAGAAAGACAAAGATAAATAAATACTTGTTGAAATACCAAAGGATAATTGTATAGGCCCTAATAGCCTTGCCTCATCATTGTATACCCCTCCTCTCAATATGTCTAATCATTTTACCATTTCAAACAATGGTCCAGGAGAGTATTTGATCCTTGACACATTCCATATTTCCAAGCTTCCATAGAACCCCAAGTCCTATGGAAGGTCTAAAGCTAAACCAACTGACATGGAATGGCAACAAAAATGAATTCACAAGATTCATAGCCCAACCCTTATTTTTTTCACACCTACCACTTACCAAGAAGAAGACTCACTATCCCATAATGATTCTTGGCTATACAAAGACAAATTCGCTGATTGCTACCATAGTCTAAAATATCCTATCTCTAATAGGATCAAGAATTTCCAAGCCTATGAAGGAGGAGGCCTTAGGCCAAATCAATAGGGTATTTTTGAGCCCATTTATATCACACAGTATGAAGGAAACTATGGCCTCAAATTTAACTACTTGGAGGTGACCCCATGTATCTTATTTATGTTCCAGTACTAATGACTAGTGATAATGATGCCAATAAAAAAGCAAAGTCTGATCATACAATTTATGAATACCTTGTTAGTAGCAACCTATTTGACCCCCATACCATTTTCACCATTACCCCAATAATTCAACATTCCCTACTTCCCCTTTATCATCCTCAGCTTATAGACTAGTACCAAATAGAATCCATAGTGCCTATAAATGAGTTTGAGAATGATGAAGCCTTTTACAATTTTATAGGCCTAAGAGACAATGCTATATTGGGAGACCATAAACAAGGTTTGTTTATCAAACTAGATCTGACAGCCTACTTTGGAGAATGAGTGAAAACCCTTAGAAAAAATAAATAATAAAACATTGAGGTGCTAAAGTGAACAATTCTTTAAGGAACTTTTGGACCAAGTTAAAAGTAAGGAGAAAGGTCATTCTTTTGGTGAAAACCTATTTCAAGTGCCACTAGATGGGGATTTTCACCTTTCCTCATATTAGGCTTCGAATACTACCAATAATGAACTTGATTTTGGGTCTGAGTTCAATTCAACATAACATCATTCCTTTGATCAAAATTCCCAAGAGTTTTTTATAATATTTGTGGCATGGCCTTCATTTCCATTATGAGATTCATATTCATCTTATTTAGGAGAGATTGAAGAACCAATCTGACCAAAGGAGTTTGTCATTGAAGGCCAATTTACATCATTACCAACCATTATTAAAGATGGATCAACTCTCCTATTAGAAGATACTACGAAAGTCGACATTGATACCCCAAACAACCTGAAGTAGAACAAATTAGGTGTGTCCCTCACTGAGGAATAATGTGAAATTAGGGTTTTATTTGACATTTTTGCTTGGACCTATTCAGGCATCCAAGTATAGATCCCACCTTGGTTGTACACCTCCTTGTTCTACATCCTGATGCTAAACATGTGAAACACAAAATAGATAAGATGCATCCTCATATTATTGTATTGGAAAATAAAGGGTTGGAAAAACTCTTCGAAGTAAGATGCATTAGATCGATTGACTATTTGGAGTGGATCTCAAATGTTGTGCCTATCAATAAAAAATTAGAAGGAATCATAATCTACACTAATTTTAAAGACATTAATAAGGCTTACCACAAGGATAAATTTCCTCTATTGAATATCAAAAAATAGTTTAATCTATATCTAGGTATGAAATGTTATCCCTCATGATATAATCAGATCATAATTACACCATAAGACCAACACAAGATAACATTCACCACTCCTTGGGCAATGTTTTATTATTAGGCTATGTTGTTTGGCCTTAAGAATTTTGGATACACACATCAAAGAGATAAAACCATCATATTTCATGACATGATGTATGACATTATCAAAGACTATGTAAATGACATATTAGGTAAATCAAAGATCTATTCAGATCATCTAGCTATGCCCCAAAGGATATTTGAAAGGATTCATGAGTATAAGGTCTGAATGAATCCCAAGAAGTGTGTCTTTGGTGTCACTTTAGGGAAAAAATTAGGCTTCATTCTCTCTTATTGAGACATTGAAGTTGATGTTTCCAAGGTACAAGCCATTAATGATAGGCCACCACCTTCCAATTTGAAGGAATTTTATAATTTGTAGGGTAAAATTTAGTCCATCAAACACTTCATTTCATAGTTGGCCTATAAATTGCATCCTTTCAATCACTTTTTAAAGATGGGTGTTATATTTCATTGGGATGAATAATTTCAAAAAGCCTTTTAGCATCTAAAGGAATATCTTGCCAATCCACCTATTTTATTACCACTAATGACAGGGAAGCCATTTTTGTTATACCTATCTGATACTAAAAAATTCCCTAGGGGCACTTCTAGCTCAATATGATGAGAATGGAAAGAAACACGTCATGTACTACCTAAGCCATACACTAGTCACATATGAGCACAACTATACACCAATATAAAAATCTTGTTTATCTATGGTCTTTACAGTCTAGGAGCTATCATTACATGCTAAACAACAAGACCATAGTTTTTGCTAAAGTAGATCTTCTTAATTATTTACTATCCAAGACAACTTTACAAGGCCGTATGGATAAATAGATCATGCTATTGAGTGAGTTCAAGATTTATTATGTCTATCAAAAAACCATAAAGGGATAAGTACTTGCAGATCAGCTTGTTGAATCTCCCCTTTTAGATATCAAACCACTCACTTGTCAATTCCCAAATGAGTCCATCATGACCATCATAGAAACACCTCCTAATGATCAACACTAGAATCTTTATTTTTATGGGTCATTCACATCTCATGGATTAGGGGTAGGCCTATTATTTATTACACCATAAGGGGATCTCATTCCCAAATCATTCCATATAAGATTTCTTTGTACTAATAACATGGTTGAATAAGAATCATGCATTACAGGGCTTCATCAAGTAGTAAAATGGAATCTTTAGCATCTTATTATTTATGGCAATTCTCAATTAATCATCAATCAAGTTATAGACAAAATATGAAAAGTTGGTACCATACAAATCCATGGTAGATACTCTCAAATAATATATTGCCAACATAAAATTTAAACACATACATTAGGCTAGTAATAAGATAGCAGATGTTATGGCCATCATTGGTTGTTTGATCCACAGTACAAATAAGGCAAAAAAATATCATTTCCTCATTAAAAATATTCTAGTGCATGTTCATGAACCTTTAACCATCACATTAATCTATGATAATGTTGGTTTGAGTTCTATTTGGTATTTATACCTATATAACTACCTTCATGATCACATCATTCCACCATACCTATCACGTAAACATCAAAAGGCCTTTATGCATGACGTTTCTCATTGTACCTTACTTGGCCTAACCCTTTCCCACAAAAGATTTGATGAAACTTTACTTAATTATTTGACTTTGGTAGAAGCCAAATTAGCATTAAGGTAAGTTCATGAAGAATTATGTGGATTTGACACTAGTGGAGCCATTTGCTAGAAATCTCCTACATACTAGTTACTATTGGCCAACTATGGAAACAACTAGTGTTTCATACATGAAAAAGTGAGATAAATGTCAAAGGCATACCAATTTGATTCATGCCACAACTAGAACACTAAAAGCAATTCTTACACCATGTTCGTTTTCAATGTGGGTACTTGATCTCATTGGGAAGATTAACCCAACCTCACCTAATGGCCATAAACACATCCTTACCGCTATCAAGAATTTCCCTAAGTGGGTTGAAGCTATATGCCTCACTTACATGAATAGAAAACAAATTTATAAATTCATATTCAATCATATCATATTTTTCTATGTTATCCCATCCAATATTATATTTGATAATGGTAGATCAGTTAAAAACAAGGATGTCAAATCCCTGTGTGCTAAGTACAACATTGTCCCATACCATCACCTTCCTTGTATTATACCCTATACCATTATTACCATGCCTTCATTATCAACTAAATTTGTTTTACCCTCCCTCCCACCCTTTTGACCTTGGTTTTGATCCATTTTTACTCAAACACCTTCAGTGAGGTGAATTAGATCAAGTTTCTATAGTTGATTTAACATTCTAGACAGAGGCAATATCTTGGACCAATTTTATAGTAGTTTGACAGTAACATCCTTAATTTCTTATTTCATTTCATTATGAGTGATATTGATTATAATTGACTTTGATAAAGTAATTTTCCCACCTCTTGCTACTAATAATAACTACCTTTGGGCAAATTAGTATCATTGACCTATGCTATTATTTCCTAACTATGAATGCCTATGGGAAAATTAGGAGCAACATCTTTACCATGCCTTGTTGCATCACCTTGTCATTCTTATGTTATACTTTTCCACCTGCCTAATTTACAAAATTATTTCTACCTAGTTGGATTCCTCTATTTTAAGGTGGAAATACAATGACTTGAGGTCCTAATGGGACTATGTAGGTAGCGCTCAATTTACATTAAAGTTAGCTTAGTCACCCTTTGCCATGCTTTTGCCATTTTGTGAGCAACCTAAGCCAAGATCTCACCATTTTTTAAGTTTAACTATTTAGTCTCTCATAATTTTCTATTGAGTTGAGAACTTAGAAAATTCCAAACACATTTGTATAAGACAAAAAATCCTAAAAATCACAAAATCATGAAAATTGGCTTAGAATCTCCACACGAGATATAGAGTCATAAAAAAAATTTAGGTGGGCCCATCATGTTTGTTAATTTTATATCAAGACCATCTTGGTCTTTTTACTCTAATTTCTGGGATAACTACATCATCTCGAGGTTCACACAAACTATGTAGGCAGCACTTGGATATATGGAGTTAAACATTGTCATTGATTAAGGGAGAGATTGTTGAGCATTGTCATTGAGTATTGAGATTTTATATTTAATGTTGTCATTGATGTAAAAGGTTATAACAAAGATGTATGTTTATTTCATTAATGTCAAATTTTTTTGTGTAAATACTTGGTCAATTAAGCCTTGAAGTTTGTGTATGATGAGTTATGATTATCAACATAGTGAGTGTTATTGCTATGATGAAATAATACTATTTGAATAATGTTCTAATGTCAGCTTCAGTGAAATCATCAAGAAGCAGCATGGGTGAATAAAGGTCAGTATAGAAAATGTAAAGCATCTTGTAAAGCTTTATCTAGATCTTTTTATATAATATTTATAGGTGGCATGATGAAATGAGTGTGATTCAAAGAAGAAGTAGTATGTTTCAAAGATATATGTAAGCAGTTTTGAAGATGCACTGAATTAGTTATGAAGATAAGAAATCTCTGAGGAAAATTCCTTGAAAAGTACTCAATAGTGTTTGAGCATGAGAGATGTTCTTTGAGTTTGTACATGAGGTATTGGTGACCTTACAAATGATTAAAATGTCATCTCCAAAGATATATGCATGCATCTTCAAAGATGTTATAGTCGAGCTCTAAAAATCTATAAGTAGATCTAAAGAATTTTTGTGTAATATTTAAATAAGAGTGAGTGTATGAAGTTGATAGAGCATACATAATAAACATTGAAACATATGAGAGTTTCAAGTTGAATTCTACAAAGTGGCTAGAAGGTCAGATTCAAGGACTAATATGACTTGCAGGTCAAGGCTTAGAAATCAAGAAGAGAAGTGTTGGCTAGATGAGGTAATAGGATTAGTTTCCATGACATGGGTGAGTAGGTTAAAATTGATAGAGGTGTGTCAAGTTGGTTTAAATATGTGCAAGAAATTTTAGGTCTTGTTTTAAAAGAAAAAATGCTTGAAAAATATTTCAAGGTTTCTCGAATACACATAATGAAGAGTTGTCTACCCAAGAAGGTTTTATTAGTGCTCATTGGAATGTGAAACTTTTGCATGAGAACCTACTATATTCATGGTAAATTAGGAAGGTTTCTAGTTAAAATTTACAAGCATTAGTTTCTAGAAAGAGGAGCCAATTTTTATGAATGATCATTAAGACTTGAAGATGGTCTAAACCCTCATAAAACTCTAATAGTGACTCAATGTTGAATATCTTGTTATAAAAAGATTAAAATGGTTTTATATGATCATAAAAGTTGATAAGTGGATAAATATAAAAGTGTGAGACTTGTAGTTATTTTTCATAAATATTTATAGATAGGTTCCAGATCTCAAGTGTGTAAATTTGGTGATCCAAGTTGGTTAGTCACTAAATAGGCCTAGTGGTGCAGACAGTAAAGAAATGAGGCAAAAGTGGAAAGATGTTTCCTAATGTGTTTTCATGTATGAATGATGCATTAAAATGCATGATTATGTTTTTTGGGTCTTTAATTATCTATCCATTCATTTTATAAGCTTTTAATTTGTTGTAATAGGTTAGAACATTGAAGCCAAAATGGCTTATCTG
Organism: Torreya grandis; assembly: GCA_037957365.1. Taxonomy (NCBI): domain Eukaryota; kingdom Viridiplantae; phylum Streptophyta; class Pinopsida; order Cupressales; family Taxaceae; genus Torreya; species Torreya grandis. The sequence goes on from JARHVA010005881.1 coordinate 847,427, forward strand.
GCTGGGTAGAGTCTGTGAGAGAGAAGGTGAGAAGATTGGTTTGTAAGACCAATAGTTTTAAATAGATATCATTATATGATTGATTTAGTTTTATATGAGGATGTTATAATATATTTTTCATGTACTTAAATCCTTTTAAGATATTAAATCATGCATCAGATGTTCATGTTTCCTTGACTATGTTTTGGAGTCAGTTGGCAGTTCTAAGTGAACATCTTACAGAGAAGTGTTTAAGCCTGTTTACCCTGAGTTAAAGCATTAGATGAATTTTTTTATGAAATTGAGATCATTAATTTTTTGAATATGTAATTTTTTCTATGTTTATTTATCAAAATTGAGTATATACCTCAGTTATTTAAGACATAATTTTGTATATGCACAAGCCTTTTATAGGTAGTGATTTGATAAAGGGTTCAAGTGGTAGTTGGACCTAAGAGGTGTTATAGACCTAATTTAAATTTGAATAATGTATATTTTAGTGGTTTGTATGTTTTATTTCCATGTTAGGTGTTTGGATATGCTTCAAGAAAGATCAAATGGTAACATGTTGTTATGAAGACCTATTAGGTCTCCATAAGCCTAAAAGAGGAGTAAGGGATAATTGATGTATGGCCAACCTATTATATTGAATTATTAATGATTAAATTTTTTTATTTTAATATTATATAACCTATTCATGGCTGACCTAAGTGATTTGAATATGTATCTGACTAAGAAGGATATGATCAAGTGACTTGTATAAAAGTACGACAGTTTAGGCCTATTTATGTATGCTTAGAGAGAGAATAGAAGAGGATAAATGAATGATATAGATCATTTATGAGAATTATTTAATGCATACCATAATATAAGATTATTTAATATGTTCTTAAAGAGAGGATCAAGGTTAGAATACCTAATTAAGCCATGAAGAGGGCTAGTTGAGTGAAGAAGGCTGAAGGTCAGTTTGAAAGAAACTAAAGAGAGTGAAGAGATAAAGGAGTATATAATCATATATTTTAGAATAAAAAAGGTTTTTAAAAGGTGATAAAATAATAATTTGGATGCTTTCGTACTAATTATCTAGGGATTTGGTGCCTCCTTGCAAGTGGGTGCTTGTTAAAGTCTAGCTGAGTTGGTACTGAGCTAGTTGGGGTTAGTGTTCCATGTGAAGTTGGTGCTTCACTAAAGGTTGATATTTGTATTATAGGACTATATTACTTTTTATTCATCAGTTTTTTTATTCCCATAGAGGCTTTTTCATGTATATGGTGTGTTCATGTGTTTCATGCTCTTATTATTTGATGCTTATGCTTGTTAAGATGCACATGCTTGTTAAAATGGTTAAGTGTAATTGAATGAAAAGTTTTGAAGATTGATTAAAACCCCCTCTAAATAATAATATTTACAATAATTTGTATTATATTAGTTCCTTTACATCAAACTTGACACCCTAAAGGAGATCCTAAGAAGCTAGGATGACTAGTCAACAAGCTCAAGGTGGTTTTTATACCAGTAAGGCTTTGTTATTTAATGGATCTAAATATGCCATTTGGAATGTCATAATGAATATATATTTGATGTCGCAAGGGAATGATATTTAGTAGTTAATTATTTATGGTTATATTTCACCTCTAATTCCACCAATAGATGCAATAAACAAGAAGGCTAGTGAGAATAAATCCAAGGCAATGAATGCCATTATGTGTGGCTTATCAAAGATAGAGCATGTAAAATTAATGAATTGTGTTTCATCCAAATATATATGGGATAAATTGAAGATAATATATGAATGAGACACCCAAGTGAACATGGCCTAGTTGTAGATCCACAGAAGATAGTTTAAAAGCCTAAAAATGAATGAAAATGAATCCATTGCATCTTATTTGTTGAGAGTTGATGAAATTGTCAATATTATTAGAGGATTGTGATAAGAAGTGAAAGAATATACTATTGTCTAAAATATATTGATATCACTAACTCCTAAGTTTGACTCTAAAGTGTTTACAATAGAAGAGATGTAATATCTAGACAAGCTAGAGATGGATGGGCTTCATGGCATCTTGACTGTCTATGAGATGAGATCAAATGAAAGAATAACTCTAAAAAAGGAAGCAAATTTAAAAGTTAAAAATAATTCAAAGGCCAAGAAGGTCAAAGATGAGGTATGTTTATATATTAATGATGATTAACTCATAGCTATGTTTTCTAGGAAGTTTAGGTTTTGATTAGGAAAGTACAAGGGTAAGTTATGCTTTAAATGTTATAGTTGTGGCAAGATTGGTCACTTCATAACTAAGTTTCCTAACAAAGATAGATCTGAGCATAATGAATAACATGATGGAGATGATAGAAAATCCTATAGGTCTGACAAGAGAAAGAATATTTTCATAAACTATGAAGACAAGAATAATTCATTATCGAAGAAGACAACTCATCTGATGTCAGTGATTTAGACACATATGATAGTGATGATGGTAGTAATGAATCAAAACATGACAATAATAAAACCCTTTTCATAGGCATAGAATCAAAAAATGAGGGTTGTTCAAATGTGAAAGGCCTTATGCTTGATGTAGAATTAGATGAAGAAGAATACTATGATAGTGAAGTAGTTGAAGTGGATATTGAAGCAAAGATCATGAGTGCCCTAAAGGAGTTGAAGCTTGTAAAGAAGAAAACCAAGAAATTAAATTCATTAGTTCTTGACTATGAGGATCATATTAGATTGTTTGAGGAAAGACTAAGAAACACTTCCAAGAAATATGAAGAGATCATCCAACAATTTTAAACCCAGATAGAGATTATAGCAGTAAGCCTAAAGGCTAAAGAGGAAGACTACAACATATATGAAACTAAAATAGAATCTCTGAGAGCTGAGTTAGATCAAGCTTCTAGAAAGGTAAAAAAATTTGTGAAGTTTAAAAATAACACTAAGGATCTAGATGATATTTTAAAAATACAAAAGTTTGAAAGTGACAAGACATGTCTTGGATTCAAACAAGGCCAAAAAGAGATACCTTAGGTCAAAAAGAAGACTGTTGAAGATAAGAAGGTCAACATAAAAAGGCCTATTAGATAGCCCAATGCTACAAGTTATGCTAATTATTTCAATGGTTACTATTTTACATGTAATCAGTTTGGTCATAGATTAATATAATGTATAAGACCCTCCAAGGATGAGTACTCATGGAACTATGGAAAGAAAAGCAGTTGCTAAAAAGGAGATCATAGTCATCATCAGTCAAATAGTATGTATAAGGTGGTCTAGTATATCTATCATAATGTAGGACACATTGAAAGATTATTTCCTAACAAAGTTAGATTATCATCAAGTCAAAGAAGGAAATTTGAAGTTCCTAGAGTAAAATAAAGAAGGTAAATGAATGTATGGAAACCAAAGGTGGTAAAGACAAGTCATGATTAGTCTAAAAGCTCAAGTGGACTACTTACTAAGATAGATCATACCCCAGCTAAGAAATCAAGTAAGTAATGCCAATAACACTTGTTATCTACATGTGTTGACAAGGCAATCAAAGAAAAGAATAAGGATGACAAGGTTGATGATGAGATCAAGCCTAAAGAGCTAGTCATGTCTAGAAGAATGTTGAAGAATATTAAGTCTTGTAAAGATATGGAGATATGGAAATATCTTGAGTTCATATTATTTTAGTGCAATATGAAAAGGGGTGGCTCCTTTAATCTTCATGGATACATTCTTCTATTAGCATAAACATGTGGGTATAGTCAAAGAAGAAGGTAACATGATGAGAAATCTAAGGCTATTATTAGGTATCCAAGGTCAAAGTGAAAAAAATTGGCATATAAGAGGTAAGCTTATGATATTTGTTTGATATGAGTAGTTGATCTAGATATATGAAGACAAAGGGGGATTCCCTATTTATACATTTTTTATCTAGTATGGGATAGCCTTGTGTGTTTTAAAGAGTTTGATTTTATTCTATCATATCAATAAAGGTCAGTGATCTAAGTTTCTAGTTATAAGAAACAAGATATGTTTGGTCCAAGGGGGAGCTTGGTAGCTCTATTTTCTTTGTTAAGAAAGTTATTTATTTTTTATATGCATGGAGATAAAGAGAGATTGTGTCTGAGATGCTTTATAGACTATTTGTTGAGATTTTGATGAATCATCTAGAAGAGTGACCTAATTGACAAGTTTTTGTAAATGATTACCATAGTTTTTGAAGAATGTGTGTCATCTAGTGTCTTTGAGATATAGTATCAGCTCATAGGGAGAAGAGTATGATTTTAGTAGTTTCAAATGATCTTTGATATCTACTACTAACAAAAGCATGGTGGATGTTTTGGGTGAGGGAGAGCTTTTTAGATTATTTATTAAGCCTGATCTATGTTGTAGTGATCTTGTAATCTAATTTCATTCTAAAAGAGATAATAATTATGTAAGATCTTTATCATTAATGTCAAAGGGGGAGAAAGATCAAAAAAGTTCAAAAAGAGAGAAAGATCAGAAAATGTAATAAAATGAGAAAGATCATAAAGGGTGAGATAGGCAAGAACCAGGTCTAATAGATGATTTCCATCAAGAGTGGTTGATAGAGTTTTCTAATTATTTTTTCCATCAATGAAAAATGAGGAGATTGTTGAACATTGTCATTGATTAAGGGAGAGATTGTTGAGCATTGTTATTGAGTGTTGATCTTTGATATTTATTGTTGTCATTGATGTCAAAGGTTCTAATAAAGATGCATGGTTATTTAATTAATGTCAATATAATATCATTGATGTCAAAGGTTCTTATACAAATGCTTTGGTCAAGTATGCCTTGAGTTATGTGTATGATGAGTTCTAGTTATAAGCATAGTGAGTGCTATTGTTGTGATGAAAGAATATTGTTTGAAGAATGTTCTAATGTTAGCTTGAGTGAAATCATTGAGAAGTAGCATGAGTGAGTATATGTCAATATAATAAATTTAAATCATATTGTAATGCTTTATCTAGACCTTGTGAAATAATATTTTTAGGTGGCATAATGAAATGAGTGAGCTCTGAAGAAGAAGCAGTATGCTCCAAAGATATGTGTGAGCAATTCTGAAGATGTTTCAAATGAGATACAAAGATGAGAATGCTCTGAAGAAAAATTGATAGTGTTTTATCATGAGAGAGGTTGTTTGAGTTTGTACATGACATATTGAGGACCTTGTAAATGATTAAAATGTTAGATTCAAAGATCTATGAATATAGCTTTGAAGATGCTATAGTCAAGCTCTAAATATCTGTAAGTAGATCTTAAGAAGTTCTATTAAATATCTAAAGAAGAGTGAGAGTATGAAGTTTATTAAGAATACAAAAGAGACATTTAAACATAATAGAGTTTCAATGTGAAGTATATATAGTGCTTATAAGGTCAAATTCAAGTACCAATAAGATTTTTGGGTCAAGGCTTAGAAAGAAAGAAGAAAAGTGGTGGCCAGATGAGGTAACATGATCAATTTCTATGACATGGGTGAGTAGGTGAAAATTGACAGAGGTAAGTCAAGTTATTTTAAATATGTGCATGAATTTCATGTCTTGGTTTACAAGAAAAAGGCTTGAAAATTATTTCAACGTTTTTTGAATGCACAAAATGAAGAGTTACATACCTGAGAAGGTTTTCTCAATGCTCATTGGCACAAGTAAATTATACATGAGAACCTACATTGTTCATGGTGGATGAGGAAAGTTTATAACTCAAATTTTCATTCATTAATTTTAGAAAATAGGAGCTAAGTTTTATGAATGATCGTTAAGACTAGAAGATGGTTTGAACCCTCATAAAACCCTAATAGTGACCAGATGTTGAAGCTCTTATTCTAAAGAGATCAGAATGGTTTGATCTAATTATACAAGTGATTGGAGGTTAAATTCAACCCTCCCATGCATCTATACATATTTTTTTCTTATGTGAGTGAGAATACCTTACAAAAAAATTCTTATTTCTCAAATATTTGTTGTAGCAGATAGAGTTGATAAAGTCAAAGTTGCTAAGTAGATGAAGATCAAAGTGTGAGACTTGTAGTTATTGTTCATGAAGATTTATGGATAGGTTATTGTTGCCAAAAAAATTCCTACATAAGAAACTTTTTCCTAAGTGGATTATTCCATTCTCTTTGACCATTCAATAACCTTCTACCCATATGACTAATCCCTTTCTGATCCTAACTTGATCATGAAGTACAGTATCCTAGGAGGTCATGGTGTGGTGTAAGAAGATAATAAAAGTTATTATTAAGTGGGTGATCCAATGGTGGGAGGATAATAAAAACATGATGAACCTACCACATGTCAATTTCAATCTTTTGAAACACTCTAAGTAAGTTTTAAGGTGATTTTGGTGATTTTGAGGAAAAGGCCTAGAAAGAGGTCTAGAACTTCAAGTGAAGGATCTAACAGGTTTTCATGGTGTTCATGCATTGAGGGGCATGAATTAGGTTTTCAAAAAGTCTCATATATTCTAGCAAGTCAAAAATGAGTCCTAAAGAAGCTATCATGCCCAAAAGACTCCCAAAAATGCATTAGATGACTTACGGGTCCTCAAAATAGAAATTTCAAGTGAAAAAGTAAAATTTTAAGGAAGTAAGATTGGTTTTTAATTATTCCCACCTCATTATGTCATTTTTTAATCCTTTTATACAATTAAAGTACATTTGATGTCATTTAGAGTGGAGGAGAGGAGTTTGGGAGCAAAAGGATGCATTTTGGAGCCTTTTAGAGGTTTGGCAGAATAAGTTTTTGAAGTATTTTATTAATGCAGGGGATCAGATATCATATGAAGGAATCCATGGTGTCCATCATATTCTAGCATAAGAACAAATAAATATAAGGAAAACCTATTGGCCATAAACTAGGCATGAAATAGGTTTTTGGCCATTAATGTAGGTCCAGTAATTTTAAAAGGTTTATAAAAGGAAATAAAGGTCATTTTAATCATAAAAAATCTTTCTCAAGTTTTTTATTTCATAGATAGGCTTCTTGTTCATGCTAAGGAAAAAATATTTTGGGCAGTTTTAAATAGCTCTAAGAGAGCCTCAGGTTTTAACTCGATACGATCAAGAGAGAGATTTGCTACAAAATATTTTTGTAACTAATATGCACCCTAATAGAATTCCATTTTTTTTAATTATTGGTATATTTTATCACCCCATATTTATGAACAATCACTAATAGTTTAGGGGTGTCTAATTAGCCAACTCATCCAGATAGGGTCTAGTTTTTCTTCTGTTGCTTCACCTCAGAACTAAATCAAGAAGAATGGTTTTGTTTGTGTTGTTTCAAGGTCAAATAAGACCTATTATAATTTTTTTTATCATATAAATTCTCCCAATATTGTACTTATGGCATAAAACTTAATTTCCTTCTTGTCCTTATGAATGGCTCATTTGATCAATTTTAGAACAAAACATGGGTTAGAGGTTTAATTTACCTCCTAATCCTTATTCCACATAAAATTTAACAATTTATCTATCTCATCAACCCTTAGGATTTCATAAAAGACTTGATAGGCCAAATAGTCAAGTTATTAGTTAGATCTCCAATAGAATTCTAGGCAAGTTTATCAACTACAAAGGTTTTTTCTTCCTGTAGAAGTTGAAAACTAAAGGGGATACTATCTTTGTACCTATAATATGTCATGTAAATCATCTCTCATCCCAAATATAAGTCTCAAAATTTTATCATAAATGGAGTTGCAATGAAGAGAAGGCCAACACAGTTAACTCTCTGTACATGTTCACTTACAATCAGGCTAATGAGGTGTATGAAGGTTTTGTGAACATCCATGGAGATGTTGAAACGTGTTTCAAGTCATTAAAGGTTTTGAAGTTTCATTTATCATCTTGAGAGGGTATAAGACTAGTTGGAATAATCAAAACCATACCCATGTTTCATGTTTCTACCTACTGCACTGTAACCTACAAATGCACACCTACAGGTGGCCCCATAGTGACCTGAAGGTGGTCATGGAAATGTACAATCATGAGAAGAGACCTTCATGAAGTGTGTAGATTTATAAATTTCTTAAGAACTAGGTATAAATTCATATCATATGAACACTTCCCTTGTTGACCACACTCATTATCTTCCATACAGAGATTCCACCTATAGGGGGCTTTACACAAGGAGTTGAAGGTGTTGTAAGGAAGAGTTTAACATGATTACAAACTTATATCAGGTTGAGGAGGTTATGGATACCTTGAAAACCATTTTTAAGGTCATTATCAAGTAGGCAAACTTGAAAATTCACCTCAAGATAAGAAGTCTAAGTTCAAGGACTTGTTTCCCTAAATGCTCCAAAACATAGCCCTGTGTGATTTTGGTGATGTCATAAAAAAATATAGCAAAGAGTCTTGAAGGAATCAAATACATCTAAATTTTATCCCTTATATAGGAGTATTATCTTTCAAATAAAAATTATGTGTTTTATCTAATAGGTGGTTTAATGAAGGCTCCCAACTTACATAATTGTTTACTACAACTTTTTAGTACTTACTGTAGGATTTGAACTCTCAAATGGTTTACACCCTCAAGTTGCAATATAAAGGCATATCACCATGACAAATGGATATAAGAAAGTTAAAAGTTAATTTTAATTTCAAAGAGCATCAAAATGGCTTGAATTTCAAGGATTTATCCTCCATCAACACCTATAGGTGTGTCCTTGCTCAAAAAAGTCACCTACAACGTACCTATAGGTGACTCATAAACTCATGGACTGAACCTTGATGACACTAGGCTTGCATACACAAAAAAAATTTATTTGAGTTGGTTCCAACATCATATATTAATCTAAGGATATGTGACATAGACTTTAAGTCTAACATTCACTTACAAGACCTCCATTTTACTCTAGGATAGGCAACTGTAGCTGATTATGTCAAGATAGTGAGCCAAAACAAGTGACTTAGAGTATATCTTAACATGCATATGATAAGAATAAGTACAAATGAATTGTAAAAATAAATTTAAAGGATAAAATAAGGTCTTATACATTGTTTTCAAGGTCTAATTATGTAGTGGGCACTTACAAGGGTCACTTTCTAAGTAGGAAGCAAGAAAACATAGTCAACCTAAGACTAGGCCAGTTAAGGTGAAAGTGAGAAATGAGAAGTTAGCAAAAGGATTAAAGTGATAAATTTGTTATAAATAAATATTCATAGTGATATGATCATCCATGACATTCTCTTATTATATAATTATGGGAAAGAGACTTCTCATATAATGCAATACATAGTCACATGTATAGAAGTTGCACAATCAACTAGTCTAAGAGTATGTTTTGAGATGATTAAAGGGTTAAAAGATATATAATCATAATCCAAATATGAAATTTGTCATAAATTAACTTCATAACCTCATTGAGCCTCCAATATCATTGTATTGTCTAGAAAAATAGGGGAGACAACCTCTATTCTATATCGGATAGAGGGTACTCTAGGAAATAAAACAATTGTAGACTCGAGGAGTATATGATGAAAGGAGGTAATAGGGGTCTTAAGTATGATGCATTATGGTTTATATAGTGTTATTTGGTATGTAAAAACCTAATAAAACCCACATGGTCATGACCAAACACTCATAGGATGTGGTGATGGGCTAAACATAGTCAACCTTAGGCCAAAAGTGTAGTCATGAATGTGAACTAGGTTCTTGATTAAGCCTATAGTAATGGAGATTCAAGGGAGATATTACTATAATATAATGTACATGATGTGTTGTTTTAAAGGTAATATAATAAAAAATCAAACTCAATTTAGATCTTTGATCATAATGGAAAATGCCACCTATATCCACCTTTTGTTTTAAACAATGAATTAGAGTTCAAAGTGGTTTTAGGTTTGTTTGAAAAGAGGGTAGAATTCATTGAGACTAAATTACCAAGGTGTAATAAATGATAGTATGGAAAACCAATGGGATAATTGGTCTTAAGCTATAGGAGGACTATGTTCAAACTTTGGATGTGGTTTATGAAAATGAGTGTCAAATGAGGCCTATGTGAAGGAATAAAAGGAGTGTTAAAAGAGGTTTTGATGATTAAATGAAGTGTGTGGGGTAAGTATCAAGATTGATTATCATTCACAAATGTTTTATAACTTTTAATAAATCTTAGGACATATTTCTTTTCCCTCAATTGTAAATTGTCCAACAAATTCTTGTTTTCATGCATAGTCAAGCAAAATCTTTGTCAAAAAATAGGGATAGAGGGGGAAGTAGGGTTATTTGATGGTTCTAAGAGGTATGAGGGGTTATAATAGATCCTAAACAACTTTAATAGTGGTATAGAAGACCCATCAGAATTCAAGGAGCATTTTTTAACCCTCTTGTGTTTATACAGGGAGAGAATACCCTCATTTAGGGTGTTTGATGGCAAAATCCATGTTTTCAAGTTATACCCATTATGAGAATGATGTATGAAGATATTGGAATAGGGTAAATCCTTAGATGGAAGTATCAAGAGAGTCATGTGAGGAAAAATAGTTCTAAACCCTATGTTTTATTTATGATGGATAGATCATGTGGAAAGCGTAGGAGGGAATTCATATCCATGGTGTGATAGAGGTTTGGTCAAGAAAATTTTAAGTTAGATATAATTTTCAACATGGTATAAAGACCCTAATATGGCCATTAGAGTGTTTGAAGGTCACAAAGAATTGACTAAAGCATTTACAAACCCTCTCATGTCTATGCAGGCCTATAAACCCTAGGTTTAGGGCTAGTAGCACAAAAAATGGAATGTATTTGGATTAGACCATTGAAACCTTGTGAAAATTGGTTTTTGGTTAGGTTTTGAGATGTATAAAGGGATTTTGAAGGTTTTGGGTTTATATGGATCTGTACGTATAAAATATAAGGGACTATGTGCTATGGGGTTCAAATAAGACCTATGTAGGCCTAACGAAAACCAAAAAGAGCTAAAAAGGTGCCTAAAGGTGGAGTTTTATTTTGAAAATGCATGGAAGGAAAGACAAGGATAGAGTGTGGTTGGAATGAAGTCTAGTTTCTTAGGGTACAAAAGCACATGCCCATACAAGAAATAATTATCCAAAAAAGGGATACTAGTTGTTATAATGATGGTGGGTTTGAGAAGTGAAATGGAGTGAGATGGATGCATCAAGAAGTGAGATATTCATGGAAAACCAATAAAGGGATTGGTTTTCCATATAACAGCAACCTACAACAGGGATGAGGGTATCTTAACTATTGGTTTAGGCTTGAATCACCATGTTAGGTCAGTAAAGGTAGGTTTCTTTGGTATGAGTTCTTTAAAAACATAATGAAGATCACCATTATGAGGGATTAATATGACATAATGTTTGTTTGACACCTATATATAGTCATACTCACTAACAAGTCCACCTACAATCAATGGAATGGGTAGTGCTATACAAAGGGGTCTCTTGGTTGAAACATAGTGTCTTAGTGATAGTTTCATGATTAAGAAAAGCTTCAAGGTTCATCAAGGATTCTATTATCTGAAATGATAAACAAGGTAAAAGGGAGAGAATATATACAATTATTTAGCCAATTTAATTTCTAAAATCTACTTATAGCCATTTACAAACTTTCCTAAAGATAGTCTAGTAGGGTTGAAAGGATAATAGACTTTAGAGAGTTGATGATTTAAGAGAGTTAGCTCAAAGAAAGATCAAATATCATGAAGGATGGATGGAATAAAATCACTATCTTACAATCAAGTGTATAATCAAAACTTTTACCTACAGTTGTGTTCACACACAATCATATACCTAGGTTGGCATTAATATATATCAAACATTATGATCCAGGTCTCTAATGGAAGTCACATGATATAGAGAGTAATTTATTGGATTTAAAGATAAATATGAGTATATAAGTTCATGTAAATGGGTTATCCAAGGAAATATAGAGTCATTTAGCTCTATCAAACCCTATAGTCATAAGAGTACAGTCATCCTTTGAGACTTGATCATGTGGTTTAAGGGTTAGTGACCTCTATAGGTCATATCCAATGAAAAGAGGTTTTAAATATGATTTAATTAAATTATTTCAAGGTAAATATAATATATTTTTAAAATGAAATCCAAAGTTAGTCCATACACCCACCTTCAATAATAAAGCATACAATCAATTAAGGTTTTTTGAGGTGATACAAGGTGACATGGAAGATTATGAGATAGAAATAAAGGGTGAAATAATGAAAGGATAATTTTAGTGAAATATTAAGAGAAAATTCACCTTTTTATATCTCAAACCAAGTCAAAAGGGAGGAAAACTCAGTTTTGAAATTTAACCAAACAGGCACATGTCACTAGCTTTTGGCAAAATGGGCGTATAGGCCAAAATATGCATGATCTAATCATGAAATTTGGTAGAGAGGATAATTATGACCTAATTTACCTATTAAAAATATTTTTTATTATTTTTTAAAATGTTAAATATTTACTATTTTAGTATAGTCAACCCTATGTCAAATCATGGTCAACATTGGAGCCTATGGAGGAATTGGCCATTTTGGGGCATCTAGAGGTCGAATCAAAGCATGAAATTTGGTAGGAATGGTATATATGACACAAAAAATCATAAAATTACATTAAAATTTTCATAAAAAGAATGAAAAATACCCTTTGTTCTTACATATACCTCTTGCAGTTAAGAAGGCAGCCATTAGAGACAAGTTGAAGCTTTGTCAATTCTAGGTGTTTACGAGTAGATTAAGCCTTAAATAAGTATTATAATGGTATAATATTATTTTTTAAACATAATTTTTCCTATATAAGTGATAAAATTCAGTTTTTTCAATAAATTTTTTGAATAAAGACAAGTTTAGACATGGAGGAAGCTTGCGAACAACTCCAGGGAAATTTTGATTAAAAGGGTCTACAGGACAAAGTATGCATCCAAAATATTTGAAAATTTGTATTATTTATAATAATTAACTAAAATAAATATAAATAATATTTTTATTTTCATATGAAAATAATAATTTCCAACTACTTATACACAATCCTCTCCATGTCTCATAATGACCACCATTGGTGCAGGCACACTTTTTGGAGTTTTAAGGTGTGTTTAATGGTTAAAATATTAGGTAAGTATTTAAAAATAATTTTAATATTATTTTAATCTAATTAAACACATTTAAATAGTTTTCACACTCCAAACTTCATTCAAACCCCACTGGCGAGCTCAAAACCCCACAACCAGTCCCAAAGGCATAATGAGCAAAGTTGGTTTTTTACCATTTGAAAAGGTTTTATGATATTTTTTGGGTGTAATGAATATTATTCAAAACAAATAATATCATTGGGATACTAAAATTGGTCTTTTGGAGGAATTCATGTTTTTCAAGCCTAAGACACCCAGTTTTAGCCCCTCTTCAGATGCTCGTATCATTCATACCATGGAGAGTTGGATGAAATTATTATATTATGTTTTTTAGTACCCATATTATTTTTAATTAATTATTAATTTAATTTAGTTAAGGACCTGAGTTTTATGAACAATTACTCAGAGCATAAGCATGTCTAGAATGCTTATAAACCCAACAGGCAATCATCTTTACGTGTGTATATTTTCATAACTTCTGCATGGGAGCCCAATATTTTTAGGGATGTTGAAGTGATATATGGAATAGATATTAATGTAAATAAGTGGTGTAAAGGTAGTTTTTATTTTCATGAACAATCATCTTGAAGGTTAGCTTGTTTAAGCTGCCAAAAGAACTTTTTGACTAGTTTTGGATTTTTGGACTCATAGGTCCATAAAATGGCCTATAATCACTTGGAAATAGACTATAATGTGTAGAGGACTCACTAATGCTAATTAAAAACCTATTTTTTATAATAATCTAGCGCTATTTGGTGCTTAGGAGGTCTAAAATGGTTTTAAAATACTTATTTTTGTAGGTCTTCAAAGAGAGGAATGGTATAAATCCATGAAAAAGGTAAAATTGGACTTAAAACATAATTATATGTCACTTAGAGCTCTTAAAAAGGGTTTGTATGGTTCTTTGTTGAGCTAAAGGGTCAAAAACCTAGTTTTTTTACATTTTATGGATTGTTGCATGTTTAACGGTGATTTCCACCATTGTTACAAGTATTAAAGGTTGTCTAAATATTAATTTTCTTAATCATATACATGACATGAATGAATATAAGTATTCTACAGATCCTTAAGTGGTCTTTAGTGTGCCAAAACGCTTTGGGAGCAAGTTTTAGAGCAATTGGTTAAAGGTGGCTCAAGCTTGAGTCCTCCATCAATGGGCTCTAAGAGAGTTGTAGGTTTCATGGAGTTTATTATAGGTTGGAGGATCAAATTCAAGTTTAAAATAGAAGAAAATATCAAAAATAAAACTTTAAGAGATAACCTCCATGGTCAGTTAAGCACCAAATTCTAAGTCAACTAAATTTTTGCCTAGCATCATCTATAAGAGCAAGTGGAGGGGGGACTAGGAGTTCAAGAGGAGAATTTTGGAGGTTTGGAATACAATTATAACATTAAAAGAGTTTTCAAATTATTTTGAGACTTTTTCCTTTTGATTGGATCATGACATCATCATCCTCAAAAGTTTTTGTCTTTTATTTTATTTCTAAGCCAATGAGAGGGATTGAAGGCTATTTGGAGTAATGAGATTTATTTTGTTGAGGAATGATTAGTTATAATTGATCCAAATGTGGCTTATAATCCATGGAAGTTAGTTGTGTCTTATTTATTGAATTCTAATTGCTTGCTTCTTCTCTCTCTCTTCCCCTTTTCTCCTATATCTCCCATTTCTCCCCCATTTTTGTAAGATATTCTCATTTGACAAGGAAAAACCCTAAATTTTTTTGTAATAAATACCTTTTGAATCAACAAATATCATTTTCACCTATCTCTTGCCTCTAACTTGTGTTTAACAAGCTTGTGTATGATGGATTTGTGAAGAAGTGTTCTTCCATGTCCATTGTCCTTCTTTCTTGCCTCTTTTTAGTTGTTTTGAAGTTAGTTAAAAGTCTGAAATTTAGATCTTTATACCATTAATATATGATTGGTTTGAGTTTTGTAACTCATTTTTTCTTCATTTATTATTTGGTGAGACTAGTTTAAGAAATACTTGTGCAAATTAACTAGTTTGTGAGATTATGTGAGTAAGGATTGTCTTATACTAAATTAATGTTTGTTTCAAGCGTATGTGAGTGTTAATTAATTTGGTATTTCACCCTTTTAGTGTTATTAGTCATTATATATCCCCTTTATATCCATTTAATAAGTATAAGTATTAATTTAGGATATCTACCAAGAGGAAGCCAACCTTCTTCCGACGGTCAACCTCATTACAAGATACCCACATCCTAAGGTTGCTCCAATATTGTACCTAGGAGTGAGAGAGATTTAGAAACTCTACCACAAGGGTGTAATTATATTCTACAAAAATGTATGGCATACTCAATGGGACCACTTTTGAATAAGATTGGTCAAGTTTGATGTTTCCATATTTCAGTATCTGGCACCTCTGAAGTACACTCAACATTATGGTGGTAGAGAATTACATATACTTCATTCCAAAGGTGACTATAAGTTTAGATTATAGAGGTATTCATTTTGAATTTTTTGAATTTATTTTAAACTTTGTAATAAGGTTAAGGTTTTCTAACACTCACCCATACATGGGAAACTTTTCTCCTTAACCAATCTCCAAATCTACCTCTACAAAAAGATATTTATTGGGTCCTTTCACTACCATGGTTGCCCCTAGATCTTTTATTTTTTGTGGATTTCAATGTTTAAATTCCTTTAGACCTAAATCAATGTGAAACTATTCTATTTTAATCCCTTAAAAGTGTTCCTTACTTCATGAGAGATCATTTTAGAACCCCTTTTGAGCACCTCAAAGATATAGCCAAATTTTGCAATATTCATGACATCAATGAAGAAAATGTGGCTATCAGGTTACTCACCATCTAATTTAAGTGAAATTACCTATATTGGTATGTAAACCTTAATTATAAATCCATCACATCATGGGATCATTTAGGATATGTTTTATGAAATTTTTTTGAAGACAAGAGTGACCACTTGTCACTTGTTGGATAGTTAACTACAATCAAAAGGGTTCCTCATGAGGTTATGCATGATTTCAATACCAAGTTTAAAAATACATGGACAAGATTCAAATATTTATTAGGCCTAATCCTAAATATGCTTTCCTTTACTATCTAAAATCTCTTAATAATGACATTACAATGATGATTAAATCTATGGGAGGAAACACAGTACCAGATGCTTATGAGGTGGCAATCAGAGTAGAGAATAATCAAGTACAATATGGAAAGATTACACATAGGCCACCAATTAGATTGTTTCTTAAGATTAAACCACATCATATTGTTATTCCTCCCCTTTTTTCCATTCCACCTATGCCAACACTTGCTTCCATACCGACACCAAAGTAGGAGAAGGCTTCAACTAGTCAATCTAGTGACTCCTAAGAACACAAGAACTTCCAAGAACTTAGAGAATATTATAGTCCTTGATAAATGAATTGATGAACATGAAGAGGACTAAAATTTTCAATTTAGGTCTAAAACACTTTTTAAAGGGTTGGTCACCCTTGAAGGTCTTTTTCATGAAAGAGATCGCATGAAGAAAGACAAGGCAGTGATGTCAACTAATGAAGATAACTATGAAAGAGTCTTTATATTCAAAAAAAATATCCTCAAGTTTGGAAAGGTAAGAAATGAGGTATAAATTCATGCTTTCATTTAACTTTTTAAGGAATATTCAGACATATTTTCTTAGGAATATAGTGATCTAAGAGGCTTTAATCCCAAGCAAGCTCAACACATTATAAAGTTGGAGGCTAATGCCAAACCTTTTAGGTAGAGGAAAATTCCTATCAACCCAAAAATTAAATATCTAATGAATAAACAATTGACTAAATTGATTGAGTCCACTATCATTTTTCCCATCAAGCATTCCTCATGGGTGGCTAACTTAGTTCCTATGAGAAAGAAGAACAGTGAGATCTAGTTATGCATGGATTTTAGAGACTTGAATAGGGTATTTTTGAAAGACAATTACCCCTTACCATCCATGAAATAACTCCTTCAAATGGTTGTTGTTTCTGAACACTTCTCTCTTTTGGATGGGTACTCTGGATACAACTAGGTACTGCTAAGAGAAGAAGACCAATACAAGACTACCTTCACCACAAAGTGGGGAATATATTATTATCAAAAGACATATTTTGGCCTATAAAATTCTAGGGGTACTTTTTAAATAGCCATGGACATGGATTTTCAAGGATTTTTAAATCAAATGGTTCTTGTGTACTTGGATGACATAACAGTTTTCTCCAAGAAAGCCAGAGAGCACTTGGACCACCTAAGATTGATCTTTGAAAGATGTAAATAATATGGGATCTCATTAAATCCCAAGAAGTGTGTGTTTTTTGTCCATGAGGGAAAACTCTCAAGAAATATTATGTCAAAATAGGGACTAGCTATTGACCCTAATATAATAATTGCCATCTTATCATTATCCTTACCAAAGCATAAGAAGGGACTTCACAATTTCTTTGGGAAGATAAACTTCATGAGAAGGTTTGTACCTATTTTTTCAAACTTATTCAAACCCATCACTTTTATGCTAAATAAGAATCAAGATTTTAATTGGTTAGGAGAAGGTAAAGTAGGATTTAAGGCTATCAATCAAGCCATTGCCGAAGAATCTATGCTCATGAATCCTGATTTCTCAAGGGATTTCATATTATATGCCTTTTCTAATAATGACAATATATTAGTTATGCTAATTCAAAAGAATGGTGAAGGACTTGAGTAGCCAATTATATTTTTCAGTCAAGGTCTTGAAGGTTATGAAGTAATGTATACTTTTATATAAAATCAAGTCTTTGAAGTGATAAGAAGCCTTAAAAAATTTAGACCAATGCTCTTCAATAGCAAAACTTATCTTATTGTGTCTCATCCTAGATTGAGAAACTTCCTTCTTAACAAATACCTAAATGAGAAGAGGGTTGGTTAGATTACCATGGACATGGATTATGATGTGGACATCAAGGTCATTGATCTAGTGAAAGGCAAAGGTTTATGTGAATACATTGTTGATGACCTTCATGAAGATAAAGATGTTATATTGGTAACACAAGACAACTCACAAACAGATGAACCTACACTTCACACTAGCTAGCTTTAGATATGATAAGGTTCTTGATAATAGGTGAGTGCCCACAAGGTATGGATAGAGAAAATATAAGGTATTTTAGACTTAAATCCATTCCTTATGCATTGTTTTATGGGGTTTTATTTAGATAATACCTCAATGGAGTACTCTTAGGGTGTATAGATGATGACCAAGTGACTAGGCTCTTGGATCAATCCTATGATGGGCCTGTAGGAGGCCATTTTTCTCCAAGGACTATAGCAACAATAGTGATTAGGGCTAGTTATTATTGGCCCATCCTCTTCAAATATGCATATGCATGGGTGAGAAAATGTCAAAAGAGTACTCTCTTTGTAGATAAGCAAAGATTGACAACCCTTCATGTAGTGGGGTTTGGAATTCATAGGAATGATCAATCCACCTTTCAATGGAGGACATAAATGGGTATTAATTTCTACTAATTACTTCACTAGGTGGGTGGAAGCAATTGGTCTAAAATAAGCCAATGAGACAACAATGTTGGACTTCTATGATAGTATAGTAACAAGGTTTGGTGTACCATCAATAATTATTTTAGATAATGCCTTAGCATTTATTAGCATGAGGATAAGTGAGTGGGAACTTTATCTAGGCATCTACCTTAGTACATCCTCCAATTACTACCCCTAAGGCAATGGACTTGCAGAGTCAACAAACAAAAACTTGATAAGGATCATCAAGAGGACTATGAAAGAGAATTAAAGAGTGTGGAACACAAAATTAAGGATAGCCTTATGGGATGATAGAGTGACTCCCAAAGTATCCATTAGTAACTCACCATTTATCATTATATATGGGAGAGAATCTAAGTTTTCCATCTCTATTGAGTTACCTACCTTGGAACTAACCCATCAACATGAGTTGATGGAGAGTGAACTGATGAGCATGAGGATGGCAGAGCTCATGGAGCTTGAAGAAATAAAGGACCTTGCAATGAAGACACTAGAGTCACATCAAGCTCAAGTCAATAAATCCTTTGATAAGAGAGCCATAGCAAGGGATTTCAAAGAGGGGTATCTAGTCCTCAAGTGGGATTTAAATAAGGTTAAGCTAGGAAACCATACCAAGTTTGAAAACTTGTAGAGTGGTCCTTATTTGATCTATGGATGAAAACAACATAAATTTTTTTATCTTTCCTAGTTGGATGGATAGGTATTACCCATCCCAGTCAATGTGATTTATCTAAAGCCTTGTTATTAGAAGAGTTTTTAACCATTGTATATATTGTACATTTTGTATAGTTTTCATGTTTTCCTCTAAGTGAATTATATATATCCTTTTTAGTTGTGTGTTTCCCTTCCCTAAGTGCATTGGGTATAGTGTTGTTTATGTTTATTATTTTCCTTGTTTCTTCAAGAGGATTTTTTTAGAAATGGACATCTTGTATCTTTTCCATATCAATTGAGAAAGAAAGTCTTGTGACCCCGTATGCCTAATAGATCAGAAAAGGAAATTAATATGTTGCATAGTAGGCATGAAATCTTAGGAGGTCACCATAAATGTTCTAAAAAATTGGCATACATATGAAAATTTTACCTAAATGGATCTAGGCATTCTCTTGCACTATTCAGTAACCTTCTACCCCAATGACTAATCCCTTTCTAGTCCTGACTTGATAATGTAGTATAGTATCCTAGGAGGTCCTGGTGTGGTGTGAGAAGTTGGGTATAGTTATTTTTAAGTTGGTTATCTAATGGTGGGAGGAGGAAAAAAACCTCATGAACCTACCACATGTCACTCGTAATCTTTTGAAACATTTTATGCAAGTTTTAAGGTGAATTTTTTGATTTTGAGTAAAAGGCCTAGAAATAGGTCTAGAACTACAAGTGAAGGATCCAAAATGTTTCCATGGTGTTCAATAATTTAGGGTAATTAATGAGGTTTTAACAAATTCTAAAAAATTATGAGTTAAAAATGAGGCCTAGAGAAGTTATTATGCCCAAAAGACCCTGAAAGTGCATTAGATGACTTAAGGGTCCTCAAAATATAAATTTCAAGTAAAAAAGTAACTTTTTGAGGAATTCATATTTTTTTTAACCTCTTACCACTTCCTTATGTATTTTTTGACCCTTATATACATGTTCAAGGCCATTTTATGTCATTTGGAGTGGAGGAGAGGAGTTTGAGAGCAAAAGGATACATTTTGGAGCCTTTTAGAGCTTTAGCAAAATCAATTTTTGAAGGATTTGATTAATGAAATCGATTACATATCATATTAAGGAACCCATTTTGTCCTTAATATCCCCTCATAGGCATTTAAAATCAAATTATATAATAAGAACCAATAGAGGTAAGGAAAACCTATTGGTTGCAAACTAGGCATGAAATAGTTTTTCTACCATTAATGGAGTTATAATAATTTAAAAATGTTTATATAAGGAATTAAAGGTAATTTACAGCATAAAAAATCTTTCCCAAGTTTTTTATTTCATAAATAGGCTTTTTGTTCTTCATGCTAAGGAAAAACCATTTTATGTAGTTTTGGGCTGCTCTAAGAGAGCCTCAGGTTTTCACTTAGCATGGGTAAGAGTGAGAGAGTTGGTATAGAATATTTTGGAAATTGATAAGGACCATAATTTAATTCAATTTTTTTAAATTATTTTTCTAGTTTATAATCCCAAATTTATTAAAAATCACTAACAATTTAGGGGTGTCTAGTTGGCCTACTCATCTAGATAGGGTCTAGGTTTTCTTCTATTGCTTCACTTCAAAAATTAATGAGGAAGAATGGTTTTATGTGTGTTTTTAAAAGTAAAAATATGACCTATTACAAAAAATTTCATTATATAATTCCTCCCAAGAAGGTACTTATGGCATAAAATGTGTTTTCTTTATTTGATCAGTTTTAGAGCAGAACCTAGGTTATAGGGTTAATGTACCTCCTACTCCTTATGAAAAATAAAATTTAAAATTTTATATTTCTAATCAACCCTCATTATTTCATCATAGACTTGATATTCCAAATAGTCAAGTTTCTATTTGGATCTCTAATGGAATTATAGGCAAGTTTATCAACTACAGAGGTTTATCATTCCTATAGTGGTTGAAAACTAAAGAAGATATGATTTTTGTACCTCTAATATTTAATTTTAATCACCTCTAATCCAAAATTTAAATATAAAAAATATATCATCAATTTTTTTCAATGAATAAAATGCCAAGATAGTCAGCTCTCTGCACATGTTCACTTACAGTCAGGTTAATGAGGTGTATGAAGTTTTTTTGAAAATTCATGGAGATGTTGAAACTTGTTTCAAGTAATTAAATTATATGAATATTCATTGATAATCTTGAGAGGTTATTATAATATTTGTAATAATCATGCACCATACCCATGTTTCATGTTTCTACCTACTACCCTACAAATGCACACCTATAGGTGGCCCCATAGGGACCTGAAAGTGGTCATGGAAATGTACAAGAATGATAAAAGACCTTAATGAATTATGTGGATATATAAATGTATTTATAACCAAATATAAATTCATATCATATACGCACTTACCTTATTAATCACACTCATTTTCCTACATATAGATATGTCCACCTACAAGTGGCCTTGCATAGGGACTTAAAGGTGTTGTACAAAAGAGTTCAACATGATTTGAAACTTCCATTAGGTTGAGCAGGTTAGGGATACCTTAAAAATATTTTTAAGGTCATTATCAAGTAGGAAGACCTGAGGAGTCAACTTAAGAGAATAAGTCTGAGTTCAAGGACTTATTTCCCTAAATACTCCAAAACAGAGCCGTATGTGGTTTTGGTGATGTCATGAAACAATGTAGCAAGGAGTCTTGATAGAATCAAATACATCCACATTTTATCCCTTATATATGGGTATTATATTTCAAATAAATAGGGTGTGTTTCATCTAATAGGTGGTGTAATGAATGCTCCCAAGTTACATAATTGTTTACTATAACTTTTTAGCACTTACTACAGGATTTGAACTCTCAAATGGCTTATATCCTCAAGTTTCCATATAGAGGCATATCACCATGATAGTTGGTTATAATAAAGTGAGAACAACATTTTTATTTCAAATATAATCAAAATGGGTTTAATTTCAAGGATTTATCCTCCATCAACACTTACAGTTGTGTCCTTGCTTAGAAAAGTCACCTACACATTGACTGTAGGTGACTCGTAAACTCACAAAGTGAACCTTGATGATACTAGGATTGCATACAAAAAAAATTTATATTTTATTTCATTATAAGATGAAAAATGAATTCAAATATATGTTTCATAGAATTCAAGGATAATATTCACATGTATAACCTCTATTTTACTCTAGGATAGGCAATTGTAGCTGACTATGTTAGGACAGTGAGCCAAAACAATTGACTCAGAGTATATCTTAGAATGCATATGATAAGAAAAAATATAAATTAATTATAAAAATAAATTTAAATTCTAAAATAAGGTCTTGGAAATTTTTTCAAGGTCCAATTATGTAGTGGGCACCTACAGAGGTCACTTTCTAAGTAGGAAGTAAGAAAACATAATCAACCTATAAACTAGACCAGTTAAGTTGAAAGTGAGCAATGAGAAGTTGGAAAAAGGCTAAAAGTTCTAAATGTGTTTGAAAGAGATACCCATAATTATAATTACCATCCATAACATTCTCTTATAATAGAAAGAGGGTAAAGATAGTCACATGTATAGAGCTTACATAGTCAACCAGTGTAAGAGTATGTTTTGAGATGATTGAAGGGTTAAAAGATTTATAACCTAATTAAGCCTCCCATATCATTTTATTTCCTAGAAAAATATGGGATATACCATTTTTTCTATCTCAAATAGAGGTTACTCTCAAAAATAATAAAATTATAGACTCAATGAGTATATGATAAAAGGAGGCACTAGGGGTCTTAAGTATGATGGATGATGATTTACATAGTGTTATTAGGCATGGAAAAAACTAATGAAATTGCCATGGTCATGACCAACACTCAGAGGATGTGGTGATAGGCTAAACACAGTCAACCTTAGGCCAAAAGTGCAGTCATGAATCTGAATTAGGTTCTTGAACAAGCCTAAAGTACATGGAGATTCAAGGGAGATAGTACTATAATATAATGTATGTGAGGTTTTATTTAAAAGGTAATCCAATAACAAATCAAACTCAATATAGATCTTTGAGCATAATGGAAAATGCACCTACATACACATTTTATTTTAGACAACAAATTAGAGTTCAAAGTGTTTTAGGCTTATTTGAAAAGAGGGTACAAGTCATTTCAACTAAATTACCAAGGTGGAATAAATTATAGTATGGAAAACCAATGGGAGAACTGGCATTCACCTATAGGAGCACTATGTTCAAACTTTGAAGGTCATCTATGAAAAGGAGTGTCAAATGAGACATGTGTGAAGGAATAAAAGGAGCATTAAAAGAGGTTTTAATGATTGAAAGAAGTGTGTGGGATAAGTATAAATATTTTATTACCCTTCACCAAGGTTTGGAACCTTTTAAGAAATCTTAGAAAATCTTTCTTTCCCTCAGTTGCAAAAAAGCCTGCAAATTCTTGTTTTCATACACAGTCAAGCAAGATCCTTGTTAAAAAAGAGGGACATAGAGGGAAGTAGGGTTATATGATAGTTTCAAGAGGTATGAGGGGTTATAATAGAGCATAAACAAATTTAGAAGTGGTCTATAAGACCCCTCATAAGTCAAGGATCATTTGACAACCCTCATGGGTCTATGTAGGGAGTAAATACCCTCATTTAGGTATTTTGATGGCAAAATCCATATTTAGGAGTTATACCCTCTATGAGAATGATGTATGAAGACCATGTAATAGGGGAGAGCCTTAGAGGGAAGTATCAAGAGAGTCAGGTGAGGAAAAAGAGATCTAAACCCTATGTTTTATTTGTGATGGACAAAGCATGTGGATAGTGTAGGGTGGAATTCATATCCATGTTGTGATATAGGTTTGGTCAAGCAAAGTTTAAGTTAGATATAGTTGTAAATAGGGTAGAAAGACCATAATATGTCCATTGGAGTGTTTGAAGGTCACAAATAATCCACTAAATCATTTATGAACCCTCTCAAGTCTGTGTAGGCCTACAAACCCCAGGTTTAGGGCTAATAGCAAAAAAAATGGAATATCTTTGGATTAAGCCAGTGAAACTTTGTGAAAATTGGTGTTTGGTTAGGTTCTGAGATGTATAAATGGATTTTGAAGGTTTTATGTTTGTACAAATATATACATATAATATATAAGGTATTGTATGTTGTGGGGTTCAAATAAGACCTAATTAGGCATAATGAAAACCAAAAAGAGCCATAAAGGTACCTAAACATGGAGTTGGATTATGAAACTACATGAAATGAAAGATAAATATAGAGAGTCATTAGAATGAAGTATAATTTCTCAAGGTATAAAGGTACACATCTATACAAGAAAGAATTCTCCTAAATATGGCTACCAACTATTATAATGATAGTGGGTTTGAAAATTGAAATGGAGTGAGATGGATGCATCAAGGAGTGAAATATTCATGTAAAACCAATAAAGGAATTGGTTTTCCATCTAATAGTAACCTACATTAGGGTTAAGGGTCTCTTGATTTTTGGTTTAGGCTTGAATCACCATCTTAGGTTAGTAAAGGTTACCTTATTTGGTATGAGTTTTTTGAAAAAATAATGATCACACTTATGAGGCATTAATATGACATAAGGTTTGTTTGACACCTATATATAGTCATACTCACTAAAAGGTACACCTACAATTAATGAAATGGGTAGTGCTATGCAAAGGGGTCTCTTGGCTGAAACATAGTAGCCTAGTGATAGTTTTATGAGTAAGGAAAGTTTCAAGGTTCATCAAGGCTTTTGTTAGGTGAAATGTTCAAGAAGGTAAAAGGGAAAGCATGTATATAATGACTCAGTCAATTTCATTCCTAAAAAGTACCTATAGGCATATATAGGCTTTCCTAAAGCTAGTCTAGTAGGGTTGAAAGGATGGTGGACTATAGAGAGTTGATGCTTTAAGATAGCTCAAATCAATATCAAAAATCATGAAGGATGGAAGGACTCCAAACAATATCTTAAAATCAAGTGTATAATCAAAACTTGTACCTACAATTATCTTGACACATAGTCATATACTTAGGTTGGCATCAATATATATCAAACATAGTGATCTAGGTCTCCAATGGAAGTCACATGCTCTAGAGACTATTTCAATGGATTCCAAAATGAATATGAGTCTAGAAGGTCATAGCAAGGGGTTATCCAAGGAAATATAGAGTCATTGAGCTCTATCAAACCCTATAGTCATGAGAGTATGGTAATCTTTTGAGACTTGATCATGTAGTTTAAGGGTTAGTGACCTTTATAGGTCATATCCAATGCAAATAGTTTTTAAAGAGCATGGAATTAAATGAGGTCAAGAGAAATATAATATAGTTTTCAAAGGAAAGTCATAGTTAGTCCATACACCCACCTATAGCCATAAAGCATACAGTCATTTGAGGTCTTTTGAGGTGGTACAAGGTGACATAAGGTGACATAGAAGATTGTGAGATAGTAGTGAAGGGTAAAACCAAAAAACATTCATGACATATTAAAAGCATATTCACCTTGTTATAGATCAAAAAAAGTCAAAAGGGAGGAAAACTCAATTTTGAAATTTGAACAAGTAGGCACATGTCACTAGCTCTTGGTAAAATGGGCCTACAGGCCAAAATATGCATGATCTAATCATGAAATTTGGTAGAGAGGATCATTATGACCTATTTTACCTATGAAATATTTTTTTGAGGTTTTTAGAAAATGGAAACTATTATTTTAGTACAGTCAACCCTATGTCAAATCATAATCAACATTGGAGTTTTTTAATAGTTTTTCGAAAACTAAGTGTTTAATTTCCTAATTAGTAAAGGGTCTAAATTAATCTAGAAAACATGTAATACTATATGCCAAAATTAACCTAATAATTTACTAAATTTGGATTTGATCAATTAATTACTAAAAATAGCAAGCAAGGGGATAGTGAATTTAGTTGATTTCTAGACTAAGATGGAGCAATCTAGAACTACAAATTGATGAGTTGACTGGGCAGACTATCAGAAATAGGACCCAAGAGTCTATTTTTTCCCTGGATAGTATCACCAAAAACTAGAAACTTTGGGGTCCAGTTCTATAGTCCTATTTTTGGCACTATATTCCTTTTGATCTGCTTCTTTTTAGCTTCTTGGGTTCGATTTTGATGCTTCTAGAGGCTCTATGTCTAAATTTATAAGTCTCGATCATCTATGGAACTCCGTGTGCAACTAATTTTGTCTCCTAAGGTCCTTATTCCTCATTAAGCTTAATAAGTGGTCTTGAATCAACTATAAAAAGGGGGTTAGTGTGTATTATGCACTAAATGTGTGATCACACCCCATGTGTGGGCATGCTTCCTACATACCAATACTCTGAAGAGGGATCAAGGCCAATGTAGTTCTCTCAAATTTAATATGTATTGTGTAATTATATTTATGCAATGCAAGTATTATGCAAATTTGGGAAAGCTTGAGATGACCCGTGACTTGTACGAGAGATTGAGTAGGTTAGAAATAGCAATGGTTGGTTGTATGTGAAGAATAGGAGGATTTGATTGAAGGTGATTATTTTATTTCTAGATTGTACCTTTTGAATTATTGTCAAACCTTCTAAATGACCCTTGAATAGGATTTTATAGGGAAACTGATGATCTTGGGTTAGATGACTTTGCATTACATTGATAGGGAAAAAGATAAGGAACTATGGAAATCTGACTATTTGAGGCTAAGAGTGATTTGGACAATAGCGCTAGAAAGTGGACACCCTGGGGTCCAGTGCTATAGTCCAACTTATGGTGCTAGTGTCGAAAGGGAAAGGGACCCTGAGGGATAGGTTTGTGACTGGGAGAGGAGTCTAAGATACCTAGGGCTAAATCTAGAAGGCTTTAGATGATTGGGAAATAGTAAAAAAAATGCCTAGTGGGTTATGCAAAGAAGCAGGAGAGACCTATGGTTTGGGTGTCACAAGTCACGCTCAAGTTGTACAAATTTCATTTTTATGTGATTATAGGAGCCTACCTTGGAGGAATTGGCCATTTTAGGGCATCTACAGGTTGAGTCAAAGCATGAAATTTGGTAAAAATGGTGTCCATGACCCATCGAAGAATTACATGCCATCTTAAAGGTCCTAACAAGAATTAAAACACCTAATTTTCTTACACAGACCTCTTGTAGTTAAAAAGGTAACCATTAAAGACCAATTGAAGGTTTGTCAGTTATGGGTGATAATGAGAATTTTAAGCCTTAGAGAGGTCTTAGAATGGTATAATATGATGTTTTAAACCTAATTTTTCCTATATAAGTGATCAAATTTATGTATTTCAAGCAAAATTTGAATAAAGACAAGTTTAGACATGGAAGAAGCATGTAGGCAGCTCAAGGTAAATTTTGGTAAAAACATCTACAAGACAAAGTATGCATCTAAAATATTTGAAACTTAAGAGGATTGGTCATCATGACCTAATATACCTATCCATAATATTTTTAGGGTCATATGAAAAGTGTAAGTTCATGTTGTTTATACATAGTACCCTCCATGTCTCATAATGGTCACCATTGGTGCAGGCACACTTTTTGGAGTTTTAAGGTGTGGTTAAGGGTTATAAGATTATGAAAGTATTTTAAAATAATGGGAAGTTTTTTTCAAGCCCCTAAGCACCTTTAAAGAGTGTTCACACTTTAAACTTCATGCAAACCCCATTAACAAGCTCAAAATCCCACAGACAGTCTCAAAGGCATAATGAGCAAAGTTGGTTTTTGATATTTAAAAAAGGTATTATGAGATGTTTTAGGTGACATGAATATTATTTAAATCAAATAATATCAATGGAAGAGTGAAATTGGTCCTTTGGAGGAATTTGAGTATTTTAGGTCTAAGACACCTAGTTTTCGCCCCTCTTCAAATGCTTATATCTTTCATACCAAGGAGATTTGGAACAAATGATTATAGTATATTTTGATTAATCCTAGGTAATTTAAATTTTATGGATTGAGGTTGGTTAAGGTCTTGAGTTTTATTAACAATCTTTAAGAGCGTAAGCATGCCTAAAATGCTTGCAAACCCTATAGGCAATCATCTTAATGTGTGTATCTTTTCATACCTTCCACATGGGAGCCCAATATTTTCAAGGATGTTAAGGGGTAAATGAAATAAATATTAATGGAAAGAAGTGGTGGAATAGGACTGTTCATTTCATGAACAACCATCTTGAAGGTGAGCTTGTTTGAGCTGTCAAAGGAGCTTTTTTATCAGTTTTGTATTTTTGGATTCATAGGTCCATAATATGTCATAGAATCACTTGGAAAACAATTTAAATGTGTAGATAAATCTATTGGTATATTTTTTTTAGTGATTTTTTTCATTGATGTCAAGTGACAA
This sequence comes from Torreya grandis, assembly GCA_037957365.1. NCBI lineage: Eukaryota > Viridiplantae > Streptophyta > Pinopsida > Cupressales > Taxaceae > Torreya > Torreya grandis. The sequence goes on from JARHVA010005881.1 coordinate 876,027, forward strand.
AGTGGTATGAGAGTGTTCTTGGTCTAATATGCATGATCTTAGTATTTGGTTGATAATGATAGTTTGTTGGAGCAGTTGGTTCTATGGAGGCATGAGTGAATATCATGGATCATGGAGGGAGAATAAATGGTATTTCCATGTGGTTGAGAGAGCAATTTTAATCCTTCCATGTGGTCTTTAGGTGGAGTGCAAGTCATCTTATGCCTTGAGGGCTTGACCATGTGTAGTTGCCTATAGGGTTTTGAGTACCTTGAGAGATATATCATGATGAGGTGATTAGTATGCTTGGAATATGAATTTTGGATATGTATAGGGTGATAAGAGGATACTTATAAGGTTTACAAGAGGTGGAAAGTGATCTACATGATAGTTTGGCCATTGGCCTAGTTGGCCTAGGTGGGCTAATGAGGTAATTGTGAGTATTCATGAAGAGATTCTAGTTTTTAGAACTCATCATGGTTTATGGTATTACATGGTTGTTAAAATGTGTTTACCAAGTTTTAGGCCTTGAGGTGGAAGATAAATCAAGTTATTACATTGGGAAGTATTATGTTCTTGCAAAATATAGGTTTCCTAGCCTGAGAAGAAGTTTGTGATGCTCATTGTCACATGTAGACTTTGAATGGGTACCTAAGACTTTTTTGAGAGGTGGCACATAGACCTGAGAATCCTTTCTCAGTATTTTTTAGTGGATTAAGGGATAGATCTTTATGAATATTCATCAAGAATGTAAACTAGTTTAAAACCCTTTATAAACCCTCACAATGAAGCGATTAGAGAGATATTGATTGAAAAGACATAGAATGGTTTTGTTGAATATGTTTTACTATTGAAAATTATAGAGGATTACTCTAGGAATCTCTAGGTGGTAGTGGTGTGTCAAGATAGTAAGCAGAAGGTATATAAATATGTTTGTTTCTAAAGCTTTTATTGCTATAGGGAAGGTTGATTGAGTCAACTCATGAGATTTGTTGGAGATTGAATACCAAGACTTGTTATTGAATTCCGTAGATTTTTTTGGCAAGAAATAGTCACTTTGTTAATTATATAAGTAAATTAAGTTGACTAGTCACTAAAGTGAAAATGGAGCAAACAGTGAACAAAAGCTAGTCAGAGTGAGAACCTAGTTAAGGATTGATTTCATGTGTCTAAGGATATAAAAAATGGTTTGGGGTATTATTTAAGGACATATCCATCCTATTTAAATTATGTGTAAATGTTTATGGTGATTATAAAATAGCTAGAAGGAGCTCACAAAATGACTAGTCTATGTAAGACAAGACATTGGAATCCTGATAGTGAGAATAGTTTGTAGTAAAATAGTGGTCATTGAATCATATGAATTTTTTGATTGGATATGTTATAAGGTTGTTTTATGATCACATGAAGGCATTTTAAGGTCAAGGAAGTGTCTGCACAAGTGTTATATGCCATGTTCATCATGACTAGTTTCTAGAGCTTGTTGGTAATTTTAAGTGGCCTATTTGGAGAGGCTAGTTTGAGATATTCTGCGCAAATTTTGAGGTGAGTGAGAGTTTTTTGATATTATATGAGTGTCATTTATTTATTACATGGATTTTTTATTCATATTTTATCTCTATTTTAATTGGATCAGTCAAATATCTTTGATTGAGTTTCTGGTGTGCATAACTAGTTTGAGTAATCAATTTGTTTGAGTTGTTTTGGACTTGTGTGAGCTATGTGAAGGTGAAAAATGGATTTTGAGGTGTTTTTAAAGTCATATAAGATCTATACATGTGTTTTTTAAGGTAATTATTTGAGAAAATCTAGAGTATGCTTCAATTCTTCTCAGTAGTATTTTTTTGGGTATTTCCAAGTCTTGGAGCAAGAGAAAGAATGGCTTGGATGGAGTAGTGGTTTGGAACTATAGGTGGATTTAACCCATGGAAGAGTGAGAAAGAAAATATTTAAGGATGTTTTGATTTGTTTCACCTATTGAAGATGGATATTATTCATGGAGATGGTCATATTTGGTGAATGACTTTTAAGGGCTAATGCATTAGGCCTAATGGAGATCTAAGGGGGGATTGAGCTTACTTTAAAGTAAAAATGACCTATGAAGTGTTTGACTTGGCCTGATGACATGTATAATGAAATTTATAAGGGTAATACAAGTATTTAAAGTATCTTGGCTGACTAAGATGGGTTAGATGATGAAGGGATATCTATACAAGGTCAAATTGGCCTATTTATTGAGGTATGAGATGAGAGGGTATTCAAGTGAGGGAAGAGTTCAGTCAAGGAGAAAAGATGGGTCATTAAGGAAAAAAATAGGGTGAATAGGATCATTCATATTTTAATGATCATTTTCATGAGCTAACAAGTCATTAGACCTAACAATATAAAGGGTGACTTGGTTGAGTGAATGAGGTAGGTGTGTTTGCCTTGAGATAAGAAGCAGTTATGCAAGTGTTAGAGAAAGAGAAGGTCATAATCATTTATATAATACATAATATCAGAGGTGGTAGAGTGGGTGCTTAATAATATAGGGGTTTTTATCCTCCTTGCTAGTTAGAGCTAGCTAAAGGTCTAGTTGGAGATGGACTCAATTGAGGGGTGGATGTTCCTTGATCAATAGGTGCTAGTATAAAGTCTCATGTTTTTCATATCATTATAGGACTGTAGTCCATTGGTTTTTAGGCTTTAGATTGTATTTTATTACCCTAGAGTGTTTCCCATATAAATTATGTGTTCATGTGATTTATGCTCTTATTCATGTTTTGATGTATAAGTTTTCATGTTCATGTATGATGAATGAGTTTATGGAATTGAATAAGCATTATTGACTACTAATTCACCCCACCTATCAGTAGCTGCTCCCAAAAATTTCTATCATATTAGGTCCTTATTGAGGCTTAATCATCTTGGAAGGTCATCTTGTGAGTATCTTGGTTGATGGTGTCTGCCTAGTCAGCTTGTTGATAGAGTTGATAGAGTTGTTGATGATCATTATGGTAGCCTTGTTGATGTCATGGTTCTTTATGTTTTTTTAGATGTGAATTCAAGGGTTGATGAGCTCTGATAGTTTCTTTGATAAGAAGATGGATGTCAAGAGTTGGATTGTTATTCAAGGTGAATTTTTTGTTGTTACACATGGTTCTTCAAGCATAAGAGTTTGTCAAAGAAGACATATTGAAAAGAAGAAAGACTATATTAAAGCCAAATCCAAGATCAAACCTATGTTTAATGATAGATATTATTAAATATGGTCTCTTTATTAGCTAAAAAAGAGAGAGATAAGCAATGGTTTGATTAGAAACATGGACTATGAGACCTAATTGAGGTATATCTAAATCTTCTTGAAGGATGAAGATATGAGCATGTTGTCATGTTTATAGTTGTTTAAAGTTGACATATTAGATAAAGGAGCTCTAAAATATCACTTGAGGTCATTGACAAAGAATTCAAGAGGATGTTTTATTAAAATATGACCGTTGGAATTTTTTAAAAAAATCAAGTTTATCAAAAGGAAACCAATTTGAAAACATTGGATTATAGATGCAATGGATAAAGTCAAATCAAGATGAGGTATGAAGAAAAGTTGAAGAGGACTCTATGTAGAAGATGCTCCAAGTAGTGGTTTATTTTATGTATCTGTACAGGTTTAATAAATATGGATCAAAGTTGACTATTGCAGTCTATGTTTGTAATGAGGAACCCAATTTGAGTAAAAGGAGAATTATGACTCATCTAATGATCTAGTTTTAATATTCTAATAATTGGATGATGATTGTAACTCATCATAGTACTGATTCATACTCTAAGAGAGGTTTGAATGTGCTCATTTGAGAAATAAAATCTTCATGGAAGGTGATTTTGTGTGAAGGTATCTGTTGTTGACAGATAGGGGTTTTTAGCTTTGTTATGGCATATAGAGCTCTATGTTCATTAGGTGGATGGTATGCAATAATTTCCTTTAGTTGTTATCATAGTTGTGATGCATGTTTGAGTGCAAGGTAGCATCCAAGATGGAAAGTTTAGAACAAGGGTTTGTGAGCTAAAGATGAAGAAATTTTGAGGGTTACAAAAAGAATCAAGGAGAGCAGAGAATCATGACATGATAGTGATATGTACCTAATGTATGTAGAGGAATGAAGACCTAGTTTGTTGTGTTTAAAGGCTTGATGAGAAAGGAAGATGAAAGGTAGACTTGATTGATTGAAGAAGATTGTTGAAAGTGATCTTGAAGGTTTTATGGTGAATATCCTATTTCTTTGTTGTCAAGGTGACCTCATAAGGTCATAAAGGAGTATGATGACATCTTGAATAATTTGAGGTTGGTAGTTATTTTTGAGTTTCTTGTCAGAATTTTGAGTTTTCATAATAGGGTCTTAACTATGAGAATAAGGTTGATTCTTTGAGTTAATTTGAAGGCCTTTCATGAAGAGATCAATGCACTAAGAGGTTGGTTATGACCTATAACAAGATTTTTATTATTTTGGTATCTTATGTTGAGTGTTTTAAAGTAAATATTGCTTATCAAATGACTGATAGATAGTAGGTGTATACATAGAAATGTATGATTGTGTGTTTCCATAAAATGCTTTGAAGAATTCTTAGCCATAATAGTTTGTGGTGTCAGAAGGATAGATGGTTGATCATATGGGATATATTCATGATTGTCTTAGATGTTTAAGCATGCTTGAGGAGTTCTAATTGATCCTACAAGTTAGTGAAGAGAAAAGAAGTAATGATGATTGTTCAAAAGGTATTTTCAGGTCTCCTAGTCCTAAAGTGTATTTTTGATCAATTTTTGATGCCTTGGTTGAGTAGTGATCTGAAGGAGATGGATGAAGCTAGTTGTATGAGGTCATGAGAAATATAATCATGAATCATTCCTAGATGATCTTGTTGGGTGAATATTTTGTCGGCTAGCTAAGTGGTGAGCAAAATAGTTCCTATCACCATAACATAGGGAGATCAATCAGCCTGATTTGCAGGTTTACTACATCAGCAGGAGACAAATCTCTCCTCTCATCAAGGGGAGGTTCCCTATAGATATGCAGGAGGCTATATACTATTTATATATATGAAAAAAATAAGACATAGGGGGTAGGACAAACCATCCATCTCTCTTCTTTCAGAGATGATGCTGACAAATAGAGGAGAAATATTGGGTGATGGGGAAGGTGCTTCTCTTCTTTCAGAAGCAACTTTTAACCAAGAGCTAGATTCTTTCCTAAATGGTAGAAATCCTAGTGATGCAACAAAAGGCACTTCTCTTCTTTCAGAAGTGCTTGTTCTTGCAAACAAGAGGACTCTTTCTGGTAGCAAGTAAATGGTAACAGGGGTGCTGAGTGACCAACAACCCGAGAGAGAAAGACATGAAGAATAATAGGGGCACAAAGTCATCCCAAGGCTCTTTACACAAGAAAGGAAAATGCAAACACACTGAAGGTACTTATGAGGGCACAAAGTCTCTCCACAGTGGGCCTTCAAGACACCTTCCTGATCACCTCCACTAATTCTGCTTGTTAAATCAAATAAATAAGAATGCTTTCAGAAGATAGACATAAGAACCATCTCCTAAAGTAGCACAAGCTATAACAACACAAAGTCTGCAAGTAACTTGATTTCTCATTCAATCAAAAAAATATGAATTACAATCTGAGCTCAAAGTCTCAGTAATGCCTTTCAATTTGGGCAGAGTTTCACTTCTAGTAAGGGGAAGATCTCCCTTTTAAAAAATGAGAGATTACAATATATAGTGCTCCAAGAAAGACTTGGGCATTTGTTTTCCATAGAAGAGCCCATGATGTGCATTCAATGCCTTGAATGCATTTCTAGGCTTTTCAAAGGACTGCATTGAAAATAGGGTAGTTGTCTTAACTATGGCATGTAATTTCATCCCATATGTCTTCTCTCGAGTCTAGATCATCTAGTTTGTCCCCTCTAACATCTACGTAGCTGTCCATTTTGCCTTTACTCTAAGTGAGACAAACAGGTGGAGCCTTCAATGTTTGTAGGCCAAAATATCTACTTAGTGGACTATTCTACCTACTAAAATTACTTTTGCATAGATATTTTAGGCTTTTCCCTCTTTCTACTTTTGTCTTTTCCAGCTTTGTCTCTTCCTAGAATTTAAGCTCTCGAGGCTACGTTCCCAGCTTTATTGGCTCTTTATGTTCATTCTCTCAGTGGTTCTCCCTTTTGGAATTTTGGCCTTCGAATGCATTTGGGTCCATGCTCAAGCCTTAAAATATCAATGGTTATTTCATTGCCACAAATTTGACATCTACAGGCTCGTCACTTTCTTTGACAATTCCTTTAGCTTTATCGTTTGATCTTTCCTGGAGGGGACCTAACTTCAGGGCCTTGAGAAATGGTCTGCTTCCTTCGGCGAGAGCCTCCCGCAAGGGTACCTACCCTTCAAGATCCTTCAGGTGGCCTTCAAGCTTTATTTCCTTTAGTGGACTTTTGTTGGTTTCTTTCCTTCGTTGTTTCTTCTGCTGGGCTTTTGTCTTTACTTTGGGCTTTTGTCTTCCCTTCAAGCTTGTCTTCCCAAGTGAATTCCTTTTCCCTTCTTCACTTAATCATTTCCATCAGACAAAAATTCTAAAAGAATTGTTCCTTTTGGGCCTTTGAACAAATCTAAAGGAATTATGTCTTTTCTTTGACCTTCAAACCAATGTTGCCTGCCCTCTGCAAGGGCACTTCCTCTTTGGCTTTGGGGTAGCCCCTTGAACCTACTGATTAAACCAACCAATTGAACCAACTTTGGTTCAATAGTTTAATGGTCCAATCAATTCATTCTTCATTATTTGGCTAAGTGTTGAACCCATTTCTTTCCTACAAAGTCCATAGAAACCAACCTTGAGAGTCCATAGATTTGAGCCTGCCTGCAGAGTTCATAGATTCAAGCCTGCAAAGTTCATAAATTCAAGCCTATAGAGTCCATAGATTCAAGCATGCAGAGTCTATAGATTCAAGCCTGTAGAGTCTATAGATTTCTAGAAAGCTTGAAAAGTGAACCTAAATGCTTAGAACAATTTTTGAAAGGGGAAGAGATGATTTTGGTTTGTAGGACCAAAATAGTTCAAATGTTGTCCCAAAAATGAGTGATATTTTTGGGGGACAATAGCTAACTCCAGTTGGGGAACTTCCTTCAGTTGAGAACTTAGAATAGCTGAGGGAAGTAGAAACCAGAATCTCCAATGCCTTGAAGTGTGCCATTGGGCTACGGAGTCATGCTACCCAAAAAGAAAGGTGATAAAAACAAAAACAAAAAGCACAAAATAGAACAAAGACTTTACAAATATACAAATGTATAGGTGAATTTATTTGGTACTTCAAATATTAAAGTACCTCAGATGCTGCCCCTTGAGAGGTAGTGAAAATGGCTTTTTGTCTTGATAAACTAGTAAGAAGCCATTTTGCCCCCAAAATCAGTGATGAGTGAATGGAACTCTCCACCAGGAATTCAATCACCTGTGTCTTCCTCTTGGTTCTCTTCTCTTGCTGCCTCCTAGCAAGACTTGCTTTCTAGTCTGAGAACCATGAATCTTGGTTCTCCTATGGAGTCCCTTTTTTTGATTCTGATGTGTAGTAGCCTAGTCTATTACCATAATTTGTTGTTCTAATAGTTTAGTCTAGCACATGTCTTGATTGTCCCCTTTAGACACCTGGCAGACCACCAGCTCAGCATCTCCTTTGTCTCGAGTAGCTACCCTTTCAAGTAACAGAGATTCATACTCAGCAGTGTTATTGGTGTTGTTGAACTACAACTCATGTAAAGAAGGAACAAGATCCCCCTTAAGAGATATCAACACCAACTTGGCCCCAACACATGTAGAGGAATTATTGCCATCCATTTCTTGGATCCAAACATCATCAAAAATGGATCTTTTATCAGGGTTCTCTTCATTAGAGATGGAAGACCTTTTTTCATTTGTACTACACCCTACCAATCCTTTTGAGGTCTGGTTTGAATCAATTCCTAGATCACCACCTACCAGACTTTCATCTCCAAGATCATGGACATCCTCTGTGGTCAAGAAGTAATCACCCCTACCTAAAAACTCAAACAAAATTTGAGCTTCAGGGGCTGACATTTGGGTCTTGGCATATTGTACCAACTTGTCCAACTGATCGGGGTTGGACTGTAGGTCTTCAAATTCAGTCATTTGACTTTTGGTCTTTTTGGCATGATCAGTCATGTCAAATGACTGAATTAGACTAGGCACAGAGGATGGGAGTTCATCCTTTTGGTTTTTGGGAGGGGTGGGAGGACTGGCCTACAAATTTAAAGTTGAAGTTGCAAAACTATTTGGGATACTTACTTCTTTAGCAACCACTGGGTCCTTTGGCTAGAAAGACAGAGTGGTTCCACGTTCAACAATTGAAATTGTTGGTTGAGGTTGCTTCTCTATTTTTCCTTTATTAGCTTGTTGAGCTGACTATTTTGAGACTGAATGAACACAATGTATGGTCCCTCATCTACATCACCTTCACTTCTGGGTTCATCCTGGTAATCTAGGAAACTAATGATGGATTCGCCAACTGACTCTTCTTGATCCTCCATGAAGAGGTCATCATCATTTTCTTAATTAAACTTAGGTTGGAAAGAGAAATCATGCTCTGTTTCCAAATATCCAACTGCTGAGTTGGCTGGAGGTGCTTCAATGGCAAGGTTCCTCTATGGTGGAGGAAGATGATTAGGTTGCCTTTGATGTGCCTAATTAGGGAATGTCTTCCTTGGTACATCTCTATATGAAGGAGCAAATGACATCCCTTGTGCCATTTATCTTTTGAGGGCTAGAACTTCATTTGCTAGCTTCTGCACCATTAGATCCGTGGTGGCTGCAAGTGAGTTATCAGAAGATGAGGAAGATGTGCCTCTATTTGAATCCCTTCTTATCTTTCCAGCCAAGATAAGGTCATCTTCTAACTCAGTGGCTAAGTCTTGGGCAACTTCAAGATCTATGCAGCTAGCATGTCTTAGCAAAAAACTCACTTCAGGCAGCTGTGAGTTTATGAAGAAGCATTTGAGGTTCTCAGGTGTGGGCTGAGCAACTGTGGGAATCTTATTTCTTAGCTTGTTAAATTTTGCAATAAAATCCCTCATGGGCTCATGAGGTTCCTTCTTCATCTGTGTAAGTTGGGCTAGCAAAGCATGAACATCTTCTACAGGTTTGAACCTTACTTCAAATTTAGCCTTGATAGTTTCCTAGCTAGTTACTGATCTGGTTTGCAGATGGTAGAACCAGTCTGCAACAGCACCTTATAGTGTCTCCACAAATAGCCTGATTGTTGTCTTCAAATTCCACCCCTATCACACCACAGGCTATGGTGAAGGTTGCAATGTGTTCATCAAGGTGGACTCTTCCATCACCAAAGAATTTAGGGAAATTCTTTCTTGAACTGAGTAGTACCTCATGCAGGGGTGGAGTTAGATTAAGTGGGCCAAATGAGTTACCCCAAGGGCCCTGAACTACCATGATTGGATTATGAAAAGTAGGGATAACACATCTGAGTGGAGTTGCCAAATTTTAGGACAAATGAGAGATTACAATATATAGCACTCCAAGAAAGACTTGGGTGCTTGTTTTCCATAGAATGGCCCATGCTATGCATTCAATGCCTTGAATGCATTTTGAGCTTTGTCAAAGGACTGCATTGAAAATAGGGCGGTTGTCTTAACTATGACATGTCATTTCATCCCATATGTCTTCTCCTGAGTCTAGATCATTTGGTCTGTCCCCTCTAACATCTGCGTAGCTGTCCATTTTGCCTTTACTCCAAGTGAGACAAATAGGTGGAGCCTTCAATGTTTGTAGGCCAAAATATCTGCTTAGTGGATTGTTCCACCTACTGAAATTACTTCTACGTAGATATTTTGGGCTTTTCCAGCTTTGTCTCTTCTTGGAATTTAAGCTCTCAAGGCTACATTCCCAGCTTTATTGGCTCTTTACACTCCTTCTCTCAGTGGTTCTCCCCTTTGGCATTTTGGCCTTCGAATGCATTTGGGTCTGTGCTCAAGCCTTCAAAGATCAACGGTTATTTCATTTCCACAAATTTGATGTTTGTGGGCCTGTCACTTTCTTTGGAAATTCCTTCAACTTTGTCATTTAATCTTTCCCAGAGGGGACCTACCCTTCAAGGCCTTGAGAAATGGTCTGCTTCCTTTGGTGAGATCCTCCCACAAGGGTACCTACAATTCAGGATCCTTTGGGCGGCCTTCGGGCTTTATTTCCATTAGTGGACTTTTGTTGGTTTCTTTCCTTCACTATTTCTTCCACCGGGCTTTTGTCTTTACTTTGGGCTTTTGTCTTCCCTTCAGGCTTTTGTCTTCCTGAGTGAATTCATTTGGCCTTCTTCACTTAATCTTTTCCATCAGACAAAAAGTCTGAAAGAATTGTTCCTTTTGGGCCTTTGAACAAATCCAAAGGAATTTTGTCTTTTCTTTGACCTTCAAACCAATGTTGCCTACCCTCCGCAAGGGCACTTTCCTCTTTGGCTTTGGGTCAGCCCCTTAAACCTACTGATTGAATCAACCAATTGAACCAACTTTGGTTCAATGGTCTAATCGATTCATTCTTCGTTATTTGGCTAAGTGTTAAACCTGTTTCTTTCCTGCAGAGTCCGTAGAAACCAACCTTGAGAGTCCATAAATTTGAGCCTGCTTGCAGAGTTCATAGATTCAAGCCTATAGAGTTTGTAGATTCAAGTTTGTAGAGTCCATATATTCAAGCCTGTAGAGTCCATAGATTCAAGCCTGTAGATTTCATAGATTCAAGCCTGCAGAGTCCGTAGATTTCTGGAAAGCTTGAAAAGTGAACTTGAATGCTCAAAACAATTTTTGAAAGGGGAAGAGAGGATTTTGGTCTATAGGACCAAAATATTTCAAATGTTGTCCCAAAAATGAGTGATATTTTTGGGGGACAATAGATTTGAGTCCTTGATGAGCTCAGACATGTGTTATATGGTCAAAAGTCTGAGTTGACCATTTTTGGCAGTGATGACTACCTAAAAGGTGCCCAAGGTACTCTTTTGGTGATTTAAGATGGATAGAAGATTGGATAAAGTTGATTCAAACTGGTTTTTTCATGCTTAAGTAGGATAAAATACTTTATGATGACTAAGAGGCACTTAGGTATGTTTTTGATCTTTTGGTCATGGTGATGGTTGTGTGTAATGGCTCTGCAGGTTCAAATTAGTGGTTTTCAAGAAAGTAAATGAGTTTGGGTGAATGTCATGAAGTTTTTTATGCTTAGGAAGGTTTGCATATGTGTATGAGACATGATTTAGGTGGTTTCACATGTTGGAAATTTTAATTTTTGCTGTATGGAAGGTTTTGAGTGATCATAGGCTTCTCTTCTCATGAATATGTATTTGGTGGTCCAAAGAAAGTCATAGTTCCCAAAGGTTTGGAGGCTTGAAATTTGGCATGTAAGTGATTTTTGATGGTCTCCAAGTGTGGTATCCATCTTATTTTTTTGTGTTGACTGGAAGTTAACCTTTGAATAAGGTTTACTTTGAAGGCCTAGTCATATGGGCATGCTTAGAAAAGTGGACTATCTTTGGATTTGGAGGATAAAAGCTTGAAATCAATTTAAAGGGTGAAATGGGTAGCTGAAATAGGTTTAAGAATGGTCTGAAGGTAAGCATATTTAAATTTATTCAATTTTTGGTCTTCTAGGAGGCCTAATTGACCAATAGGGGTAAAGAAGGAAGTATGCTAAGGAGAATGAGTTAGAAGCTCATTCTTGGTATGTCTAAGGGGGAATGGTAATGGACTTTAGATATATATTTTCATGATTTGAAAGTGTGCACATAGAGAATTATGAGGTATACAGTGGCTAGACAGGGCTACAAGAGGTCTAGGTAGGCCTAGTGGAGAAATTAATCACTTTTTTGAAAGGTTGGATTTGTTGGTTATAGATGAGTAGGTTGGTATATTCTCAATACGATTTAGGTATGGTTCTATACTTTAAGTGCCTTTCATGGTTTTCAAGGTGCCTTGAGTGTAAAGGTATGTGAGCTTGCATATTGTTATGGTGCTCTTGTTACTGTTTAAAGTAATGGTAGTTGTTCTTAGAGGTCCTATAGGTATACATGGGTTGTATAGACTAAGGGGGAGATAGTTTTCTTTCCTAGTGGTCAGCTCTAAGGATCTTATGGGTCTTTTAGAGCTATGACCTAAGTTGGTTCTTGAAGGGAACATAGTCTAAGGGGGAGCACTATGCTTGTTTTGTGATTTGTTGCTGACAGTTGGTGTGCTTTGAGTTTCAAAGGATGAGAAAGAAAATTATGTGCTCTTGGTTATGTTATTAATTTTCTTGATTAAAGATAGAAGATCCTTTTTAGTAGATTAGTCCACTTTGTCATTTTGTCAAAGGGGGAGAGAGTAAAAGAGGTGTTGCCATCAATGACAAAGGGGGAGATTGTTGGGAGATTAGTGGTAGTGATGTGTTGTTATTGATGTCAAGTGACATTAGTGATGACAACGTGGTATGAGAGTGCTCTTGGTCTAATATGAATGATCTTAATACTTGGTTTCTAATGAGATTTTGTGGGATCAGTTGGTTCTATGGACGCATGAGTGAATATCATGGAACATGGAGGGAGAGTACATGGTATGTCCATGTGGTTTAGAGATCAATTGGAATCCTTCCAGGTGGTCTTCATGTGGAGTGTAATTCATCTTATGCCTTGAAGGCTTGACCATGTGTACTTTCCTATGGCATTTTGAGTACCTTGAGAGCTATATCATGATGGGGAACTTAGTATGATTGTAATATGCATGTTGGACATGTATAGGGTGCTAAGAGGATAGGTAGATGGTTTGCAATAGGTAGACAATGATCTACATGGTAGTTTGGCCATTGGCCTAGTTGGCCTAGGTGGGCTAATGAGGTCATTTTGAGAATTAATGAATAGATTCCAATTTTTAGGGCTCATGTAAGCATGGTTTTTGGTATGATATGGTTGGTCAAGGGTTTTGACCAAGTTTTAAGCCCTAAGGAGGAAGATAAAACAAGTTAGTATGTTGGAAAGTATTCTATACATGTAAAATAGAGGTTTCCTAGCTTGAGAAGAAGTTTGTGATGCTCATTGGAATGTGTAGGCTTTGAATGGGTACCTAATCCTTTTTGGAGAGGTGGCACATGGACCTGATAAGCCTTTCCAAGTATTTTTTAGTTGATTAAGGGATAAAACTTTATGAACATTCATTAAGAATGTAATCTAGTTTAAAACCCTTTATAAACCCTCATAATGAAGTGATTGGAGAGATATTTATATAAAGGACATATAATGGTTTAGTTGAATATGTTTTACTATTTAAATATATAGAGGATTATTCTAGACATATCTAGGTGGTAGTGGTGTGTCAGGATAATAAGCAGAAGGTACAAAAATATGTTTGTTTCTAAATATTTTAGTGTTACAGGTAGGGTTGACTGAGTCAACACATGAGATTTGTTGGATCTTGAATATTAGGAATTGTTCTTGAAGTCCATAGAGTTATTTTGGAAATAAATAGTCGCTATGTCAATTATCTAAGTCAATTAAGTTGACTAGTTGCTAGAGTGGAAATGGAGCAAATAATGAATAGAATCTAGTCAGAGTGAAAACCTATTTAAGGATTGATTTCAGGTGTTTAGGGATGGAAAAAATGGGTTGGGGTGTTAATTAAATACATATACCTCCTATTAAAATTATGTTTGAATGTTTATGGTGCTTATAAAATAGCTATAAGGAGCTCACAAAATGACTAGTCTGTGTAAAACAAGACATTAGAACCCTGATAGTGAGAATGGTTTGCAGTAGCAAAGTGGCCATTAAAGCATATGAATTTTATGATTGGAGATGTTATAAGGTTATTTTTGGATCACATGAATGCATTGGAAGATCAAGGAAGTGTTTTCACAAGTTTTATATGTCATGTTCATCATGATTGGTTTTTGGAGCTTGTACGTAGTCTGAAGTGGCCTATTTGGAAAGGCTAGTTTGAGTTGTTCTGGGTAGTGTTTGAGGTGAGTGAGAGTTTGGTGATAGTGTATTAGTGTCAGATATTTATTACATGGTTTTTTTATTCATAGTTTGTTTCTATTTTGGTTGGATTAGTCAAATATCTTTGACTAAGTTTCTTGTGTGCATAGCCAGTTTGAGTAATCAGTTTGTTTGAGTTGGTTTAGACCTATGTGAGATATGTGAAGGTGACAAATGGATATTTAGGTGTTTTTTAAGTCATGGAGGATATATACATTGGTTTTTTAGTTAATTTTTTGATAAAATCTATAGTATACTTTAGTTCTTCTTGGCAATATTTTTTGGGTATTTGTAGGTCTTAGAGTGAGAGAGAGAATGGTTTGGATGGAGTAGTGGTTTGTAGTTACAGGTGGATTAGACCCATGGAGGAGTTATAAATAATATATTTAAGGCAGGTTTTATGTGTTTCACCTATTGATGAGGGTTATTATTCATGGAGATGGTCATATGTGGTGAATGACTTTAAAGGGCTAATGCATTAGGCCTAATGGAAATCTAAGGGAGGATTGAGATTATTTTGAAGTATGGAAGAACTATGGAGTGTTTGAGTTGGCTTGATGAAATTTATGAGGATATTTTATAATGGTAAGAAAAGTATGGAAATTATCTTGGCTGACCAATATGGGTTAGATGATTAAGTGATATATATACAAAGGTCAAATTGGCCTATTTATAGAGGTGTGAGAGGAGAGGGTATTCAAGAGAAGGGAATAAATTAATCAATGAGTAGAGATGGGTCATTAAGGACCATCAAATTTTGAAGAGGATTAGTCATATTTGACTAAGTTCATGAGCTAACAATTCATTAGACCTGATAGTCTAAACGATAATTTGGTTGAGTGAATGAGGTAGGTGTGCCTACCTTGAGATAAGAAGCATCTTTGCATGTGTTAGATCAAGAGAAGGTCATCATCAAGTATATAAGACATCATATTAGAGCTGTTGGAGTGAGTGCTTAATCACCTAGGGGGTTATATCCTCCTTGCTAGTTAGAGCTAGCTAAAGGTCTAGTTGGAGCTAGACTAAATTGAGGGGTGGATACTCCTTGATCAATTGCTACTAGTCTAAAGTATCATGTTTATGATATCATTATAGGACTGTTTTCCATTGGATTATATGCTTGAGAGTGGTTTTTCTTCCCCTAGGGGGTTTCCCACATAAATGATGTGTTCATGTGATGTATGCTCTTGTTCATGTTTTGATGTATAAGCTTTCATGTCCATGTATGATGAATGAGTTTATGGAATTGAATAAGCATTGTTGACTACTGATTCACCCCCCTCTCAGTAGTTACTCCCAATATACTCCCTCAAGATCCTAACCAAGGTATTTTTTAGAAGAATCTAGTATGCTTTGGTGTCTAGGAGGCCCAAAATGGCTCAAAAATGCTTATTTTTATATGTGTTCAAAGAGATGAATGGTTTAAAGCCATGAAAAGGGTATAATGGGACATTAAAAATTATTCTATGGTATTTAGATCTCTTCACAAGGGTTTCTATGGTGCCTTGCTCAACTAAAGGGTCAAAAACCCAGTTCTTGACATTTTATGGATTGTTTTAGGTTTAATGGTGATTTTCACCATTGTTGTAGGTATTGAAGTTTATTAAAATCTTCATTTTATTCATAATATGCATGCCATGAATGTTTGGAAGTATTCTACATGTCCAAAATGGTCTTCAAGGTTCCAAATGGCCTTGGGAATAGGTTTCAGAGTAGTTGGTTGAAGGTGGCTCAAGCTTGAGACCTCCATCAATGACGTCTATGAGAGTTGCAAGTTTCATGGAGCTTATTTTAGGTTGGAGGATAAAAGTCAAGTTGAAAATAGAAGAAAATATCAAAAATAAAACTCCAAGAGATAACCTCCATGGTCATTTAAGCACTAAATGCTAAGTCAACTCACTTTTTTCCTAGCATCTTATAGAAGAGCGAGTGGAGGGGGGTGTAGAAGTTCAAGAGGAGAATTTTGGAGGTTGGGAAGACAAGTGGAGCATTTAATGAGTTTTTAAAGTCTTTAGAAATTTTTTCCTTTTGAGTGGATCATGACATCATCATCCTCAAAATTTTTTGTCTTCTAGTGTGTTTCAAAGCCAATGAGAGGGCTTGAAGGCTATTTGGAATAATGAGATTTATTTTGTTGAGGAAGGATCAGTTATAATTCATCCAAATGTGGTTGAGACTCCATGGAAGGTGATTGTGTCTCATTTATTGATTTTTTTTCTTGCTTCTTCTCTCTCTTCCCCTTTTCTACTATATCTCCCATTTTTCCCATTTTTATAATATATTATCATTTTACAAGGAAAAACCCTATAAAAATTTGTAATAAATACATTTTAAAGCAATAAAGATCATTTTTCACCTATCACTTGCCTCTAACTTGTGTATAGCAAGCTTGTGTATGATGGCTTTGTGAAGAAGTGTTCTTCCATGTCAATTGTCCTTCTTTCTTGACTTTTTTTAGGTGTTTTAAAGTTATTTTCATGTTTTAAATTTTTATCTTTCCACATTAATGGATTCTTGGTGTGAGTCTTGGATATCTTCTTTGCTTCATGTATTGTTTGGTGAGCCTAGTTTAAGAAATACTTATGCAAATTAACTAGTTTGTGATATTATGTGAGGATAGATTATCTTATCTTGAATTTGTTTGCTTCAAGATAATGTGAGTGTAATTATTTTTTTGTATCACCCTTTTAGTGTTATTAGTCATCATATACCCCTTTTCTATCCCTTTTCCAATTAGAAGTACTAGTTTAGGTGATCTACCAAGAGGAAGCCAGCCTTCTTTAGAGGTTTAACCTCATTATAAGATACCCACATCCTGAGGTTACTCTAAAATTATATATGGGAGTGATAAATCCTGAAAAATATCCCATAATAGTGAAATTATATGCTAAAATGATTCCATATCTCAAGTGTGTAAAGTTGGTGATCCAAGTTGGCTAGTCGTTGAACAAACCTAGTGGTGTAGACAATAAGGAAAACAAGTAGAAGTGAAAATATGTTTTTTGATGTGTTTTCATGTATTAATGATGCATATAAATTAATTATGATGTCATTTGGGTCTTGAATGATCTATCCATTGAAGCCAAAATGGCTTATTTGGCTGAGTAGAGTCTATGAAAGAGAAGGTCAAAATATTGGTCTATAAGACTAATAATTTTCATTACAGATCATGATCAGATTGATTGAGGTTTCTCTAAGGATGTTATAAGATAATATTCATGTATTTAAATCCTTTTAATATATTCAATCATGAATTATATTTTCATGTTTCCTTGGCTATGTTTTGGAGTCAGTTGGCAGTTATGAGTGAACATCTTGTAGAGAAGTGTTTGAGCCTATATACCCTAAGTTGAAGTATCAGATAAATATTTTGATGACCCTAAGGTCATGAGGTTTTTTAATATTTAATTTATTTAAATTTTTATTTGGAAAAGTTAAGTATATACCTTAGTTGTTTAAGATAGATTTTTTGTATATGCGTAGGCCTTTGATAGGTA
Organism: Torreya grandis; assembly: GCA_037957365.1. Classification (NCBI taxonomy): domain Eukaryota; kingdom Viridiplantae; phylum Streptophyta; class Pinopsida; order Cupressales; family Taxaceae; genus Torreya; species Torreya grandis. Next base: position 893,537 of record JARHVA010005881.1, read on the forward strand.
GTGATTTGATAAAGGGTTCAAGTGGTAGTTGGACCTAAAAGGTGTTATATACCTAATGAAAAGTTAAATAAGGTATATTTTAGTGTTTTATGATGTGTTTATTATATTTGAGGTTTTTAGATATGCTTTAATAAATATCAAAGGATAACATGTTGTTAAGAAGACCTATTAGGTCTCCATAAGCCTAAAATAAGAATAAGGGATAATTGATGTATGGATGACCCATTGTATTGATTGATTCATCATTAAGGTATGTTATTTTAATATGATATAACCAATTCATGTCTAACTTAATCTATTTTAATATGTATTCAAATAAAAGGATATTATCAAGTGACTTGTATAAAAGCAAGTTAGTTTAAGCCTAGTTATGTATGCTTAAAGAGAGAGAGTAGAAGAGGATAAATGAATGATATGAATAATTTATGAGAATAAGGAGGTAATTTGGACCATCAGATAAGAATTATGAATATATAACATAGGTTCTAAAATAGAGGATCAAGGTCAAAAGAGCTAATCAAGCCATGAAGAGGGATAGTTGAATGAAGAAGGTTAAAGGTTAGTTTGAGAGGAACTGAAAAAAGTGAAGATCTAAAGGAGTATATTATCATCTATTATATAAAAAATAAGGGTTTTTTAAGGTGATAAAACAATAATGTGGTTGATTTGGTGTTTATTCATCTAGAGGGTTGGTGCCTCCTTGCAAGTGAGTGCTTGTTAAAGCCTAGTTGAGTTGGTACTAAGCTAGTTGGGGTTGGTAATCTATATGAAGTTAGTTATTCAATAAAGGTTGATGTTTATGTTATAGGACTGTATTCTATTTGATTCATTAGTGGGTTTTTTGACCCTATAGGGTTTCCCACGTATATGTTGTGTTCATGTGTTTCATACTCTTATGATTTGATGCTTATGCTTGACAAGATGTACATGCTTGTTAGAATGGTTTTTAAATGGTTAAGTGGAATTGAATGAAAACTTATGAATACTAATTCACCCCCCTCCCAGTCATCTTATTTCTAACACATGGGGTATCTTGGGTTAGCTCAACCACAATTTTCTTTATGTTTTAACCACTTCTTTACCTTAAGGATCCTATTACTCCAAGCTATTTCACAAGTAACTACTTGTCATTTAGTTTCCTCATCCTTATTAGCCTAACCCATATTCTCTCACCATTTTATGGGTTCATGTTGTGATAATTATGTACTTGAATTTGATACACTAATGATCACTTGCCTTCATCTCACGTACTCACCATTTTATGAGACCTTTACCATATTACTCTACACGTCAATCATGTTTTCTATTATCGTTTTCTTCTATCCCATATCTTGGGAGAACTAAATTTAGATTCAACTTCATGTTAGATCCTATATCTATGAAACTATGTAAGAAGCATCCACTTGCCTTGTGCTTTTAAATTCAACTTGGCTACCCCTTCCTTTTCTTTTATTCCCCCATTTTGTTTCATTATCTCTTATGGCCTAGGGGAAATATTGTTCATCTTGTTTGTGTCATTGTTACCTATATCCTAGGGGAACCCTTATGTCAATTGTTCTTGCCTTGTTATACGTGTGTCATTGTTGTCTAGCTTAAGGGTCACCCTATGTCCAAGAGTAACACTTTTATTACACAAGCACAGACAATTTATTTTCTATTTATAATAACATTGTGATAAGCCATTATTTGTGTTTGTTTACTTTTTGTGTTAATTGTTTTTTTCATTTTTTATTTGTTATATTTTATTGTGTTTCTATTTATCTATGTTTTGTTTTATGTTTACTTTCGTTGTTGTGACTTGACTTAGTCTATATGAATCCATTTTTTGATTCCTTGTGCATTATACTTAAGTCCATCCATATTCATCTATTGAATATATCATCATGTTTTTTATCATTAGTGCATGATTTTCACTTGTTTATTGGATCGAGTGTCGATCCTTATGCATATTACGACTAAGTTATCATGATGCATACCATCCCATGATACAACAAAAATTAGTTCAATGTATATTAAAATCAATGGTGTTATGATACTTATCCTTATTCACCTAACAAATTCTTGATCTATCCAAATATTACCCAAATGTAGAGTAATTAAATCACAAATGAATTTTAATCATTGCTAGTTAGGACATGCATATCCATACTAAAATGTAACCCAAATTAACACCTATCCTCTTTACCAACATACTCTTACTCCATGAGTATGGATTCAGTATGTAAGCCTTTTTTATTAAATTTCTATATTGTCCCACACATCGTAGTGCCAATGATTATAACTACCTTTGGGCAAAGCTTTGTGTTTCATTATATTTGGATGCTAATAACTATAACCACCTTTAGGTAAATCATTATCATTTTCCTACCCTATTGGAGCATGTTTTCAGTGTGATAATGATTATAACCACCTTCTAGAAATTCATTATCTCTATCTGCCCAAATGGGGCATTTTTCATTATGCTAATGATTATAATCACCTTTGGGTAAATCATTATTTTTCACCTCACTATGCTGATGATTATAACTGCCTTTGGTCTAATATTCATTTTTATCTACTAAAATAGGGCATCTCACTATGCCAACCACCTTTGGGAAAATCATTTTTTCCACCCCCTTTAGGTCCCATCATTTTCTTTTTTTTAAGGGAACAATCACCAACCTTCTTTGTCGATCGCTCCCTTGAGAGGGCATATAGGGCTCATCCATCAACATCTATGGAATTTGGCATTAAATACCTTTTAATTGGAGAAGATGTTACTATAATTATACCTTGCAATGCCTTCCTAAATAGGGGAAAATTGTAGACACCCCAATCTAGCCACAACTATTTTTCAACTAAACTTTAGATTGATTTCTACCAAACATTTCAAATTAAGCCTAGGAATCACTAAACATGCTAATTTTATATGCACATTAGACATTAGTAATTAAAATAATGTTGAGACATTCCTATTTGGTGTGTTATTTTATATACAATAGTAACCTCTCATATATTCATTTCCAGTCACCTTATGACCTAACAACTAGCAGTTTGGCCTTTGGACCATAAGCGGGGCACTTGAATAATTCCTAAAGTGCTAAAATGTTAAGTACAATGAATTAATTAATAAAACCAAATTAAATGCTTAAGTGAATTTTCCATGTGCAATTAGTGAAAACAAATTTTGTAAAAAAGAAATTTCAATAAATATGAGGTCATGATGACATCATCATCCTCAAAGTCAAGGAATTAAAATATCTCCCTAAATGTAATAAATTTAGAAATGGAGAGCCATGCCTAATTAATGGGATCTCTAACCCAAATATTAATTACATGTCCCCTCCTTAACTCATCTAGAGTTGTCTTTAACTCACCTAGGGTTAGTTTGAACTCAATTGTAGGTAGTTATAACCTAACTACACTTGGGTGAGAGTTAAATTTGGAGGCTATAAATGCAAGGCCTCACCCATTGATCTTTAATCTATCTTGGTGTAAATTTATTATGCATAAATACATACAAAGCTTCATTCTTTTAGTGTTACCATTCTAATTTCATAATCTAAGCCAAGATAAGGTGAATAAAGGGAGATGATGCAAGAGCACCATTGAAAAAGACTCTATTGTCCACAAGCTGAGCAAGCTAACTACCTAACAAGTGGATTTGGAGATACAAGGAAGTTCAAAGGGATTTTTTATTTTGATCTTTTAGTTGTGTCTTAATTATGTTCTTGTTATTTATGCTCACTCAAGTAATTAGGAAAGAATTATTAGTTTGTATTAAAGTTATTTGGTTTGAATTTTATTCACTAACAAGAGACTAATAATCCAATTCACAATCTATTATTACACAACTCACATTTTGCTTCGAAGTTAGGGTCATGTGCCTTCCACTCTCTCTCTCTATCTATCTATATATCTCCTTGAATATATGCACTTTCAATATTTATCTATATTTGTTCTAATCTTAGTTTTAAAGCCTTACAATGATACATATTTTTCAAAATAACTTGTCAATAGGCAAGGCAATTATATTGACACACATGTGTACTCCTAAACCTTATTCTTTAAATTTCAATATATTTCAAGTAATTTCAATCCTAGATTATACACAGTAATTTTTATATTGTAACATGCTCTTAGTTTCAAGTTAGTCACCACCAAAGTAATTAATTTGGGCGTATGCAAAGATAAAGTGTTCAAACACACCCAGGTACACATTCCTTTCCTTAAAACTATCAATTACATTACTATATTAAATAGGGGAAATATAGACACTATTTTATGATTATATAGCACTTAGATCTTATACACTTGGAAAACTCAAACCTTGGTTGTTCCTCTCAATTCGATACCTTTATTATTTCTGTAATTATTTCATCTGCTCTATCTTATACCCCTTGGCTTATATCTCTTAGTTTAACCAATCTTATGTTGATGACCCAAGTCTTATATCTTGTCCAAAATGCTTAAAATTTACTTATCTTCCATATCTACAATTTATAATCCTTTACCTAATTTTCTACTCCATAAACACTAACATCCAAAACCGACAATAATGTTGATGTTATTATCTTGACTGAACACAAGTCTCTATTACCATTAAGTCATCTATTTTGAAAATTAATTATATCCCAATGATCAGCCTAAGTGATTTAATGCAAGTTATTACTCCAAAGGGATTGATAGAAATACAATATCAATCTTCATCCATTCCTCACCTATCAAAATACCAAATAAATCAAGACAACTTATCAAAATCACTCAATCTAGCATTGAATTAAAAAAATCTTCAATATTTCCATAGTAGTCATAAGTACAACACATCTATAGGTCTAAAGTTTTAAAGGATTAGCCCAAAAGACTAATTTTATAAGTTCAAGTTAGGTCATTGGTGTACTTTCTTTACAATATTGCATGATTCACACACAAACCAACACATAAGGGAAAACTACATGAGTTTGAGGTCCTCTTTTAGAGTATTGGCTATGTAGGCAGTACCCTCTAATAGTAAGGTATTTGAGGTTAGATTGAAATCAAGTGCCTAATAACACATTTTTCCCTAAGGTCATTTTGATGATCAAGAACTAAGATTTTTTCATTTCAAAAGGAATGATAGTCCATGATCTAAATCTGAATACACTAGAGCTAAGGCAAAAAAAACCCAGAAGCATTAAGATGGTTACATCCTTTTCCAATAAGTATTATGTATAGACCACTTGCATCAAACCTAGACATTAGCATTGATGCAACCATACAAGGCTAATGTTAGTCTCCAAAGCTCTAGAAGTGTCAGATCCAAAATTTGATGACTATTCTAAAATCTCCTTCTAGCCTATTTTTTGCTTGTTCAAGATCTAGAATTACACTAGTATCAGAACAAGCTAAGTACATCACTTTTTATCTTTTTCATATCTAGTATACTTTTAGTTTATATATTTAGAATACATCAGCATAATAAATTTAGTGTATGCTTATATCTTAGTTTAACATCTAATTAGACTGCTATAAATTTGATTATCACCCTTATGACATTTCATTTCTATATACCCCTTTAATCAAATATAGGGTTAATAATAACACCTTATATTACATTTTTTGGTTAAAACACTAATTAAATAACCTAATCTAACACATATGGTATAAATAAGGGACCCTAGGTGTTTCCAATATATCATGAGGTGTAGGGAAACTAAACTTTATTTTTAGTGTTGTAAAGTGACATGAGTATTGGGGTAGTACCTATATAAACACAATATTTTTAAAATTTTATCAATTAATGATGCTTTCTCTCTTGTAAGAACCCATCGAATCTAAATCTCTCTGAGTGCATGCCTAAAAGGGTGCATAGGAAAAGGGGTTGGCAGACCTCTAGTATTTTTCTAGATTATTCGCTCCTATACCACTAACTAAAACCATTACAAGATACTCTTATCCAATTATCTAAGCATTAAAACCATACTTATACACTACCCTATGAAATTCACCATCTAAAATAGCCCCTACTTAAGTAAAAAACCCCTTTTTACCAATGTTCATATTGCCTCAACTAGGTTAACCCTGTTATGGGTTTATCGTACATCACAGAACTCTTTAAGCCCAAGCCGACATAGTTCAAGACCTAATAGATCTAATTATGGGTTGACTTCATCGAATAAATTCCTAGGAGAGTTTAAGGTCAATCCTTGGCTATAAATAACCCCTGAACTTCATTTATAAATAGAGGATCATTTTAATTGCACATAATTACTACTCATAAATCTATTTATAAAATAAATAAGAGGTTTTATTACTTAGTTTTTGGCCTTGGAGAAGTATCACTTATCTTGTGGAGGTCTTGGATGAATGGGATAAGTCTTATATCCTAGAGGTGATTTGTCTTTGTGATCCCTACAAACCAAAATAATATCTTGCAAAGCACCATTGGCCAAGGGAGAGATTAAGGCACAATGGTTTTAGTTAAACAAATTAAGTATATTCATATCCCTTCATATTTTGATAAGTAGATATTTTAAAACTAATATATTTGAATTATATATCTCCTTGCTTAGATTATTCTATGTTATATTAGATAGAATTGTCTTTGCATGTTTATTATCTTCCTCATTTGTGCCACAAGATTTAGTGAGCACTATACTATCTTGCATATGCATTTACTAGATTAACTTGCATAGTTATTTAGTAGATTAACTTTATTTAATATTATTAAAATTATAAGACCTAGCTAGGGTTATCACAAAATGGCATTTAATAAGAGGCCTTGGAAACATCTCCTTTATCATTGTGTGATAAGAGATTCCTTAGTATAGATTTAGTGGATCCATTATTGGTCATGACCCTAATATAAATGTATTTTCAAGAAGATTGTTATTTTATTACATTATTTGAGCTTGAATATTATTAAATAGGATAAGTTATATATCTTTCTAATTTTCCTTGCATATATTCTAGTGAACCTGATGTGAAGTTAACCCTTACATATTTTTAATTTTTATTTATAGTCAAATATATCAATAATGACAACCCAATTTAACATTTTGTGTGTAGGTTTCCATACTTCATCAAATTTACCAGCCTAGTTCAGCTCTATGCATAGGTTTTTATAACTTGGTCAAGCTTGTCGACCTGGTTTGGCTCTCTATGTGTAGGTCTTTAACTTCTTCAAGATTGTAAACCTAGTTATACTTTATATATGAAGGGTTTTATTTCATCTAAATAGGTCAAATTAGTTTACCTAATATTATTTCACCATTTTATGAATTTTCACTTATAGTCAACTAGATCAAGTTGGTAGACCTAGTTTAATTTAGCAATTTTTAATTTTTTAGTTTCAACAAACCAGGTCGAGCTGGTCGACCTAGTCTTATTTTATTATTTTTAATTTTTTAGTTTTTTATATACTAAATCAACCGCATCAATCTTGTTTAACCATTGTTTTTCAAAAAATTTTGCCTCTATAAGACTAAAACTCACTTGGATGACCCAGTCAAATAGGAGTCAACATTCTTAGGAAAAACTACTAAATTGACCTGTTGATCTTGTTATATCTTCTAGGTTCACTCTTACCAACTTAGTGATTTAATTTTGTCAATTATCTAAACTTGTCATTTATATTTCTCAGTTAAATCAATCATTACTTCAAATTTCTATTATGTTTTTGCTAGTTTTTTACGTTTTACTAAAATTATATACACAATCAACTAGGTCAAACTAGTCAACCTAGTTTATTTTGAATTTTTATATAATTGAACAATGTGGATATATTATCTCAAAACCAAGAGTTAAGCCTTTTAAATTTTTAATAAATTAAAATTTGTTGAAATAGAGACTTATCATAAAATAAAACACCTTTACTCAGATCAAGGGGGCAATACACCATCAATAAGTTCAAATAATTTTGGAATAAAATTTCATTTGTCATCATATAGAACCTCCTCACATTCCATATGTTGGGGCCCATTTTTTACCAACTATGTAGACCATGTCAACTTGATATATCTCGATGTGAGGTGGCCTTTTATGATGGTTTCTCCCTTTTGTACTTTTTGCACCAATTGAAGCAATTCTTGTGGATCCTGCACTATCTAGTAGGTAGTTGCATGGTGCTGACCTTCAGAGGACATCCTTACAAGAAATTGTATATGAAAGCTCATGAATAAAAGGTGTCATAATGGTGGATTGAGTGGGGATAGTGACCCCAATGATAGCTCAGTGTCCAGCATGTGCTCATCTAACCTGGGTAGTGTAGTGGAGCTGGTAGGATAATGACCCCCAGCAACACCTCATCACTTGGCACACACCCATATGACTTAGTGAGAGGATGCCCCTTTAGATATAAAAGGAGGCTTATTTTTAAGATAAAATGGAGGTGATTGAATGTAGTGAAGCTTTGTGGAAATAAAGAGCCAACCTAAGTATTTATATTCTAATTATGATAGATTAAGAATCTTGAATGTATAGCCCAAGCTTGCCTGTGAGCCACTAGGCATGAGTAGTGTTATGAAAGAGTATATTATCTACTTTTATATCTTGAACCTTGTATGCTAAACTATGAAGTAAATGAATAATGTGGTTTAAGAACTAATGTGTTGATTCTTGCAATATAGATAATGCAGTGTTATGCTATGACTTAGTTTTATAATAACAATGATATAGTTCTTTACTTGAATGTATTGTGATATGGAGGTTTATCCTTGGTCACTAATAGTGTCTTTGTGCCATATAATGTTTTTAGACTACCTATAAATAGGTTAAGGGTTAGAACCTGAATGCACCAAGTCCCTAAGACCTACATCTAAAGCGCTACCTTGAGGATAAGCATTTAAACCCAAGCCATTTCTATGATTTGTCTAAGTAATTGAATGATGCTATACTAGTTATTCTCCCAGCTTGCACCACTAAGAGCCCTGCCTATCTAGTTATGGACTTGTACCTTAGGACTTGCACCATTGAGAATCCTTGCACCTATTTAACTCCCCTCAAATAACCTAACATTAAAAGGCCACCTAAACTCCTCTCACTAATGTTTAAACCCCATTGAAACCCAAGTTGTGCCATGTTCTAACTATCCCAACATGGGCTTAGTCTCTTCATTGTGCTCTGAGTGAGTGCACAAATATTTCAACTTATGTAAAACTAATTTTAGTACAATAACATGTTAAATTTTGTGTATCATACCTTCCTATGATCATACCTAGATCTATAAAGTTTAGAATCAACTTGTTTGATAGCTAAGTGTATGACTAAACATAAAAGCTAATCTAGTGAAATTTTCTACAACATTTTTGTTCCATTACTAGGACACATGTTAAATTTCATTATTGTAATAGTTTAATAGAGTGATGCTCTAAATATTTCTCGAGAACATCAACTACTGGCTAGAGTAAGTGGAAGATAGTTTGGGCATAAGCATCCCACATGCAAAGGGTAAGAGTTGAGGAAATGGGTGCAAGCTAACCTATACAATGCTATGTATGAGGTTTTATTTTGTGAGCTACCTGAGCACGTGTATTGGTGGTTGGTAACCTACACTAGTTCTAGAAGGTGAAGCCATGACCAACACCTTGAGTGGACTACAAAGCATGTAGAGAGGCTTGAAAACCTAGATGAAGTTTGGATGCACACTGTAGATAAGTGGTGGAGTGGCACATTAAATAGATATGTGTTGGAGTTTGTAGTGTAAACCTTCTCATGCCCTAAAAAAACAAAGTATGAGTTTATTCATAAGCTAAGGGGCATGTTTATCAAAGAACTCAACATCAAACTTAAGAAGCTTTTAGTGGATTATGGTATAGAAACCATAAGAATGGAAGGCTAAAAGCCTTACACATTTGAGTAAGCATAGAAGGTGAGAAGGGAAATTATATGTGAGGTGTGATGGAATAAGACCAAAAACCTACCACCCAAGAGCTCTAAAATTTGAACTATAGTAAGTAAATGTGCAAGTTGATGGAGGATTTGGAACCTAAAAGTGCTAAGAAGACCCATAGTGAGTGGGAAGGTCATGGGGAAGGATCCCTTGAATTATAGTAAAATTAAGAGAGAGAGGAAGAAGCAAGAAACTAGGCTCAGCATTTGGGTATAGGATGTAGTGGGTCCCTACAAGATGTGGTGACTTAGGTTGCACTAGAAGCACCTACCCCCTTTGAACCTAAAGCATAAGTTCATGCACTGGATTCTCCAAAAAAAGATAGAAGAATAGTAATTAAACCTATTATTGAGATTGACTTTGATATGATTCAAAATTTAGATCAAGAGTTTATTATTGAGCAAGTGATTCCCTAAGAGGAACTGAGTGAGGATATAATAAACCTAGCAAGCACCAATCTAGGAAACATTAACATAGGTGTAAGAATTCCTATGCAAAGGATGTTAGTTGTGCTAATTGGGCAATAGCTCATAAGAAGTGGTATGGTACCACAAGTAAGTGGTACTATGTTGATAATTTTGATAGTGTAGCTGACAATGATAGGGTCAATGTCTTAACCTATAATTAGCAATGGAGGGCCACATTTAAATCAAATGTAAGGGGGATAGGTAGCTCAAAACCTAGCACCACCCCCTCAAATATCTACTATGAGATGGTAATGCACTTGCCTAAGTATCATAGCATCAATAATGCTTGGGAGCATGTGTTGAAGTGTGAATTGCAATGGTGCACTTAGGGCATAATTTAGCATGAACATAAGGAAACCCAGTTCATGACCACTTTATTGGATCACACCCATACCTAGTATTATAAATTTGATCTAAAATAGGCTATGGTTTAATACAATATGTTGAAATAACTTTCTTAAAAGAGTTTAATATCCCTAAATTCAAGTAGTAGAGTATCATGATGCTTAAAAAATCAGCCAAGGGTTATTCGACAGTGTGCACCTTTATGATGCATGATTTAAAAATCTTCTCTCTAAGATTTTGTATGACATTCACTCCTAACATGAGTAATGGTTTGTTAGAGGCCTACTAACACCCTTTAGATGAGCATTGTCCATGAAGACCTTCACAGATCCCTGTGAAGTACTTGAAGCCATGCTCTAAGTTGAGGTAGTAGGTAGTGCTGATACCGGGATTAGCCCATTCATGGAGGCACAAATTATGTTAATGGCCTCCAAACTATAGAATCTAATCACTAGTTTGGCACATGACACTCACAGTGGGTTATGGTGTATCAAATATGAGATGGAGGGGCATAATAAGAACAATTACCCATGAAGAAATGTTGACACCCTACTTCTCAGCTATGAAGTTTGTCATGGGTTACATGACTCTAAAAACTATCCTCTATTGTAAGTGTGCTAGTCAAGTAAATGCCACCATTTATTGAAAAAAATGTGATGCCTATATGCATTCAATAATAGACTATCAAGTCATTGATGAGATATGCCAAAACATGGAAAGAGGCATGAGGCAGGTGATGACATCAACCATTGGTTAGGTAGGTCAAGGAAATGAAGGCTATGGCCTCACAATATGGGTTATAGTAACCAATGAGGCATGCATAGGTGAGGAGGAATATGTGGTGGAGGAATATTCCCACCATGATCATGTTACAAGTGTGGGTCAACTGAGCATTATTAGTGTAACTACCCCACACACACAACATGTGGGTACTATCAAGGAACACATTCAATCAAAGAGTGCCTAGACTTGTACAAAAAGATAACTCAAGGTTAGTCTATCATAGATAGAGGTGTCATAATGGTTAGGCATGAGTCCAAAGAGGAAAAGTGGGCCCCTAAGCCACAACATCCTTGTAAGGAACTGCCTAAGGTGTAGGCCACAACTAGGAGTGGGTTCACCACTTATTTGACCACTATGCTAACCCAATAACTATGTTTGGAGTGTGAAAAAACAAGCCACATTGAGTGCATAACATGACTTGAGCCAAAAGTTGCAACTTATACTAACCTTACATGATATAAGGATGTCTTACAATAAGTAATGAGCATGATATATAATTTGTATGGTGAACTCTATTTGGAGAGAGATTTAGAGGCATATGCCACCACATTGCACAAAAGACAAGACAACTAGGATCCTAAAGTAGAAGAGTTGATTGAGATATTATGCCTCCTAAAAATTAAAAGGATACTACCCTTATTGAAATATTTGTTGTTTAAGCATGCAGGGAAGAGGCTAGAAGAAGAGGATGCACCTCAAATGATTGAATTTGTTGCACTGCATATGGAATAGGCATGTGAATTAAGACATGCTTAGAATGCAGAGTATGACCAAGAGTTATTGATTGATGCCGCCATTAATGGATGGTCAGTTTGTGAAGTACTTGTAGACATGGGTGTCAAGGTAAATATTCTGACCAAAACTACCTGGGAGAAGATGAAACAACCACCCTTAAGACCCTCACCTCACATGTTGTTCATGGCAAACAAAACTTGAACACAACCTATCAGGATCCTTAAGGGCACTATTGTAGATATCATGGGCATTGATTTCATAAAACATGATAACTATCGACTGTTCTTGGGTAGGCCATGGTGTTATGTGAATAATGTAGACATGTGTGTTAAAAAGTGTTACATGACTTTTGAAAATGGCAAGGAGAGGGTGGTGATCCCTCTATCAAGTGACCAAGGGCCCCCATTTGTGAAAAGTGTTTATTTTGAAGATGAGACACACCAAATTTACAACATCATGACGTAGGATGCCAAGAAGTTCAACCCTAGTGACCAAGGTGTGCTCAAATGGGAGGATGGATAATCAACTTCTAATACAAATGATGTAACCTAAGAATGATGGGTAAAATAGACTTAGGAGTTCATTAGCGAAAGGCATCACTCGGTGTGCATAGCTGAGCTAAGGTCAACTAGAATGGGACTAGTTAGGATTGAGTGCAAATAGAAAAGATGGGTTCCCTATGCTAAAAAGGTTGAAAAAAGGTGTTCTAGCTAAGAAAAGGGAAACTTGTAGCACCCCAAAAATTGTTAGCGTAAGTATGTATTTACCTTGGGTTATTGACTAAGGCAATTTGTCTTTGGTTTGTTTAATTAACCACTTGGGTTAAGAGGTTAGTTTGTTTAATGGGCTTAGCTATTTCATGCTAGCTAGTGTTGGTTGTTTTACCCACCCTTTTCATATGTTTCTCAAGTGGCTCATATCTTTACCTATTTTATAGGCCTTCTTGTATTATTCAAACATGGAATGTATGATAGTAACACAATCTATTTCTTTCTCACTCTCTCTGTTATCTAATATGGTAATCAAATCTTGTGGTTTAGGAAGCTTAGGAGGAGGCTTATGAAGCAAGAGAGGATGATCTTGTCAGGGAGGAGCATGAAGCACCTGGTGGAGAGCTATGCGAGAACGAATTTTTTTTTCTTGTGACCAACCATTTAACTTGGAGGAAAATTCCAAAAAAAAATCATTTGAGCACTATTTTTTATGATTCTTGTTTCTATAAAATTCTCTAGCACATAATTCATCTGTTGGATCAGATGGAATTAAATTATGCTGAGTATTTTGTTTGAAAACTACATTTGAAGTTTTTTGGTTGGTCATTTCCGTATGGTTTGGGGAAGAGAATAGATCTTCATTTGGGCACTATTTTTGGTGAGAGAGGGGTCTAAAAAATTTTATTTTTTGAGAGGAGATGATAAGAACTGAATGAATTCAATTTGGTTCAGTATTTCTCATAGAATCTACATCTGAAGTTTTGCAGGTAGGCCAATTTTTTGATTGGCTGAATTTTGTTATGAAAATTTTAATCTAAAGTTTTTATTAGTTCAATTAATTTTAATTTTCTAATTGAAATAATTCAAAACTTTGGCTTATAAGGGTTATTGAGGACTTACTAGTGACTAATTATCTCAAAAAAGTTCTGAAAGGTGAATATTTCACCATTTTTTTAGTTTTTGATCTAGATGTTGATGGAGAAGGAATTTTTGAAATTGGAGTTGTAGATCTCTTGATTTAATTATTTTGTCTATTTTTAGTGTTTTAAAGATGGAAAATTTAAAATTTCCCAAACACTGTGGTGTTTTTTGCTAAAAACTAGAGGTATTGACTAGTTTGTGATTTGAATCATTGGGTAGGAGGAATTTTATGTAAAGTCATTAAATTTTTTCTAGTATTTGCATTTTTTGGAAAAATTAGGTCAAAATGGCTAGTTTACAACACCTCTTGTTTCCAGATTCACAAAAATTGATAGGCAAAAATTTTAGTTTGTGGAGTCACAAGCTTTTAATGATATGTGAATATCAGAACCTTGATCAAATAATGATTGGTAAAGAGCAAAGGCCTACCATTGGTTATGATGACTATGATAAACATCATCGACAATCTCTTTTGTTGTTAAAACTACCAGTAGTGGATAATCTAATCTTAAATATCAAAAATGCGACCATAGGATCAGATTTATGGAAAAATCTAACTTTAAAATATTAGGATTCTAAAGCTGGTAGGGTATTGTATTTGAATAATTTGTTGTTTTTCATTAAGATATAGGAAGGTGACTCTATTTTTGATTTTTTTTTGCAGATCAAGGACATCAATGATTAGTTAAAGGCTTTGTAGAAGCTTATTGATGAGAAAGATTTGATTGCTTTGGTTATGTAGAATCTTCCACCTTCATTTGAGTCATTTGTGGAGTCCTTGCACATCATTACTAAGACACAGACTTTGGACTTTGAAAATTTGTCCACATTGCTATTGCAAAAGGAGAGATGACAGGAACATATAGTGTTGTCTACATCTACTTATACAAAGAGTGCATTCTTCATCAAGGGAAAGGGTAAATAATTTGGTAAAACTACTAGTTATGCAATAGAAACTTCACAAGTAAGTGGTTATAATAAGAGAACTAAGTGGAAATGTTTATACTATAAGCAACCTAGTCACATTTAAAAAGATTGCAAGAAAATACAACAAGATATGGCTAACCCTAGAAATAAATCTCATCATGTGAATGTAGCTGAAGGTGAAGGTGAGAAATTATCTCTTAATTTTACTTTCATGGCTTCCAATGCTAATTTTTTAGTATATCGAGCTTGGTACTTTGATTTAGGGGCATATCACCATTATACATGCCATAAAGACTGGTATGTGGATTTTGTTGAAAATGATAGTAATAATGAATCTATATCTTTGGGAAATGGTAGGACTCATTTTGTCAAAGGATATGGTAATGTTCAGATTAGATTTGATGGTACTATCTGATATACATTTAAAAAATTTAGGTATGTACCAGACATGAACAAAAATTTACATTTCATTAGTGAGATCACTAAAAACTATTATTTTGTTGTAAATTTTCAATAATAATAATGTTTAGTCACTACTAGAGATAACATGATTATTGATGTTGTGATTGGTGAGAAAGGCTTGTAAAAGCTTGTAGATCCACAAATAGCAAAGGAAAGTGCACTTACAATGGTTGATAGCACAAGTTCACTCTAGCATAAAAGGTATGGGCCTTTGAATTTCTAGTATTTGACTACATTCAATAAGACTAAGATGGTTAAAGGCATACACAAATAGTATACTACACCTTACACTCTATAGCAAAACTGAGTTATGGAAAGGTAAAATAGGATAGTGGTGGGCATGGCTCATTGTATGGTCTAAAGCAAAAAATGTCCCATATAGATATTGGGCAAAAGCATTGAATATAGTAGTGTACATCATCAATATAAGTCCTACAAAAGCATTATAAATTATAACTTCAGAGGAGGCTTGGTCAGGTCAAACTCCAAATGTAAGTGCTTTCTAAATTTTTGGTTGTGTAGCTTTTGCATTTATAACTAATCAAAAGAGAAGTAACTTGGATGTGAAAATCAAAGCATATATGTTTTTTGGGTACAATAAGTAGTCAAAGGCTTACATATTACTTGATATTTCTACTAATAAAGTTGTGGTAAATAGAGATGTCATATTAAATGAAAAAATGTCATACTTCATAGCAATTGGTACAATTTTAGATATTGAGTCATTGTTTTCTTCTAATGATTCTATTATAAGTTGTGGTGTGAAAGTTGAGCAAGATTCTATTTCATTAGTGGAATCACATTCTAGGAAAGGAATTGATGCAAGTCATTGTGAGGTTCCAATAGAACAATCAAAGAAGCCAAAGTGGTATCCTGCTACTATGGAAGAACTAAATGAGGGAGACTTACCACAAGGTGTGGAAGGAAGAAGACTGAGATCAAGAAAGTAGTTTGATA
The DNA here is from genome assembly GCA_037957365.1 of Torreya grandis. Classification (NCBI taxonomy): domain Eukaryota; kingdom Viridiplantae; phylum Streptophyta; class Pinopsida; order Cupressales; family Taxaceae; genus Torreya; species Torreya grandis. The sequence continues at coordinate 909,694 of JARHVA010005881.1, forward strand.
ATAAAGGTGAGCATAAATTTTTTCTTATAAAAACTATTGTTTCACATGTTTTACAGCCTAATTCTTTTTCAGAGGCCAAAGGGAAGCATGAGTGGGAATCGACCATGCAATTGGAATATGATTCCTTGATGAAAAATAAGACTTGGGAGCTCATGGAGCTACCACCAAGAAATAAATGCATTGGTTTTAAATGTATTTACAAGGTAAAACGTGAAGCAGATAGTTCCTTGGACAAACACAAAGCCAAACTTATTGTAAAAGGTTATGCACAAGAGGAAGGGGTTCATTATGAAGAGACTTTTGTTCTTAATATGATATAGGAATTTGAGTCAAGAGATGATGGTTAGTATTGTGTTAGTTCTAAAATGAAAATAATATGAAATAAACACACTAATAGCATAAAATGTATAGGCCTAAACACTAGGGAGAGTTTAGTTAACAAAAGCAAATGACAAGCACAATTGAAAATTAAGGATGAAAACACAAGAATTCATTTCACCTTCCTTGAATGCTCCAAATGACTTTGTAATGGTGGCTTGCTTAGCTTGTGCTTCAAGAGGTCTTTTTCAATGGAGTGCGGCTACCTTCATCTCCTCTTGACACCTTTAGCTTGTGGCTTGGCTTGGATTGGAATCAATTTGGCATTATATCACTAATTGCTTGAAGCTTTTGGAACCAATCATGTATTATAACTTTGAACTAATTAAGCTTAGAAATGATGTTGTGATGCCTCCTATTTATAGATTTTTGGATTTGATCAGAATCAACCTCAACCATCCATCTCAAGATTGAGATGTGTGGTTGAGGATTAATTCAATTTTCAGATTTAATTTTATAACTATCCTCATCATGGTATTGGAAGAAGGGGTAATTAAGAGGCATAGAAGGCATCATGGAAGGCATTGATGAGGCATGGGAGGCATGAATATGATATTTGTGGCATTTATGGCCTAGGGATGTCTTCCCAAGAAATGAGGTCACTTGGTGATGCAGATATTCAATATTCATTTCCAAAACAAAGTATTCAACAAGTTTCCATGGAAATATTAATTAGGCCTTCACTTGGGTTAACTAGCTCTTAAGCATGATTAAGTACATTGTACACAAATTACCCAAATTGATCAGAATGCCTTATTATTGGTCCTAAAATCGATTGGATTGGAATTGGAAGTCCACAGCATATGCATTGGATGCGTATTCTCATTTAGAATGTTGACAATAATAAATAACAAAGGCACAAGTCTTGTACAAAATATTTGATAGGAAAGATTAGTCCAAAGCAAGCAAGTGAAAATTTGGCATTTTGACTCAAAATGAACTGATCAAAATTAGTTGGTCCATAAATTGCATTGCCCCATTTAGGGATACCCTAGCCAAAATTGGCACCTGAATATGTCAGTTTCACATCATTTAGCATGATTTAGAGTTTTTAAGCCAAATTATACATTTTGGGTAGAAATTCATCAAAACCCTAGTTGGAGGTTATCAGTGACCAATTTTAGGTATCTACACCTACTACAAATATGGTAAATTTTCATTTGATTATTGCTACTAATGCTCAATTTGGATGGAGGGTGCACCAAATGGATGTCAAGAGTGTTTTCTTGAATGGAGATCTAGAGGAGGAAGTCTACATGGTTTAGTCATAGGGTTTTTAGGTTCATGGTAAGGAACATCTTGTTTGTAGATTGATCAAGTTCATATATGGGATTAAATAGGCTCTTCGAGCCTAGTAGATGAAGATAGACACATACCTTAGGGATGCTAGTTTTAAAAGGTGTAACTCTAAACCAACTCTCTATGTAAAGGTGTTTGGTGATGATATCTTGATTCTCATTTTATATTTTGATGATATAGCCATCATTGGGAGTACTGATATTCTCATTCAATAAATGAAGGTTGAAATTTGTTGTACTTTTGACATGATAGACTTAGGAATAATAAAATATTGTTTAGGTTTTGAGTTTTGGCAAGGTGATTATGTTGTATTTATGTCACAAAGTAAGTATGTCAAATCATTTTTGGAAAGGTTTAAAATGATGGATTATAATCCAAATCACACACCTATGGAAGTTGGAGCTAAAATTTCAGATAAAATTGATTCACCTTCAGTCAATGAAATAGTGTATTTGTAGTTAGTGGGTAGTCTCATTTACCTCACTACCACTTGACTGAATATTTGTTTTGTAGTGAGTTTTCTATCTCGCTTCATGTCTAAACCATAGGAAGTAAATTTGTTAGCTATAAAATGGGTATTAAGATATGTCAAATGTACTCTTGACTTTAGCATACTGTATAAGAAGTCTATAGATTTTAAGAGCTGACTCTAATTGGGCAAGATTAGTAGATTCAAGAAAATCTACAATAGGCTATGTCTTCACTCTTGGTTCAAGAGTTTTCTCATGGTAGAGAAAAATAAAAACTACATTGGCATTATATTTAACATAAGCAAAGTATAAAGCTGTGGTTAGTGTAGGTTGTGAAACTATGTGGATAAATTAAATCTTGGAGGATCTTCAATTTGAGTCATCAAAGCCTACTCTGATTTTTTGTGACAACCAAAGTGTTCTAAAGATGGTGAAGAATATAGTATTCCATGTCAAGAAACACATTGAGGTTCACCATCATTACATCTAATAGTTGGCTACAAGTGAAGACATAAGCCTCTTCTACTAGCCCACTACAAAGCAACCAGCTGATGTAATGACCAAACCACTTGGTTCGGACAAGTTCATAAAATTTAGGGACAAACTTGGTCTTATTTCTAGTTTTGTCAATAAGGGAGAGTGTTATCATAATTATGTATTTACCTTGGGTTACTGACTAAGGTAATTTGTCTTTGGTTAGTTTCCTTAACCATTTGGGTTAAGAGGTTCGTTTCTTTAATGGGCTTAGCTATTTCATGCTAGCTGACGTTGGTTGTTTTACCCACCCTTTTCACATATTTCTTAGGTGGCTCATTTCTTTGCCTATTTAATAGGCCTTATTGTATTATTTAGACATGGAATCTATGCACTAAATATAATCTACTTCTTTCTCACTCTCTATGTTATCTAATAAAAATATGAAGGGAGCCATCCTATAGAGAGGTATTTCTATGACATTGAAGCTTGAATCCCCAAAGAAATGGATAGAATGGGTGCACTAGGGCATACCTTTAAGTGCACTATTTCTAACTGATGGGAAGTGTAGAAACCTAACTTGTAAACATGGAAAGATGTCAAGGTAGTAATATGCACTAGGTTTAGCAAGAACAATGAGAACTTTTACATACCCACATACTTAGGTAATTCTAACCCAATCACACATGTGAATTTATGTGAAGAAACCTAGACTATTTGTGGTGAGAATGCACAAGGGGCTTATGGGTGCATGCCTTCTATAGGACCTTAAAGACTTAGGTGTGATCATGGTACATTGTAAATGAGATCCACCATGAGATAGGGAACTAGGAAATACTTAAGGAGAGGTTCATGCATAACTTATTCTTTTATTCACAAAACTTAGAACTACTAGAGCCACTACAAGTCATTCATAGGGTAGTGTTTGAAGACATTACCATTTTATAATATCACCTCAATGAAATGTTTTTGGAGAAATTATTAGTGCTCCCAACATTATTTGAAGAATAGGCACTCAAAAATGAATCTAGCAAAGAAGATGATGAGACCTAGAAAGATCAAAATTGGAAGGCTATAATAAGAAGACAAAAAATTGTGCACCTTGTGGATGATAATGCCCTAGATGAAGATGATTTGACACATCTTTAAATTGAAACAACTAAGGGGATAAGGTAGGTTAAAGACTCTCATTAGAAGAAGAATTATCCCTACTACATGCCACTTACGACCACTAAAGTAAACATCAAAACTAGTATGAAGTAGAGATGGAAAAAATAATAAACCTCTTAAAAGAATTCAAATACTTGTTCCCACACAGCTACTAGGACATAAAGGGAACTCATGCGTCCCTTGGAAAGATGAGCATAAAAATGTTGAATGGTGTGAGGCCAATCAAGAAGCACCCATATCGAATGAATCCCAATCTCTGTACCAAGGTGAAAATGGATATTGATAGAATTCTTGTCATTGACATCATCTACCCTATGAAAGAATCTATATGGGTGAGTCTGATGGTCATCAACATCAAGCAGGATGGGTGAATTCATATCTATGTCAACTATAAACTCTTGAATTTTTCCTAAGTTAATGACCCATTCTTGATCCTACTCATTGATGAGGTCTTGGATGGAGCCATAGGCTACAAAATTTATACCTTCACTGATAGTTTCTCAAGCTACCATCAGGTACAAATCAAAGAGGAAGATAAGCCCAAAATAACCTTTACAACTAAATGGGGTTGTTTTTCTTACAATGTGATGCCCTTTGGACTTAATAATGCACCAGTTGTATTCTCATGGGTGGTGATCACTACTTTCAAGGACTTTATCCATAAGTTCATCCAAGTGTATCTCAATGACTGGACTATGTATGGTCTTGTAAAAGACCACTATGACAATCTATGCCTCATGTTTAAGAGGTATAGGCATCTATAAATATCTTTAAATCTAAAGAAGTGCATCTTTATAACTTGATTTGGGACATTGCTCGGGCACATCATTTGCAAGGATGGTTTGCTTATTGATCTAACAAAGATAGCCATCATAGTCCAACTCTAGACTACCTCAATGTAGAAAGATGTTCATTCCTTTCGAAGCCATTATGGATACTATAGGAAGTTCATTTAGAGATGAAAAGACCATAATGCCTGTAGAGAAATTCTTACACAAGGATCACCTATTAAATTAGGGCAAGAAGCAATAGGAGGCCTTTGAAACACTAAAGCTAAATTTGGCTAACACACTAATTTTACAATGTCCAAACTAGACTACTCCTTTCCACATGCATGTTGATGCTTTAGGCTCTACCATTGGTGTCATACTGGCACAACTAGGTGAGGTTAAATGGACCACCCCATCTCCTTCATAAGTAAGAAATTGATGCAAGCAGAGCATAATTACACCACCACTAAGCATGAGGCACTGGTAATGGTCTATGCCTTACAAAATTTATGTAATGGTCTTTTTCATATATCATGAGGTGATCAAGTACGTCATGAACAAGCTTATTTTAGATGGGTGCATATGCAGATGGATTTTTCTCTTCTAGGAATTCCAATTCTCTATTATCATTAAACATAGAAAGTAGAACTTGGGGCCAGCCCATTTATCTTACATTAATTCTAGTGATGTAGTGGTGTTGATTAAGGATAACATGTTATATGCATAGCTATATAGATTCCAATTCATCTCAAAATATCTAGCAAAGATTGTTACTTTCCTAACATTTGGGTTTGTACCCTATATCTTGTCAACTAAGGAGAAGAAACAACTTGTGGTTCATGCTACCCCCTTCCAACTCATTAAGGTGGAGATATACAAATTAAATAAGGATAAATTCCTACATCAATGTGTTTTGAAACATGAATGGGATTCCATCTTAAAATAAGTACATGAAAGGATCACAAGAGGTCATTACACTAGAGACACAATGGCATGCAAGGTATTAAGTCAGGGTTGTGGTGGTCAAGCCTATTTTAAGATGCAAAGGAGTATGTTAATAAATGTGACATATTCCAACACACTTGAAAACCCAACCATCAAGATGTGATACCTCTCATTCCCATTCTTTCTTAGGCACCATTCGAGAAATGGGCCATTGAATTCATTGGGCTAATTACTCCCATAGCATGGTGCATGGGTGCACAATATATTTTAGTAGCCACTGACTATTTCACCAAGTGGGTTGAAGCTATGCCAACAAAAGACTACACAACCACAATAATCATGTGCTTCATATGGGAGAACATCATAAGCCAGTATGGGTGCTCATTGAGTTTGACTAGTGATTAGGGTATTCATTTCATCAATGAGATAGTGTGCATCCTTTTGACTGAATACATGGTGGTGCACCAAAAAACCACCCACTATCATCCCCAAGTTAATGGCATAACTAAAGCATTCAAAAAGATCTTATGAATGTGCCTAAAAAAGATATGTGACATTAGTTGCAAAGATTGGGATGACCATGTATCAATAGTATTATGGGTGTACCACATGACTTATAAGCACCTAAACAAGGCTACACCATTTCAACTAGTGTTTGGTGCTAAAGAATTTTTTCCCATGGATTTCATGGTTCCCTCTTTATGCATTACATTTTTTGGTCACTTGGACAACCAAGAATCCTTAAGCATAAGGTTGGAAAACTTGGAGAGCTTGGATGAGAAGCGCACTTAAGCCAAATGGAGCCAAAAGATTAAGAAGGCATAATAGAAGCATTGGTATGACAAGCATATCAAGCATAAAGAGCTAACTGAAGGAGCATTGGTATTGCTCTTGATTCCAAGTACTTTAAGCACTTAGGTAAATTATAAATACAATAGATGGGTCCTTACATCATCCACCACATATTAGAGACAGTCGCATGCAAGTTACATAGGTTGACTGGTAAAATTTTCCTTAGGCATTTTAATGGCAACTGTTTGAAGCCATTTAGGTAATAGGATGGCATTTTTGCCATGAAAACTCTATCTTCTTGGTCAATAGTTAGTTTTCATTTGAGTTGACTGAATAAAGTTTGGTGTAAGCCAAACCATTCTTTTCTTTTTTAATTTTTTCTTGTATAGTGTATAGAGGTAGTAAGCAACATGTGATGGCCAAAAGAACTTATGTGTTAACAACTCATGCATAATTCCAATTGAGAGATGTAAATACTTACACCCATAAATACAGAAGGCCATATATCTAAGTAGTGGGTACGTGAAGATTACCAAGTACAAATAGAAGAAGTAGAAGATATATATGCACAAGTTGAATAGTGCAGGGCACTTGAAGACCCAAGAATGAACTATTATGGCATTACCTTTGCACCAAAGTTAAAAGAGGGTGCATCAATTTATCCTATGCCAAGTGACCTATGAGGAAAGTGCAGATGATCAACATGGTTGATTGCAAGGTAGATAGTGAAGATGCACACTCTAAAAGTGTGCAAGAGAATCAAAAGAGAAATGAAGTATTGGAGGAGAAGTACAATGGATTTGTATGGGGTATGACAGGTTAAGACAAGATGATGCACAAGAATCAACCAAGGCAAAGAATCACACTTAAAATAGGATCACAACTAGAATAAAAAGTAGAACTACGGAGGTTGAATCACATGCACATAAGGCACGATGCCCAAGTTGTCACTAGGAAGGCAAAGGTCATGTCAAAGATACATGCACATAAAGAAGTTGTCTAAGATAGATGGTATCCACCCAAAATGAGTGAGAAGTGACTATTTGAATTAGATGTTACTTCACCAAAAATACCATTAGGAGCATTCAATGAGATAGTAGTAGTAGCACAAAGATATGTAATTAATGTAGAAATGATAGGAGATTCTCAAGGATTTTGTAGATTTTTGTATTTTTCAATAAATCAAGGCACTTATGCCATTAAGCCTACATTAATGATGGCAGATGAGAATGAAGGCTATAAAATAGCAAGAAAAAAAAATTCTTAGGTTATAAATTTTATACTAACTCAAACCTACAACAAACCTAAGCAAGAACCAAAAATCCCAAGAGATAAAGAACCCTATCATAGTGAAAATTTGAGTGATTCAAGTAACTAGAGTGAACAAAAGCACAATGAGAAAGACTACGTTCACAGTGGGTCTAATGTGAAGGGTTGGAGAAAGAGATTTGAGTAAAAAATTGAGTTAGAATGAGGAGATATCACCCAAACCACCATTAACGACTGATAAATCTTAGAGTCAAGAGCATAGTTATAGATCTTATGACTACAGAAGCACCAACCACCATTCGAGGCCTCAAAAAACCACATATCCATAGGTTCAATACAAGCCAATTTAGAATGGTGAAAAAGAGGAAGGTAGCAAGATCCATACTGGTGTAGCTAGAACCTAAAAGGGTGACTATCATTGATGAAATGTCTACCACTACATCCAAGGTGTAGTTGATCAAAGCTTTTAGTGTCACTGAGATAGACATTGAGGTGCTAACAAAGATGTCAAACTAATATATGAAATTTCCCCTAGAGGTTTAGGTGGGGGTAATTTGACACTCATTTATGTATAATTTCTAATTTAAGGAATACAAAAATTAGATGTCAAATAACTTGTAGGATTTGGCATAGGACTAGATGGTGGACATAGACCACAAGATGCCATAAGGTGATATCCTATTTGATGTCTCAATTCAAGACAAGTTGATCACTTTTAGTGTAACTCAGCTCTATGATTTTTCTTCCTTCATAAATTTAAAGATTTTTTTCCATTTTATTCTCTCATGCATCCATGAGGACCACATATATTTTATAGGATGACATATGAAGATATTTATGCAGAGATTAAAAGGATAATCGAGATCTCAAACATCGATAGAGACATCCATCAACTGATGGATGATGATAAAGAAGTGGAGCACATTGAAAATCTCCTCAAATACTTCAAGGGATTTTTTAAATTCCCTATTAACAAGTGTGGGGACCCTAAAATGAGGGTGGAAGCATGCCTCATGAGTTCCAAGTTGCGTCTAGGTGGTCGGTGGATAGATGTGTTAAAGGCATACCTCTACGTTGCCTACCACATGGCATATGATGTATAATTTAATATCATAAAGTTATTCATAGAAGAGTTGATTAATAATACACTTGAATGTTATAGTGCCAAGGGGACCTTTAGGTGGGGGCCCATCCTCATCTTGATCATGATGGAGGAAATCAGGATCCCAGATGGGAGAGAATATAATCTAGGTATTCCCAAAACACCAAGAATCCCCCAAATATAAGTATAAGAACTGCACCAACCCTACCACTTGCAGCCTCAAATACAAGATAAATGTAATTCACTTGTATGAGAAGTATATCAAATCCTTTGGACTGGAGTGGTGCATTCCCTAGGGGCTCCCCAAGAGTATGTTTGGAACAACAATGTTCATCGTAATATAACACTACTACATCATGTACTTGGTGCTAAAGGATGAAAATAAGTTAGGATGGTTGAAGCTCCCCTTTTCCTTTTTAGTAGATTAATTTATGGATGTGTTACATTAGATCCTAAATATGCAACAAATGGGCATTCTTGTTAAGGAACTGGATGCATAAAGGTGAATGTTGAGGTGTCAGTTTCCTCACATAAATGGAAGAGCTATGGAAGATGCCTTGGATAGCATAAATATTGATCCCATTTAAGAGGTCACAATCCTCGGCTTCATTTATAGACTTTACTATGAGATGAAACCATAGAAGAAGGATTCTAGCATTGGGTATAGCATTGAGTAAAGAAGAGACCCCTAGTCTAGATCGAGGATGAAGGTACCCTAGTGTTCATTGAAAAGAAAAAGTATGAAAATAAGAAGAGAGGGAGACTTTAGAGGAAATAAAAGAGTAGATGAAGCTAAATATCACTTTAGAAGGGGAAGTATTTACTTCAGAGTCCTCCAAGAAGTGTATGAGATTTTCACACAAATCCTCCCTAGTGTAAAAGAGAAAAAGAAGGGGAAGGCTCCCTCTTTCATGCCCAAAATTTTTATATCTAAGGAAGAGGAGGAAGAGGAAGAAGAGAGTGGGAGGGGAATTTACATTGTACCTAAGGATAAAGATTCCTCATAAAGTGAATGGACCCCCTCCCTGCCACCTTAGACTAAGCTGGAGCTATGAGAACAAAACAAAGAAATGACAAAGGCAAGGGTGCCAAAATAAGTCATCAAAATGGTACAGGCCAAATAACTAATAAAAGAGGAGAAGCACAAGGTGCACATGGAATAAGAAAGTAAAGAAGGAGAAAAAAGAAAAGAGCTTGAGGAGGCAACTCATTCAAGGGCAATGATGGAAGAAGAATTACAGCACTAGTGGAAGGACATGGGCCTAGACCAAGGGCATATTGATGTCGCACTAAGGTTACACCACAAGTGTGAGGAAATGAAGGCAAAGGGCATGTCCCAAGATGATATTGATCACTTAGAGGCTGAGGAAGAGGAGAAGAAGGTTATCGTGAGTACGGAACCAAGAAAGGAAGGAACACTAAAAAAGGTGCCTAGTGCCTCCACCAGAATAGTAAAAGCTACATAATAGGTGGGCCCTGACTCTCAAGGGGTGCCTAAAGATAAATAAGGTGATATTGGTGCCTCAAAAAATCAAATGGAGGAGACATAGCCATGGCAAAAATAAATAGATGAGGGGGAAAATTCCACAGAAGAACCCCTAGAAGAAGAAGAAGAAGAAGAGGTGGAGTGCATGCCACTAAGGACCACAACCCTGATGTGCCATCAAGATTCTTAGGTATTAGTTTTATAAATGAATGATCCTAAATTTGAGGTTATAACAAAATTAATTCAAAGTGCCAAGAAGCCTGAGGAAGAGCATGATTAACACCTCCTCAATCCTCATTACATAAACCAAGAAGAAGAAGAAGAACAAGAAGAAGAGGAATTCTACGTGATGGAGTGCATGCCACTAAGGACCACAACCTTGATGTGCCATCAAGATTCTTAGGTATTAGATTTATAAATGAATGATCCTAAATTTGAGGTTATAAAAAAATTAATTCAAAGTTCTAAGAAGCCTGAGGAAGAGCATGATTAACACCTCCTCAATCCTCATTACATAAACCCTGTGCACTCTAAAAATGCCTTGGTCAAGATGACCTCTTCAGTGGCATGCAAGAACATCATCAATGATGTTTGCACCAATAACTAGAGAAAGATAGCAAAAAAAATTGAGAAGGAGCTTGAGGTAACAAATCTCAAGCTCAAACAACTAGTGGAGTGTATGGAAGAGGCAAAACCATTCCTTTTGGATAATGTGAATACCTTGAGGATGAAGGAAGTTTACCAAGTATGCATGCTCATAGAGCATATGCTACCAAGGATGATGTTGGTGCTTAATGAGAAAGAAAACCTATATGAGGCCCTAAGGAAAGAGTTGAACAAAAATTTGGTCGTGGTTAAATACCTCTTTGCCAAGTTAGAAGAGGGCATCAAGGAAGTAAATGTTATATTTTATAACTTTGCCACCCAAGCATAGCCATTGATGCATGCATAAAAAATTCAAAGGAAGAAAAGGATACTTTATTCTAAGACTCCTTGATGAGCAAAATTGAGTGCATTCAAGTAATGGTAAAGGTCAATACTCTTAGTACCCAATTGAAGACCCATGAGCAAGACCTCGAGGAGCTCTTTCATGCCTTCCAAACAAAGGCAAATGACTAGGGGGTGATCATAGATGGGGGGTGAGAAGAGGAAAAGAAAGGCTTGAGACCTTTAGAAAGGAACTAGAAATCATGGACATGTTTGCTCTCGAGGCTACATCCATTAAAGCAGATAGTGTCATGGAAGAAGTAAAGGGCACTATTTAGGGCTTTGAGAACTTTAAGGTAAAATTAGAGCAAGGTGCACCTGAGTTTTGTTCACTAAAGGAACTAAAAGACTAGTCTAAAGTAAACTAGTTATTTTATATGGTGTAATGTTAGTCCCCCTTTTATACCAACTACATGGATCACACCAACTTGATAGGTCTCAATGTGAGGAAACCTTATGTGATGGTTACTCCTTTTTGTACTCTTTTCACTAGCTAAAAGAATTCCCATAGATCCCATGCCAGCTCGAAGGCAATTACATTGTGTCAACCTTCAAAATATATCCCTACAAGAAATTATATGTGGTGTCTTGAGAATTGAAAGTGTCAGAATGGTAGAGCATGTAGGGATAGTGACCCCAGTGATAGCTTAACATTTGGCATGTGCTCATCTAACCTAGGTAGCATAGTGAAGTCAATAGGATAACAGCCCCAAGAAACACCTCACCACTTGGCATTTACCCTTCTGACTTGGTGAGAGGATGCCCCTTTGGCTATAAAAGGGGGCTTGTTTTGAAGAGAGAAGGGAGGCAATTAAATATAGTTAAGATCTATGGAAATAGAAAGCCAACCTAAGTATTTATATTCTGCATATGATAGATTAATTATCTTGAACATATATCCCAAGCTTGCTTATGAGCCATTGGGCATGAGCAACGTTAGGAAAGATTATATGCTCTACTTTTATATCTTGAACCTTATATGCTGAACTATGAAGTAAATAAATAATGTGGTTGAAGAACTAATGTGTTGATTCTTGTAATATAGATAGTGCAATGGTATGCTATAACTTAGTGTTATAATAGCAATGATATAGTTCTTTACTTGAATGTATTGTGATATGGAGGTTTATCCTTAGTCACTAAAGGCATCCTTGTGTGATATAGTGACTTCAACCTACCTATAAATAGGTTAAGGATTGGAACCTAAATGCACTAAGGCTCTAAGACCCATGCCTAGAATGCTACCTTAATGATGAGAATTTGAACCCAAGCCATCCCTATGACTTGTCTAAGTAACTGAATGACCCTATACTAGTTATTCTCTTAACTTGCGCCACTAAGAGCCCTACCTATCCAATTATGGACATACACCTTAAGACTTATGCTATTGAGAAGGATCATGCCTATTTAACTCCCATCAAATAACCTAGCATTATAAGGCCACCTAAACCCCTCTTTTCAATGTTTAAACCCCATTGAAACCCAAATTGTGCCATGTTCCAACTAGCCCAACATGGGCCTGATGCCTTCCTTGTTGCACTTTGAGTGAGTGGACAAGGCTTGCACCTTATGTGAAACTAATCCCAGGACAATAGTGAGTTAAATGTTGTGAACCAAACCTTACTATGCACATGCCTAGCTCCATCAAGTTTAGAACTAACTTGGTTTGATAGCTAAGTGCATTACTAAGCACAAAAGCTAATATAGTGAAATTTTCTACAACACCATAACAAAATGATGTTGTTGAATAGATAAATCATACTATCATGGAAATATTGTGATGTATGATAAATGATTCATGATTGTCAACAACTTTTTGGGCATAAGTAGTTAGGACTATAGTATATCTACTTAATAGAGTTCCCACTACAAATCTTGGTGGGGTAACACTACATGAAGTATGGCTAGGGTAAAATCCATCCATTGCACACCTTATATATTTTGGATGTAAATTAAGTATGCACATTCCCTAAAATTTTATAGAACTAAACTTGATATGAAATAAGAAAACTATATCTTCTAAGGGTACATTTAAGAATAACTCAATTATAAACTAATAGATCCAAAGACTAATAAAATATACACTAGTAAGGATGTTGAGTTTTTTGATAAAAAACAAGTAAAGGCTCCTTACACAAGCTCACTTGATAAAAAAAAAAGTCCCATAATGAGATCAAAATATGTTTATCCCTCAAATGAAGATAATGATGATGGTAACAATAGTGAAGCCGCACCACCCATGAGAACCACTTAACATATTCTTAAATGGTATATAAGTACACTACAAGATGTTAAACTAGATGATGTTATAAACACATATACCACTTGACCAAGGAATCATAACGAGGTAAATTTAGCCTTAATGAGTACAATTTTTAAATATATTGAGCCCTCTAAAGTTTAGAAATCCATATAATAAAAACCATGGAAATATGCCATGGATGCAGAATATAAGTCACTGATGAAGAATAAAACATGGAATCTTGTAGACATTCTACTAGGGAAGAAGTCAATTGGATGTAAATATATCTTTAATTCAAATTATAAATTATATGGACATCTTGACAAACATAAGTAAAGGTTGATTGTCAATGGGTATGTTCATAAAGAAGGCATTGAGTATGAGGAGACTTTTGCTCCCCACAAATAAGATCAAAACTATCAAGATGATTTTTTATAGCTACTTATTTTTGTTGGAAAGTCCAAATGGATGTAAAGAGTATCTTTATTTATGGATATTTATAGGAGGAAGTATACATGACTCAACTACAATGTCATGTCATACCAAGAAAATAAGATAAAGTGTGTAGACTTTTCAAATCATTTGATGGTCTTAAACATGCTCCTTGGGAATGGTATATCAAAATTCATGAGCATCTCTTAAACCATGGATTCAAAAGGAATCCATAAAAACCAAATATCTAGCTCAAATGGTGATCATTGTAATATATGTCAATGATCTAATAATCACTAGGAGTTCAGTGAAGATGATTAAGTCAACAAATAAATATCTAAATCGATCATTCGACATGATAGACATTAGCCTCGTGCATTATTATCTTGGTTTGGAAGTTTGGTATATATAAAATCACATCTTTATGCCCCAAATAAAATATGCCAAGACAACACTCTAGAAGTTTCACATGATGAATTGCAATCCAATTACAACACCTATGAAGACAAGACTTTAGTTGTATCTAACATATCCATCACCACTATTAAATATAACTCTATATCGGTAGTTGATTTTAAGTCTCATTTAATTGATTACCATTGGAACCTCTTCTTGTTTCTCAACTTATTAATTTTTATTAGCTTATTATTTCTAATTTTATGTCCTAGTAAAGACTAAAAATTATTGACCATTGACTTCATTTGTCTTCAAGATATCCATCACCACAATTAAATGTAACTCTATATCGATAGTTGATTGGAAGTCTCATTTAATTGATTACCAGTGGAACTTTTTTTTGTTTCTTAGCTTATTACTTTTTCTTAGCTTATTATTTATAATTGTATATCCTCGTAAAGACTAAAAATGATTGACCATTCATATCATCTATTACATCATCATTATCATCTTTATCATATTCATTGTCTAGATATGCATTAGGACAATCGCCACCAGGGTCCTTTATTTCAAACTCTTGAGAACCTAAATTTTTTGTTTCAATTTCTTCCTCTTCTTTTTCATATTCAAAAATATCTTATTTTTCCAATATTTCATTTACAGGTTTATTTGAATTTGGATTAGGAGGAGCTTCATTTGTAAGGTTTTGTTGAGGAGCTTGAAAATATGGACAATTTACCTGATATGGTAGATAGTTATGTTTGAACATCTTCCTAGGGAGGAGAAATAAATTTCATTAGCAATTTCTTCTTTAGTTCAGTTATATCATTGGCTATCTTCTAAATAATTTATTCAATAGAATACTTACTCAATTTGTTTTGCTTTGTATTTATATAGTTCTTTCTTAAAGTTATATATCATTATCCTATCATATTCAACATCAATATATATTATTTGGATAACCTCCAAATTAGCTACTCTTTCTCTTTTTAATTAATAACGTAGGGAAACTATGAATTGATGAAGCAACATTTTTTATTTTTATCCATTGGCCTAGTTGTTACTGGGATTTTATTTAATAATTTTTTAAACTTT